>CM022702.1:14579401-14976901 GCA_012295165.1 Asparagus setaceus
CAAGCATCAGCATATGGTAGGCTACAACGAAGTTCACTTGGATCACATGTGAACATGACTGCATCCGAGCTAAAGAGGACCTGAGTCCGAGACAATCCTCATGTCGACCAAGTCAAAGTGAAGCTTCTAGCGAGGTCGTTCAAAATGAGGTTTGCCCAAATAGTCCACATGGGCCACATAGCGAAGTTCGCCGAAGCCTTAGCAAAGTTAGCCGAAGCCGCAGCGAAGCCCACCAAAGATGTAGCGAAGCTCACTCAAGCAGCAGCGAGCTTCGCCCAATAGCCCACGTGAGCCACGTCATCCATTCTAGCGAAGTTCACTGATGGTCATTAGTGGCGAACCTCGCCGTGGCCATTATTGGCAAACCTTGTCGTGGCCATTATTGGTGAACCTCGCCCATGACCGTTATTGGTGAACCTCGCGCATGGTCGTTATTGGCGAACCTCGCCTATGACCATTTTTAGAGGCTACTTTTAAGGAAGCGGTTAATGAGCACTAACTCACCCATTTAAAGAGGAGTTAATGACCACTAACTCCCTCATTTAAGGGGAGTTAAAGACCACTAACTCCCTCATTTAAGGGGAGTTAAAGCCCACTAACTCATTCCATAATGCTCCCAAGCCTATAAATAGGCATGATCAACATGAAGCAAAAGGGGAAGGAGGGCACAAGGCAGAGAGGCGGAGGAAAGGTCTTTTCCATTGAGAAAAGAGAGAGAGATTTAGAGGCTAGGCAAAAAGCCCATCTCTCCTCCATTGTAAAACCCCGAAAATTTAAATATTTTATGATAAATAATAATAAATAAGTTATATGGTGATAAATACATTTTATTAATGTTTGAGTATGCTAGAAATTGATTTGAGATCAATTCAACATATATTTGTGTATATATGAGTGCAAATGCACAAATCATGCACGAAGAGAAATCTGGAAATAATGACCAGTTAAGAGTTTATAGATTTTACACACTGATACAGTTAGAATCTGGAAAAACTTAAAATACCAAAGTTGTAGATCTCTTCAACATATTTCCAACAAGTCTTATATCACCTCATTCCGAGGTCATATGAGAAAGTTATAGCCAAAATACCGAAGGTCTTTTTCCCAGTCAGACTAGGTTTACTGGTTCGGGTCAAACAGGTTTGTTTCGGGTTTACCTCTATAAATACCGGTGTTTTCACGAAAATTTTCTCTCTTTTATCATATCTCTGAACCCTAGCAGCCACCCTCTCCCCTCAAAAACCCTAGATCTTTTTCTTATGAGTTTTGAGAGCTTTGTGAAGTAAAATATCGACACGAGGGCGAGATCATCGACGTGTGGCAAGGGAAAACGGGTTGTTTACACTTTTGGATTGCTTGCTATTAGTTTCAGAGGCTTTTCCACGTGCAAAGGCAAGATTATCTACATCCAATCCCATCCCCCTAGTTAATCACCGAATTTAACATGTTTTAATTGTTGATTACATGTTAGATCTAATTTTTGAGATGCTAAAACATGATTTTGATGATGGATACTAATCTCATGCTATTTTTATGATTAAATCTTGCTGTTCATGATCAAAATCTTTAGGATGTTTAATTTTTTATCTTTAATGTGATAATCATGTTAATTTAGATTTTATCCATGTATTAAACCTAGTCCGATATAAAATAATTCTATCATGCGAGTTAATCATGTTTAAAACCTTGGATTTGTGAGATCTAATTAATCTAAACATGTTTCAATAATTTTATACCTCTGTTCATGTGTAAAAATTATCATGCTCTAGTAATCACATTGTTAATATATGAGTAGATTTGAGAAATTTATTTAATTAAGTGACAAACCCTAATTAATTTAATATTAGTTGTAGTCTCATGTTCAGGTTCACCTCCTGCTAATAAATTAACAAGTCTTACATCTTGTAATAAGTCATTTGATGATGAAATAAACCTTTAAACCAAGTTACAATGCCTGAAAACCCGAAAACCTGAGAAAACAGAGTTTTCTCTGGCCGGTCGACCGGTGAACTCAGTTCGTGCACTTTGTGCACGTTCTACAATTCGGTCGACCGACGTCCTAGGGGCGGTCGACCGGTCTGTGCTATTTTCATTTTCCTGAATATTTTCTTCTAAGTTTTGAATGCGATTGCGGGGTTCTAGCTGTACGTCGATGTTCCATATGCACAGGCCATTGAGTCGGGTTTGGATGCTTTGTATAGCAGTCCGTCCGCACGAGGGTGCGATGAGGCTTGTGAGCCGTCTATTTGGATACCTATATGGTAGGCCGTTCCGCACTCATGTTACGCACTGAGACTGCGATGAGACTAATGAGCCGTGTACACTGTTTAGGATACCTACGGGGTAGTCCGTTGCACAAGATGATGCAAAGTATTAGAATATTGCATAGGGTACCTTGAGATAGCTTATTTATAGCCAGAGTCCTTGTTGGATGCTAGAGCGAATATGAATCGTCGCTGAGTTATATGACCGAAATATTTTGCTCCTGACAGTACGCGAGATGATATGTTGGTATTTATTCTATCTCTCCAGTGATAGTGGGGAAATATTATAAATTCATTGTATTGATGTCTTATTTCTTTTATTGCTTTTCTTTACTTCTTAGTTGAGATCAATGATTAGCGGTTCACAATGTGAGACAACAGTATATACATAAGGGTCTCCTTATTTAGATTATTTTGCTCGACGCACTACGTCTCGTGTTGTGATGGATTTCTAATCATTGATTTCATTTAGATTATGTCTTCTTAGTTCGGTATTGATGTTTAGATATCTATAATACGAGACAACGGTATATACATGAGGGTTTCCTTGTTTGGATTATTTCACTCGACGTACTACGTCTCGAGTTGTAGGTGTCTAAATATTAATTCCATTAGTTACGGGGAAAATAATCTAGGTAGGCTATGCTTAATAGGTAGAGCCTCCACTTCATCTAGTAGCCCTTCCCCTGGAGGCGGATGGAGGTAATCTTGATGTAGCGCTCTGACGCTCTTGTTGTTGCTATTTTTCTTTTAGGAAGCTCGGAGCACCGGAGAGTCGCAGGATGACGGAGTTCTTGCATAGTCGCCGTCCCATGAGTTGTATTAGAGGCTCCACTATAGCTTTACATCTTTATCTAGACATTAGAGTTTCTTTCCTGTATTGTAAAGGCAGCATGCCTTAGTATATTTTTCGTTTTGACTTATGTTGAGACCTTTTTATTATTTCAGACTCCATATTTATTTCTGTTTATTTTACAGCTGAGTCATAACTTGGGATTATGAGATATCTTCTTCTTTATTATGTTTATCGTTGTTGTTCTATTTCTTTGCCTATTTTGTACCTACCCCTTCCATTTGATTCCACTAGAGGATATGACTGTGATTGGTGAAATGTGTTACTGCACAATGTAGGTGCATGACAGGTTTGACATTCTGGGTTTTACCTTGGACTGCAGCCTTGTTGAAACCTGGGGCGTCACAGTTGGTGTCAGAGCTCTAGTTCCAGCATCCTTAGGATCATCCTGTGTCGAGTCGTGGAGCTAGGATAGAGTTTCCTGGAAATCATGTATAGAGTCCGCTAGGAATTCCTAGATTGAGTGAGGACGTTATACGTATGTTCGAAAATTACGAAATTTTTTTATAACTATCTTGCTATGATTATTAAATATCTGCATGAATGATATATGATACAGATTTCTTACCGCTATGAGATATATATATGTATATGCTTTTGCCTGAGGTCTCATTACTATGATTTATCAACTCTCTTCCATATATATATATATAAAGATGGCTGGGCGTGGACGTGGACGGAGGGGATCCCGTGCACAGAGAGTTAGACAGGATGGACCAGAGCCCGAGCCGCAGCAGGATCCACTCAAGCGGCGGCGAGGTTCCACAGGCGCGGCGAGCTCCACGATATCGATTGACCTCATGGCACCCATTGCAGCCAGACTAGCAGCACTTGAGGAGAGAGTGACGAGCCAAACTCCACCAGTTGCACCACCACCAGTGATTCCAGCTATTCCGAATGCGGAGGAGTCCCCAGAGGCTACGCCAGGACTTACCCCACCAATAGTCACAGCTAGAGCTGCAGAGCAGGAAACATGGCTTCGTCTGGTAGAGAGGTACCAGAAGATGAGGGCACCGAGTTCCATGGGTCATCAGATTCTATTGTCGCACACAAGTGGAAAGAAGATGTGAGTAGCACCTTAGATATGCTTAATGTGGACCTGATCTGAAGCGGTGGCGACTTTTAGCCTCAAGGGCGACGCAGGGGGTTGGTATCGTCTTCAGTTCACCCCGGAGCAGAGGATGACACTTACTTGGGAGGATTTTGTTTACTTCTTTGATGAGCAGTATGTGTCGGCAGCAGCGAGAGCCGGGAAGGAGTTAGAGCTAGCCCGGTTAGAGCAGGGAGATATGTCGGTGACCGATTATCAGAGCAAATTTATGGGATTACTCAGATTCACAGGCATGTATCAGACTGGAGAGCGGCAGGCTCAAATGTTCTTGATGGGGCTTCGCCCAGCTTTACGTCGATACCTGGCATCTAGGAGGTTTCTATCAGTGCGGGAGGCGGCCGATGCCGCCATATCTCAGGAGACAGAGGCGGCTATGTTCATGAAGAACAAGGATGGGAATGCTAAGTCAGGACAACCCGGAGACAAAGGAAAGGGGAAGAGACTATTTATAGGACCAGGAGGACCCCAGCAGCATGGTAAGGGTCCGTATCAGCAAGGTCAGTTCAAAAGAGGACCTCAGCATGATCAGAGAGCTCCACAGCAGCGCAAGATTCAGGGCGCATGTTTCAATTGCAACATGATCGGCCATAAGGCAAGGGATTGTAGCAGTGCGCCTGCAGGAGGCTAGCAGGGCAGAGGCCAGGGCCAACAACAAAGTCGAGGACACGACCAACAACAGAACCGTGGTCAGAGTCAACATCAGCAGGGCCACGGTTATGGTCAGCAGCAGCGGCAGCAGAGGATTGAGGCACCACCAGCTATTCCTAGGATTGAAGGGCCGGCAGGCCAGATTCGTGCGATCCAGGAGACTCCCGAGGGGCAGATAGTTCCTTATGTTCCACCACCAGCAGTTCATCAGTCTCCAGCCACCGGTAGGGTCTATGCAGTCGTACCGCGTGATCACGGTGCGAACGGAGCTATAGTAGAAGGTATTTTCTTAGTGAACTCTCACCCAGCTCGGATCCTGTTCGATTCTGGAGCGTCCCACTCTTTTATATCTCATACCTTCATGGGTAGGCTCCAGTTAGTTGCACATTCCTTGGATGTTCCATTATCTGTCTCTACTCCTTTAGGGGAGATATCTCTATTAGGGAGCGTCTGTAGGAGATGTGTCATCAGCTTAGATGAGTCAGAGTTTATTATAGATTTGATCGTTTTGCAGATGTCGGACTTCGACGTTATTCTTAGTATGGATTGGTTATCATCATACCATGTTAGCATCATTGTTTAGCTAAAGCGATCGACTTCTGGCGTCCGATGGGTCTGAGTTGATTGTAGCAACCTCGCAGGGCAATCAGTTTGCGGAGTCATTTCTAGCTTGTATCGAGGAGGTGATCTTTGAGGGATCGAGTCTTGAGTTGTCTTGAGACTAGAGTGGTCTCGATTTTTAGGATATCTTTCAGGACATACCGGGGTTACCTCCTGTGAGAGAGGTTGAGTTCTGCATTGAGTTGCAGCCAGGCACAACACCGATATCTCGAGCTCCCTATCATATGGCACCTTCTGAGATGAGGGAGCTACAGACTTAGCTGGATGAGCTTTTATCTCAGGGCTTTATTCACCGGAGTCATTCTCCTTGGGGAGCACCGGTCCTCTTCGTAAAGAAGAAGGGCGGTAGTATCGTTGTGTATAGATTATCGAGAGTTGAACAAAGTCACTATCCGGAATAGGTATCCACTACCGAGGATTGATGACTTGTTCGACCATTGCGAGGAGCGGCACTTCGAAGATTGATCTTCGTTCGGCTATCATCGCTATGAAAAGGGAGATGGATATCCCCAAGACAGCCTTTCTGACTCGTTATGGGTCTTTCGAGTTTCTTGTCATGCCGTTCGGGCTGACTAATGCACCCGCAGTATTCATGGACTTGATGAACCGGGTTTTTCGTCCATACTTGGATCAGTTCGTGATAGTATTTATCGACGATATCCTTATCTATTCGAGATCGGAGGCAGAGCACGAGCAGCATCTTCGCCTAGCATTGCAAACATTGCGGGAGCATCAGCTATATGCCAAATTCAGCAAGTGTGAGTTTTGGTTATCCGAGGTTAGATTTTTAGGCCACGTCATCAGCAGAGAGGGTATTGCAGTAGATCCAGCTAAAGTTGTAGCAGTATTGGATTGGGAGCCGCCGAAGACAGTTACTGAGATTCGTAGCTTTTTGGGTTTGGCCGGTTATTACAGGAAGTTCATTCAGGACTTCTCGAAGATTGCGATGCCACTTACATGCCTAACGAAGAAGGGTGTGCCATTTATTTGGGGCACAGAGTGCCAAGAGGCCTTTGAGACTTTAAAGACTAAGTTGACTACAGCACCTGTATTGACTATTCTGAGCAGTGATAAGACTTTTGTTGTCTACACAGATTCATCATTAGCGGGTCTTGGAGGTGTTTTAATGCAGACCCAGAGAGTAGTAGCTTATATCTCGCGGAAGTTGAGGACGCATGAACAGAACTACCCCATGCACGACTTAGAGCTAGCAGCAGTGGTTTTTGCACTAAAGACATGGAGACATTACCTATATGGAGTGCAGTTCGAGTTATTCACGGATCATCAGAGTTTGAAGTATCTTTTCTCTCAGAAGGAGCTGAACCAGAGACAGAGGCGATGGATTGAGTTCATTAAAGATTACGAGTTCGCAATTCAGTACCATCCGGGAAAGGGAACGTCGTGGCGGACGCATTGAGCAGGAAACGTCATCACAAGATTGCAGCTTTGAGGTGCTCATTGTATCGAGATCTCCACATACTTAGCCAGTTTGACTTTAGACCGGAGATCGGTGGGAGTAGCGCATTTTTGGGAGCTTTATCAGTGCAGCCGTCTTGGAGCGATAGAGTGGTCAGGGCTCAGCTAAACGACTCATGGATTCAAACCCGAAAGGAGGAGATTTCCAGAGAGCCAAAGGCTGATTGGACCGTGGGAGTAGATGGAGGACTTCGAATGAAGGGCCGATTAGTGATGCCAGCTAATCCTCAGCTGAAAAAGGAGTTGTTTAATGAGGCGCATCGTACCAGGTATACAGTACATCCAGGCACAACGAAGATGTATAAGGACCTGAGGAGATATTTTTGGTGGAGCGGAATGCATAGGGAGATTGCTGAGTATGTGGCCAAGTGTTTTACCTGCCAGCAAGTGAAGGCAGAACATCAGAGACTAGCAGGAACCCTACAACCTTTACCCATTCCGGAGTGGAAGTGGGCAGATATCTCTATGGACTTCATTGTAGGATTGCCGAGATCGAAGAAAGGGAACGATTCAGTTTGGGTGATAGTCGATCGGTTGACGAAATCAGCACATTTTATACCAGTAAAAACGACATACACAGCTGAGATTTATGCGAGGATATTTATCCAGGAGATTGTGAGATTGCATGGAGTACCAGATACGATTGTATCAGATCGAGGCTCAGTTTTTACTTCACATTTCTGGAAGAGTTTCCAAAATTCTTTTGGTAGTACATTGTCATATTCTAGTGTTTTTCACCCACAGACGGATGGACAGACGGAGAGGGTCAATCAAGTATTGGAGGACATGTTGCGGGCATGCATTATGGATTTTCAGGGCAGCTGGGAGGACCATATTCCATTGATTGAATTCGCCTATAACAACAGTTATCAAACGACTATTGGTATGGCACCGTATGAAGCATTGTACGGGAGGCCCTGTAGATCACCTATTTGTTGGGCAGAACCAGAGGATAACCTATTACTTGGACCGGAGCTTGTGAGACAGACTACGGAGAAAGTAGCAGTCATTCGAGAGCGCATTCTTGCGGCCTGAGCCGCCGAAGAGTTATGCAGATCAGAGGCAACGACCCTTAGAGTTCCAAGTTGGGGAATATGTATTATTAAAGGTATCGCCGATGAAGGGAGTCCAGCGATTTGGTAGACGAGGGAAGCTTGCTCCAAGGTACATTGGGCCGTTCTTGATTGTGGAGCGCGTTGGAGCCGTTTCATATCGGTTAGCTCTCCCAGCATCGATGTCGGGCATACATGATGTTTTTCATGTTTCGATGCTTAAGAAGCATTTACGCGATGAGGAGGCACAACGAGTGTCGGATGCACCAGAGGTCGAGCTTCACGATGATTTGACTATGATTGAGACTCCTGTATGTATTCTTGCAAAAGAGAACAAGAAGCTCAGAAATAAGGAAATACCCTTAGTCAAAGTTTAGTGGAACCGGAGAGGAGCTGAGGAGGCTTCATGGGAGCTGAGGAGGATGTGCGTCATGACTACCCACACTGCTTGAGCAGTAAATTATTTTTATTAGGACTTGCTTATGTTCATAACTCTCTATATGATCATATTTATATTTAACACTAGAATGATGATGTTAACACTTAACTCCTAATCATTCGGAACGAATGGTATATATATGGGGGGTTCCTTGCTTGGATTTTTCGTCCGACGTACTAGTTCCGTCTAGTTAGGGGTTGAGTGAGAATATTGGCATTCTAGATCGTTAAGTATAAATATTGCTATGTTCTATATCTAGAGATTAATGGTATGAGTTGTGTACGGGAGGCATTCCTCGTCTGGATTATTCCCTCTTAGTGCCTTTCTCATATTATTAACCTCTAAGATACGAATGCGGAATTTCGGGGACGAAATTCTTTTAAGGGGGGAAGAATGTAAAACCCCGAAAATTTGAATATTTTATGATAAATAATAATAAATAAGTTATATGGTGATAAATACATTTTATTAATGTTTGAGTATGCTAGAAATTGATTTGAGATCAATTCAACATATATTTGTGTATATATGAGTGCAAATGCACAAATCATGCATGAAGAGAAATCTGGAAATAATGATCAGTTAAGAGTTTATAGATTTTACACACTGATACAGTTAGAATCTGGAAAAACTTAAAAGACCAAAGTTGTAGATCTCTTCAACAGATTTCCAACAAGTCTTATATCACCTCATTTCGAGGTTATATGAGAAAGTTATAGCCAAAATACCGAAGGTCTTTTTCCCAGTCAGACTAGGTTTACTGGTTCGGGTCAAACAGGTTTGTTTCGGGTTTACCTCTATAAATACCGGTGTTTTCACGAAAATTTTCTCTCTTTTATCATATCTCTGAACCCTAGCATCCACCCTCTCCCCTCAAAAACCCTAGATCTTTTTCTTATGAGTTTTGAGAGCTTAAAATATCGACACGAGGGCGAGATCATCGACGTGTGGCAAGGGAAAACGGGTTGTTTACACTTTTGGATTGCTTGCTATTAGTTTCAGAGGCTTTTCCACGTGCAAAGGCAAGATTATCTGCATCCAATCCCATCCCCTTAGTTAATCACTGAATTTAACATGTTTTAATTGTTGATTACATGTTAGATCTAATTTTTGAGATGCTAAAACATGATTTTGATGATGGATACTAATCTCATGCTATTTTTATGATTAAATCTTGCTGTTCATGATCAAAATCTTTAGGATGTTTAATTTTTTTATCTTTAATGTGATAATCATGTTAATTTAGATTTTATCCATGTATTAAACCTAGTCGATATAAAATAATTCTATCATGCGAGTTAATCATGTTTAAAACACAGGATTTGTGAGATCTAATTAATCTAAACATGTTTAATTTTATACCTCTGTTCATGTGTAAAATTATCATGCTCTAGTAATCACATTGTTAATATAAGAGTAGATTTGAGAAATTTATTTAATTAAGTGACAAACCCTAATTAATTTAATATTAGTTGTAGTCTCATGTTCGGGTTCACCTCCTGCTAATAAATTAACAAGTCTTACATCTTGTAATAAGTCATTTGATGATGAAATAAACCTTTAAACCAAGTTACAATGCACGAAAACACGAAAACACGAGAAAGCGAGTTTTCTCGGCGTCGACCGGTGAACTCAGTTCGTGCACTTTGTGCACGTTCTACAGTTCGGTCGACCGACGCCCTAGGGGCGGTCGACCGGTCTGTGCTATTTTCATTTTCCTGAATATTTTCTTCTAAGTTTTGAATGCGATTGCGGGGTTCTAGCTGTACGTCGATGTTCCATATGTACAGGCCATTGAGTCGGGTTTGGATGCTTTGTATAGCAGTCCGTCCGCACGAGGGTGCGATGAGGCTTGTGAGCCGTCTATTTGGATACCTATATGGTAGGCCGTTCCGCACTCATGTTACGCACTGAGACTGCGATGAGACTAATGAGCCGTGTACACTGTTTAGGATACCTACGGGGTAGTCCGTTGCACAAGATGATGCAAAGTATTAGAATATTGCATAGGGTACCTTGAGATAGCTTATTTATAGCCAGAGTCCTTGTTGGATGCTAGAGCGAATATGAATCGTCGCTGAGTTATATGACCGAAATATTTTGCTCCTGACAGTACGCGATATGATATGTTGGTATTTATTCTATCTCTCCAGTGATAGTGGGGAAATATTATAAATTCGTTGTATTGATGTCTTATTTCTTTTATTGCTTTTCTTTACTTCTTAGTTGAGATCAATGATTAGCAGTTCACAATGTGAGACAACAGTATATACATAAGGGTCTCCTTATTTAGATTATTTTGCTTTCGGCCTTTTCGTCTCGTGTTGTGATGGATTTCTAATCGTTGATTTCATTTAGATTATGTCTTCTTAGTTCGGTATTGATGTTTAGATATCTATAATACGAGACAACGGTATATACATGAGGGTTTTCTTGTTTGATTATTTCGCCGACGCATTCACGCCTCGAGTTGTAGGTGTCTAAATATTAATTCCATTAGTTACGGGGAAAATAATCTAGGTAGGCTATGCTTAATAGGTAGAGCCTCCACTTCATCTAGTAGCCCTTCCCCAGGCGGATGGAGGTAATCTTGATGTAGCGCTCTGACGCTCTTGTTGTTGCTATTTTTCTTTTAGGAAGCTCGGAGCACCGGAGAGTCGCAGGATGACGGAGTTCTTGCATAGTCGCCGTCGCATGAGTTGTATTAGAGGCTCCACTATAGCTTTACATCTTTATCTAGACATTAGAGTTTCTTTCTGTATTGTAAAGGCAAAGATGCCTTAGTATATTTTCGTTTTGACTTATGTTGAGACCTTTTATTATTTCGGACTCCATATTTATTTACGTTTATTTTCAGCTGAGTCATAACTTGGGATTATGAGATATCTTCTTCTTTATGATGTTTATCGTTGTTGTTCTATTTCTTTGCCTATTTTGTACCTACCCCTTCCATTTGATTCCACTAGAGGATATAACTGTGATTGGTGAAATGTGTTACTGCACAATGTAGGTGCATGACAGGTTTGACATTCTGGGTTTCACCTTGGACTGCAGCCTTGTTGAAACCTGGGGCGTCACATCCATTCTCATTGATCTTCATAGATCATTATCATCGGCTAATCATTTGGCCCAATCAACGATCCTTCTGAGAAAGGATTCGTTCTCCTCAGCTAGTCATCTAGCTTAATCAACAGTTCTTGTGAGAAAGAATCTGTTAATATCTCTTCATCCAGAGAAGACTGCGCTATCTTTCAAGAGATCAGAGATCATCAATCAAGCGAAAGTGTCAAGCGAAGACTGAGCTATCTTCCAAATCACCGAGCTTACATCCACAGTAAAAGACCCATCGTCTTAGTCGGATCATCAACGAAGTACAAGATTGACGCTCCACCGGCACGTAGAAAAGAACCCCCAGGAAATATAAATTTTTCCTTTGTTTTAATTATAATTCTTTCATTGTAATCTGTGTTAATTACAATACGAAAAGAACCCGAAACATGGTGAAAATTGATAATTTCATGAGCTATAAGCTATGATTTTTGGACATTTCTAGTCATTTCAGCCCATTGCTAAATAAATTTGCGGAGGCCAAAAGTCTCTATTTCATGAGCTATAACCCCAAAGTTTTGGCCAATTTTAATCATTTCAACCCGTAGGCCAATAATTTTATAGCAGCCAACATTCATGATTTCATGAGCTATATTCACAATTTTCGGCAAGTTTTAGTCATATTGACCCATTAAAAAATATCAACCCATTGGCACATAATTTTGAAAAGGCAAAATTTTATAATTTCATGGGATTAACCCATGAATTTTGGCCATTTTTAGTCATTTTGACCTGTTTGCATATAATTTGCTATGGTCAAAATTTAAGATTTCATGAGCAATAATCCACGATTTTTGGCTATATTTAGTTATTTTGACCCGTTTTCAAATAATTTCCTAGTGGAAAAAATTCACAATTTTATAGGGTATAACCCATAATTTTTGGCCATTTTTAGCCCTTTTGACCAATTATCAAATATTTTCATGACTGCCAAAATTCATGATTTCCTGACCATAACTCACGATTTTTGGCCATTTTTAGTTGTTTCTACAAATTGTCCTATAAATTCATGGAGGTCAAAATTCATGATTTCATGAGCTTTAACCCATAATTTTTGGCTATTTTTAGCCATTTAGAACCATTGGCAAATTATCTCATGGAGGCTAAAATTCATGATTTTATTAGCTATTACCCATGATTTTTGTTCATTTTTGGCTGTTTTGACTCGTTGGCAAATAACTTTGCGGAGGCTAAAATTCACGTTTTCATGAGCTATAACCCATTATTTTTTTATATTTGGTCATTTCGACCCATGGGTAAATAATTTTATGAAGGCCAAAATTCATGATTTCACGAACCATAACCCAAAATTTTTGGCCATTTTTAGACATTTTGACCCATTGACAAATAGTTCATGGTGGCCAAAATTCGTGATTTCATGAGTCATAACCCACGGTTTTGGCCATTTTTTGTCAATTCGACCTATTGGTGCAAAATTTCGTGGAGGCCAAAATTTATGATTTCATGGGCTACAATCCATGATTTTTGGCCATTTTTAGCATATCGCATATTGGCAAATAATTTCGCAAATTTTACGATTTCATAGGAAAAAACCCACAATATTTGGCCATTGTCAGTAATTTCAACCTGTTGTCAAATAATTTTGCTGTGGTAAAAATTCACAATTTCCTGAGCTATAACCCCTAATTTTTGACATTTTTAATTGTTTTGACTCGTCGTCAAATCATTTTGTGGTAGCAAAAATTCACAATTTCGAGAGCTATAAGCTATGATTTTCGGATATTTTTAGCCATTTTAACCTGTTATCAAATAATTTCATGACATTCAAAGTTCACAATTTACTGAGCTATAGCCCATAATTTTTGGTCATTTTTGGTCGTTTCGATCTTAGGCAAACAATTTTGTGGAGGGCAAAATTCACGATTTTGTGAGCTACAACCCACGATTTTTAGCCAAAAGTCATAATTTCATGGGCAATAACCCATGATTTTTGGCCATTTTTAGTCATTTTGAGCAATTGTCAAATAATTTCTCAGTGGCAAAATTCATGATTTCGTGAGCTACAACCCACGAATTTTGGCCAATTTTAGTCATTTCGACCCATTGGCAAATAGTTTAGCGATGGCTAAAATTCACGATTTCATGAACAATAACCCATATATTTTTTAGCCATTTGGATTAGTTGTCTAATAATTTGGCGGTGGCAAAATTTCACGATTTCGTGATCTACAACTTTTGACAATTTTTAGTCATTTCGATCAATTGTCATATAGTTTTGCGGTAGTAAAATTTCACGAATTCATGAGCTATAACCTACGATTTTTTACCATTTTTAGTCATTTTGACCCGTTATCAAATAATTTCATGGTGGCTAAAATTAACATTTTCCTAAGCTATAACCCATGATTTTTTTTGTTATTCTTAGTTGTTTCGACCCCTTGACAAACAATTTTGCGGAGGGCAAAATTTATGACTTCATTATTTGTAACACACAATTTTTAGCCATTATTATTCATTATCACCGCTGGCAAATAATTTCACGGAGTCTATAATTCAAGATTGAATGAGCCATAACCTATGATTTTTTTTCCATTTTTAGTTGTTTTGACCCATTTTAAAATAATTTTGTAGAGGCAAAAAGTCACAATTTCATGACCAATAACTCACAATCTTTGGCTAATTTTAGTCATTTTGACCTCCTCGCAAACGATTTTGTGGAGGGCAAAACTCACAATTTCTATTAGCCATTTTTAGTAGCTCTGAACCAATGGAAAATAATTTTTGGGAGTCGAATTTCGTGATTTCATGAGCTATGTAACTCATGATTTTTGACCATTTTTAGTCATTTTGGCCTCTTAAATATTTAGAGGTGGCAAAAATTCACAATTTCATGAGCTATAACTCACGATTTTTTGGTCTTTTTAGTTGTTTTTAACCTATGACTTTTCACCATTTTTAGTCATTTCGACCACCTTTCAAATAATTTCGCAGTGGAAAAAATTCATAATTTCGTGAGCTGTACACTGTAATTTTTAGATATTTTTAGTCATATTGAGGCTGGCAAATAATTTCGTGATGGCCAAAATTCACGATTTCCTGAGATATAACCCATAATTTTTGGCCATTTTTATTCATTTTCACCATTTATCAAACAATTTCATGAAGGTCAAAATTCACGATTTCATGAGTTATAATTCACAATTATTAGCCATTTTTCTCGCTTCAAATCAATAGTAAATAACTTTGAGGAGCCCAAACTTCATGATTTCATGAGCTATAACTCACGTTGTTTGGCCCTTTTTAGTTATTTGACAAATTGGCGAAAATTTGACGATTTCATGAGCTCAGTTTTTGGCCATGTTATTCATTTTGACCCATTGGCTCATAATTTTGTGGGCTCCAACCCACGATTTTTGTCAATTTTTAGTCGTTTCGACCCATTCGCAAATAGTTTCATGTAGGCCAAAATTCATAGTTTAATGTGTTATATCCCATGATTTTTTTTTCTATTTTCAGCCATTTCAACCCATTGCTAAATAATTTTATGGAGGCCAAAAGTCTCTATTTCATGAGCTATAACCCAAAAGTTTTGGCCATTTTTAATTGTCTCGACCCGTAGGCAAATGATTTTATGGAGGCCAAAATTCATGATTTCATGAGCTATAATCACGATTGTTTTGTAAATTTTAGCCATTTTGACCCATCAATAAATAATTTCGCAGTGGCCAAAGTTTACGATTTCATGAGCTATAACCCATGGTTTTTGTGCCAGTTTTACTCATTTCAACCTATTAGCACATAATTTTGGAGAGGCCAAAATTTATAATTTCATGAGCTACTCATGAATTTTGGTCATTTTTAGTTATTTTGACCCATTGCCATATAATTTCACGTTGGTCAAAATTCACGATTTCACGAGTAATAACCCACGATTTTTGGCCATTTTTAGTCATTTCGACCCATTTTCAAATAATTTCTTGATGGCAAAATTTGATGATTTTGTAGGCTATAACCCATGATTTTTGATCATTTAGACCCGTTGTCGAATATTTTCATGGTGGCCAAAATTCATGATTTCCTGACTATAGCTCATGATTTTTTGCCATTTTTAGTTGTTTTTGCCCATTGTCATATAATTTTGTGGTGGGTAAAATTTACGATTTCATGATCTTTAACCCGTGAATTTTTGTTATTTTTTGTCATTTAGACCCGTTGGCAAATAATTTCGTGGAGGCCAAAATCCATAATTTCACTAACTATAACCCACAACTTTTTGCCATTTTTGGTCATTTTGACCCGTTGGTAGATAATTTCGCGTAGGCTAAAATTTATGATTTCATGAGCTATAAGGCATATTTTGTTTTCCATTTTTGGTCATTTGCACCCATGGGTAAATAATTTTACGGAGGCCATAGTTCATTATTTCATGAACTATAGCCTAAGATTTTTGGCCATTTCTAGTCATTTTGATCTGTTGCCAAATAGTTTCCCAATGGCCAAACATCACGATTTCATGAGTCATAACCCACAGTTTTGGCCATGTTTAGTCAATTCGACCTATTGGCATATAATTTCATGGAGGCCACAATTTACGATTTTATGGGCTATAATTCACGATTTTTTTTGCCATTTTTAGTCATATCGACACGTTGGGAAATAACTTCTCGTAGGCTAAAATTTTACGATGTCATAAGAAATAACACACAATTTTCGGCCATTTTTGGTCATTTCGGCCCGTTGTCAAGTAGTTCCACTGCGGCAAAAAGTCATAATTTCCTAAGCTATAACCCACAAATTTTGGGCATTTTTAGTCATTTCGACCCGTTGTCAAATTATTATTTGCAAAAAGTCATAGTTTCTTAAGCAATAACCCACGATTACTGGACATTTTTAGTCATTTCGACCTGTTGTCAAATAATTTCGCGGCAGCCAAAATTCACAATTTCCTAAGCTATAAACCCACGATTTTTATCATTTTTGTTCTTTGCGATCTCTTGGCCAAAAAGTTTGTGGAGGGCAAAGTTCACGATTTCATGAGGTATAACCCATATTTTTGACCATTTTTATTCATTTTGCCGCATTAGTAAATTATATTTTGGAGGTCAAAAATTAGAAATTCATGAACAGTAATCCATGATTTTTTTTGCCATTTTTAGTCTTTTCAAGCATTTGTGAATTAATTTTGCGGTGGCAAAATTCACGATTTTAGGAGTTATAACCCTCATTTTTTTGCCTTTTCTAGTCGTTTCAAGCCCAAGTCAAATAATTTTGCAGTGGTAAAAAATTCATGTTTTTGTGAGCTAATCCACAATTTTTGGCTATTTGTTTTATCATTTTTTATTTATTGTTAAATAATTTCACAGTGGCCAAAATTCACGATTTCATAAGCTTTAATCCATACTTTTTTTTTCCATTTTTAGTCATTTAGACCAAAATTCACGATTTCATGAGCTGCAAGCCATGATTTGTTTTCCATTTTTAGTCATTTAGACCCATTGGCAAATAATTTAGTAGATGCCAAAATTCATGATTTCATGAGCTATAACCCATGATTATTTTCTATTTTAGTCATTTCAACCCATTGGTAAATAATTTTGATGTGGCTAAAAGTCATGATTTTATGAGCTATAACCCACGATTTTTTCCATTTTGAATCGTTACGATCTGTCAATAAATACTTCGTAGACACCAAAATTCATAATTCATGAACTATAACCAATGATTTTTGGTCACTTCTAGTCATTTCAACTCATTGGCAAATAATTTCACGACGGCTAAAATTCACAATGTCATGAGCTATAACCCACAATTTTTGGTTATTTTTAGTCATTTAGAACCATGAGTACATAATTTCACAGAGGCTAAAATTTATGTTTTCATGGGCTAGAACCCATGATTTTTGGCTACTTTTAGTCATGTTGACATGTTGGCAAAAACTTTCGCGTGGGCCAAAATTCACAATTTCATGAGTAATAACCTACCATTTTTGCCATTTTTAGTCATTTCAACTTGTTGTCAAATAATTTTGCTGTGGAAAAAATTCACAATTTTGGGAGCTATAATCCATCATTTTGCCTATTTTTAGTCATTTCGACCCGTTGGCAAATAATCTCGTGGTGACCAAAATTCACGATTTCTTGAGCTATAACCCAAAAATTTTGGCCATTTTTAGTCATTTCGGCCCTTTGTCAAACAATTTTGCGTAGGGAAAAAAATTATGATTTCATGAGTTATTATCCACGATTACTTGCCATTTTATTTCGTGGGCAATAACCCACAATTTTTGTCAATTTTTATGCATTTCGACCAGCTGGCAAAAAGTTTCACGAAGGTCAATTTATGATTTATTGAGTTAAAACCCATGATATTTTTCTATTTTTAGTCTTTTCAACCCATTACTAAATAATTTGCGAAGGCAAAAAGTCTCAATTTCATGAGCTACAAGATTTGGCCATTTTTAATGGTTTAGATTCATAGGCAAATAATTTCATGGAGGCAAAAATTTATGATTTCATGAGCTATAATTGAGATTTTTGGCAAATTCTAGTCATTTTGACCCATTGACAAATAATTTCGCGGTGGCCAAAGTTCACGATTTCATGAGCTATAACCCATGATTTTTTATCATTTTTAGTCATTTCAACCCGTTGGCACATAATTTTGCAGAGGCAAAAATTATCAATTTCATGAGCTATTACCCACGAATTTTGGTCATTTTTAGTCGTTGTGACCCGTTGCCATACAATTTCGCAGTAGTCAAAATTCACGATTTCATGAGCAATAACTCATGATTTTTGGCCATTTTAGTCATTTCGACCCGTTTTCAAGTAATTTCTTGGTGGCAAAAGTTGATGATTTTGTTGGCTATAATCCATGATTTTTGGCTATTTTTAGTCGTTTTGACCCGTTGTCAACTATTTTCGCGGCTACCAAAAATCAGGATTTACTAACTATAACTCTCAATTTTTGGCCACTTTTAGTTATTTCTACCTATTGTCATATAATTTCGTGGAGGCCAAAATTCATGATTTCATGAGCTTTAGCCGCATTTTTTAGCTTCTTTTAGTTATTTAGAACCCTTGGAAAATAATTTCATGGAGGCAAAAATCCATGATTTCGTTAGCTATAACCCTCGATTTTTGGCTATCTTTGGTCATTTTATCCCGTTGGCAAGTGATGGGAAATAAATGATTACCTCCTAAGTTGCAAGTATACAACCTTTATCAAGTTATAGTATAAAAGATTATCGATCCCACGAGGAACGGGAAGTAGGAAGAGTTTTGCTCAAGTTTTGGTTCTCAAATTATGCGCATGACAATTAGGAGTTTATTCAAATAAAATGAAAGTGAGAAAATGGTGAAAGTGGATATGGAGAGATAAGAGAGAGTGGATGTGGATTATGTGCAAAAGAGGAGTAAATGAAGTTGAGAATGTGGTTGTGGTTATATGCACATAATAACAAAACTAGGTTTGAGATTATATGCACATGGAGGGAATATGAGATTGAGAGAGAAGTAAAAATCAATGAAATCAAGAATCAAGAATAAAGGAAAATAACAAACAAATGAAAAGCAAGGATAAGAGGAAAATAAAGAAGGTAAAGTATGGAGGATTAATTAAAGATATGAGGAATCTAGAGTAGATCCACTTAGCTTATCTCAATCTCATGAAAATGAGTTGGATTTGTTAGCTAGTTTCAAACAATCTCTAGGGATCCCACAAATATTAGCTCCACACTTAGAAAAGGGTAATTCCCTAGAGGGTTCTAGCCTCAAGGTGAATTAAAGAAAAGAAAAATCTATTCTAGAAAGTAAATACAAGAATTACATACATTGCATGAAAGTAAATTGCAAGGAATTAAATTGCATGAAAGTAAATTGCATGAAAGTAAATCTAAGCTACAAAGCAATAAATGAACAAGAAAGAAAATGAAAAAGAAATAAAATAGAAACCAACAACTCCTGATCTTAATCTAATCCTCCTTTTGGTCCTTGGATTAGAAGAAGAGAAAGGAAATTGAAGGGGTGAAAAATTTCATTTATTGTGTAACAAAAGTTATAATTTTGGAAGGTCTTCTCAATTAAGAGTAACCCTCCTCTCCAAATGGAGTTTTTACAAAATATTTCACACTCAAAACCCTCAGCCTTCACCCCTATTTATAGCCCAACGGAGTTGATGTGAACCATTGGATCAAACCTAGCCAAAAAGGAAGAGAAATCCACCATTAATTCAGAATCTGTTGCAAACCGATCGGTTGGCCGATCGGTTAGCCAACCGGTTAGCCAACCGGTTGGCCAACCGGTTGGTCAACCGATTGGTTCCCAACCGAATTTGTCTTTTCTTAATTTTTCTTCACGAATTTCTCTTGGATCAATTTGGTATCTTGGGCCTTTGTTTGTCTTCAGATTTGGGCTTCTAAAATTGGTAGAAATTCAGAGAATTTGAGTCATTTGGGCTTTTATTCATTATTTCTTTATTAGCCTGCAAAATAAGATAAAAATGATTATTAGTAATATCGTTATTCATATAGCATAGGTAATAAGGGTATAAAAATGTAATTAAAATGTGATAATCAAATACCCCCACACCTAAGCTTTTGCTAGTCCTCTAGCAAAGAAAATAAAAAGAAAACCTAACTCACTTTCGCAGGAATCGCGGTTGTATTTAGCGCATACAACAAGCCTTTAAACCCCTAGGTTACCCTAGTGGACGAGTTGTAGTCTCGTGAGGGTTTGCAGTGAATATACCCACAAAATTCAGTCAACTTGCCAATTTAAAGAAGTTAATAAAATAATTAATTCATTTGATATCTTCAAACATTCCAATTGAAGTTGGTTAATACTCAAGAAAACGTTTTATCATAACTCCAATGTAATTCTTTTAAGAAAATCCTTCCATTGTAGTTATACAAAACCAAGTTCAACTCAAAATTTTAATTTAAAAGTTTTGAAAAGAACATGCTAACTCTTTGTTTTAACAAACTTCAAGTCTTTTAATCCATTTAATTTTTCAAGAACATATACAAATATACTATATATAAAAACATGGTTAGTATGCTATTTTATTTTATTATTTTATTTTTATTTTTATTTTTATTTATTATATTTTTTTAACTCTTTATTCCTTGGTGGTTTTGTTCTTTTAATCGGCTTTCTAAGTGACCATTTAGCGAGTTTTGGGCCAATGAATCCCAACCCAATTGGGCTTAGGTCATTAAGCATAGAATACTCCTCGGGCTTAATTACTCAGTCAACTTAGGCTTAGTAAAATAGAACCACCAATGATTTTAAGAGAAATTTTTCTTCTTTTATTAAGTTAGTATAATATATATATATGTGTATATGTATATATATTCTGAACAATATTTGGATCAAGACAACTTGAAAAATTATTTTCAACTCTAAGTTAGGCATGCAAAAATTTCATTACTTTAATTAAAAATCTAAGTTAAAACTTAAGTAAAGTATACTACTTTGAAAATCATTTCTTGAGAAATTTATTTGGAGTTATCATAAAAGGTAAACTTGAGTATAGAACTAACTAAGGATTAGAAGACTTAAATTCTATCAAATAGATCAATTATTAATCAACTCTATTAAGTTGGCAAGTGACTCTTTTTTTTTTTTTTATGAAAAGAGGAAAAAATGACATAAAATGGTAAGAAAAAGAGGAAAAAATGACTAAGATAAAGATAAAAAGACTAATCCCCACCCCCACACCTAAATTTTGCATTGTCCTCAATGCAAATTCTATTATGCACAAAGTAAAACAGATAAGAATGGAAGCACTTACATTTGTTCGGTCGACTTCGAACAATGATAAAAATTCTGTAATTACCTTTGGTAGGAGAAGGTGAAGTCAAAAATTTATTCTTTTTTTTTTTTCATATGTTTATTTTTCTTCTTTTTTTTTTTTTTTTGAAAAGAACAAGAAACTCTCACATGAGAGAAGAATAAATTCTTTTTATTATTATTGTGGGACAAAAATAAAAATAAAAATGTAGAATAAAAGATGAAACATGAGAAGCTCACATTCTACATTAAATCCTACCTTATTGCTAAAAATTCTACCCGAAATTTAAAGAATTTCAAGATGATATAATCAATGATGTTCTCAAATTCTGAAAATTCCAAGGTTTGCAATGATGTTTGCAAAGAATGGAAGGTAGGTATTAATGGTTGTATGCTTTTGAACTTAGATTCGTTATTAACAAAATTTCATCAAAAATGAAATCTTGTTGTTTTCTATTTTCTAAAAATCTAAGTTCATTGACAAAGGGTTCTTCAAATGTTGGCTTCAAGATGCATGTATTCAATGTAATTCTCTCGCTCAAGGACTTGATTATTAACCCGTTACTGGATTGTGAATGGATTGCATTCACTTGATCTTGAAAAGTTGAACTTGACCCCGCTCCTTGGATTGGTCACGGGTTGACTCGAAATGATCCTTTCTCTCTCTCACTTATAGCTAGCTAGTTGACCAAGCCGGGTTTCTAATCTAGCTATGGCTTGAGTGTTGGAGTTGAGAATTTGTCCCGTTGATTGCATAAAGGAGTTCATCGTGCTAGATGTTTGAGTCAACAAGTTCGTGGTCCGTGCGAGGTTTTAATCAAGGCTTCCAAACCCCTTTCCAAAACATTAAGGCGTTTCTCAACATTTGAAGGAATATGATTTGTAGATTGATGATGAGGAAACCGATTTGGAAATGGTGATTTGGTTGTGGAAAATTGGTTTGAGAACTGAAAAGCTGCGTTGCCCTTAGGGAATTGTTGGTTTGAAGAGGAGTGAAATTTTGATTTCCAGAAATTACCCCGATTCCATGCAAAATGGATGATTTCTCCAACACGGATTATAGGTTGGAGAAAATGGATCATTAATCGGATGTCGAATGCAAGATTAACTGCTCTAGAGATTGAGTATTTCCTAAGAGTGGACATTGCTCAAGCATGGGTCAGAAAGACAGCTATGACAACCCGAGGCGTAAACTTGATTGATTTGAGCCGAGCTCGTTCTTTGGTTTCTAAAGTTTCTAACTCAGAGAATTGTAGCCATCTTAGCTTCAGAGGCTATGTTTGACTCTAAGGAAGGACCTCTAGAACTGGATTGGGTAATCGATGAATTACGTTGTTCCCACCGCATGGTTTTCTGATAAATTCTCTAAAAGTCCCAAGCTTCATCGGCATTTTTCTTCATGAAATCCCCTTGACACATTGACTCTAAGGAAGTTTTGAAGAATAATCCAATCCTTCATAAATGATTTGGCATAATCGCCACTTTTCAAGACCATGGTGAGGACATTGGATAAGAAGATCTTTGAATTTATCGAAATACTTCCAAAAGGTTCTCCGGGACAATTTTAAAATTTTGAATCTGTTTCTAAGCTTGATTGTTTTGTGGATAGGAAAGAATTTTTTCAGAAAAACTGCTACAACTTGACCCGTTCCTTGGATTGGTCACGGGTTGACTTCGGAAATGATCCTTTCTCTCTCTCACTTATAGCTAGCTAGTTGACCAAGCCGGGTTTCTAATCTAGCTATGGCTTGAGTGTTGGAGTTGAGAATTTGTCCCGTTGATTGCATAAAGGAGTTCATCGTGCTAGATGTTTGAGTCAACAAGTTCGTGGTCCGTGCGAGGTTTTAATCAAGGCTTCCAAACCCCTTTCCAAAACATTAAGGCGTTTCTCAACATTTGAAGGAATATGATTTGTAGATTGATGATGAGGAAACCGATTTGGAAATGGTGATTTGGTTGTGGAAAATTGGTTTGAGAACTGAAAAGCTGCGTTGCCCTTAGGGAATTGTTGGTTTGAAGAGGGAGTGAAATTTTGATTTCAGAAATTACCACGATTCCATGCAAAATTGGATGATTTCTCCAACACGGATTATAGGTTGGAGAAAATGGATCGTGTCGGATCTTTGGAATGCGGCATTAATCATTCTAGAGATTGAGTATTTCCTAAGAGTGGACATTGCTCAAGCATGGGTCAGAAAGACAGCTATGACAACCCGAGGCGTAAACTTGATTGATTTGAGCCGAGCTCGTTCTTTGGTTTCTAAAGTTTCTAACTCAGAGAATTGTAGCCATCTTAGCTTCAGAGGCTATGTTTGACTCTAAGGAAGGACCTCTAGAACTGGATTGGGTAACTGATGAATTACAGTGTTCCCACTGCATGGTTTTCTCGGATAAATTCTCTAAAAAGTCCCAAGCTTCATCGGCATTTTTCTTCATGAAATCCCCTTGACACATTGACTCTAAGGAAGTTTTTGAAGAATAATCCAATCCTTCATAAATGATTTGGCATAATCGCCACTTTTCAAGACCATGGTGAGGACATTGGATAAGAAGATCTTTGAATTTATCGAAATACTTCCAAAAAGGTTCTCCCGGGACAATTTTAAAATTTTGAATGCTGTTTCTAAGCTTGATTGTTTTGTGGATAGGAAAGAATTTTTTCAGAAAAACTGTTACAAATTCACCCCAAGTTGAGATGGAATCTGTGGGCAAGCTATACAGCCATTTTTTGGCTTTGTCCTTAAGGGCAAATGGAATAAATCGGAGTTTGATCGCATCTTCAGTTAAGTCCCTCATTTTAATCATGAGGCAAACTTCTTCAAATTCGGAGATAAAGATGTATGCGTCTTCGGTTTCGACTCCTAAGAATTTGGGAAGCATGTTTATGAAATGCGGTCGAAGTTCAAAATTGGTTCCATTTACCTCGGGGATTTTTATGCAAGAGGGGATTGCATTTCTAGTGGGGTAACAAACATCTTGAAGAACAGGTGGGTTGGTATTAGCCATTTCGTTTGGTTCAAGAGATGGATCAAAACGAATTAAACGATTAGTATTATCCCTAACCCAAGTTTGCATACACCAAAATCAAATTTTTTATTTATTTATTTGAAAAAGGACAAGAGAAAAAGTTAAGAAGATGATGAGAAAAAAAATAAGGAAAAACTAACTAAAAATAAATCAAGGCAATCACTTTCCAATCACCCTAACTCTAGGGTTAAGCCTAAACTTGACTTAGACCAGCTCCTAACCAAAAATTCCCTTAGTGAAAAGATCAAAGTTTACTTGGGTAATTAGCCAGGTAAGGATAGTACTAGAGGGAGATCAAAGATCAATTAAGTACCTCTTTCCTTTCGGAGCGCCTTACGCAACCCCTAAACCTTGCCTTAGACACCAATTAATCCAAATAAACTTGGACCGGTTCACTTAAGGATTTCTTGTTCCTTAATGAGCTCGAATCCTTAGGGGCCAACGTCTAATCAAATTTTAAGAGGCTTGGGTAAGTAAAGTGAGGAATTAGTGATTTTGGGCTAAGGAAAGGGTGATGAAATCCCTCACCTTATCTTGATTAATGGGTTTTGCCCTTAAGATATTTTCAAGTGTGTGCCAAATCAAGATGCTCAAATCACTTGGTGAATTCCTACTATTATATGAAATGCAATCCTAGGAATTAAAAGCAACTAAAAGGATGCAAAAATAAAAATCTTTTATTTTTATTATGGTCGACAATCAAAGAAATGAAGTTTATTAGGGTCGACAAGGGTAAAATTTTTTATTTTATTTTATTTTTATTTTCTTTTTTTTTTATCCTAATTGTCTCTAATGTGAATGAACTATCTAAATGGTGGAATTGAAAATACTAGATAGAGAAGTTACCCACGCAAAAGCAATGCAAAGCCTCGTTGGAGGCAAATCCTCAATCTCAAATCTTCAACTCTTAATCTTCAAGCTCCAAGTTCCTCCTTACACAAAAGAAAACACACAAAATAAGGAACCAAAGTTAATCAAAATCCTACTTATGCACCGTTCCCCGGCAACGGCGCCAAAAACTTGATGGGAAATAAATGATTACCTCCTAAGTTGCAAGTATACAACCTTTATCAAGTTATAGTATAAAAGATTATCGATCCCACGAGGAACGGGAAGTAGGAAGAGTTTTGCTCAAGTTTTGGTTCTCAAATTATGCGCATGACAATTAGGAGTTTATTCAAATAAAATGAAAGTGAGAAAATGGTGAAAGTGGATATGGAGAGATAAGAGAGAGTGGATGTGGATTATGTGCAAAAGAGGAGTAAATGAAGTTGAGAATGTGGTTGTGGTTATATGCACATAATAACAAAACTAGGTTTGAGATTATATGCACATGGAGGAATATGAGATTGAGAGAGAAGTAAAATCAATGAAATCAAGAATCAAGAATAAAGGAAAATAACAAACAAATGAAAAGCAAGGATAAGAGGAAAATAAAGAAGGTAAAGTATGGAGGATTAATTAAAGATATGAGGAATCTAGAGTAGATCCACTTAGCTTATCTCACTCATGAAAATGAGTTGGATTTGTTAGCTAGTTTCAAACAATCTCTAGGGATCCCACAAATATTAGCTCCACACTTAGAAAAGAGTAATTCCCTAGAGGGTTCTAGCCTCAAGGTGAATTAAAGAAAAGAAAAATCTATTCTAGAAAGTAAATACAAGAATTAAATACATTGCATGAAAGTAAATTGCAAGGAATTAAATTGCATGAAAGTAAATTGCATGAAAGTAAATCTAAGCTACAAAGCAATAAATGAACAAGAAAGAAAATGAAAAAGAAATAAAATAGAAACCAACAACTCTCGATCTTAATCTAATCCTCCTTTTGGTCCTTGGATTAGAAGAAGAGAAAGGAAATTGAAGGGTGAAAAATTTTATTTATTGTGTAACAAAAGTTACAATTTTGGAAGGTCTTCTCAATTAAGAGTAACCCTACTCTCTAAATGGAGTTTTTACAAAATATTTCACACTCAAAACCCTCACCTTCACCCCTATTTATAGCCCAACGGAGTTGATGTGAACCATTGGATCAAACCTAGCCAAAAGGAAGAGAAATCCACCATTAATTCGAATTGCAAACCGATCGGTTGGCGATCGGTTAATAACCGTTGGCCAACCGGTTGGTCAACCGATTGGTTCCCAACCGAATTTGTCTTTTCTTGATTTTTCTTCACGAATTTCTCTTGGATCAATTTGGTATCTTGGGCCTTTGTTTGTCTTCAGATTTGGGCTTCTAAAATTGGTAGAAATTCAGAGAATTTGAGTCATTTGGGCTTTTATTCATTATTTCTTTATTAGCCTGCAAAATAAGATAAAAATGATTATTAGTAATATCGTTATTCATATAACATAGGTAATAAGGGTATAAAAATGTAATTAAAATGTGATAATCAGCAAGTAATTTTGCGGCGGCCAAAATTCAGAATTTCATGAGCTATAAGGCATTATCTTTTTTTTTCCCATTTTTAGTTATTTCAACCCATGTGTAAATAATTTTATGGAAGCCATAATTCATGATTTCATGAACTATAACCCAATATTTTTGGTCATTTCTGATGATTTTGACCCACTGGCAAAGTTTTGTGGTGGCCAAACATCACTATTTCATGAGCCATAACCCACGGTTTTGGCCATTTTTAGTCAATCCGACCGATTGACACATAATTTCGTGGAGGCCAAAAATTACTATTTTATGGGCTATAATCCATGATTTTTGGCTATTTGTAGTCATATCGACATGTTGGCAAATAATTTCGCATAGGCTAAAATTTTACAATTTCATAAGAAATAGCCCACAATTTTTGACCAGTTTTTGTCATTTCGGTCTGTTGTCAAATAATTTTGCTATGGCAAAAATTCATGATTTTCTGTGCAATAACCCACATGTTTTGGGCAATTTTAATCGTTTTGACTCCTTGGCAAATCATTTTGCACAAAAATTCATGGTTTCATGAGCTATAACCCATGATTTTTGGACATTTTTAGTCATTTCTACCTATTGTCAAATTATGTCACGATGGCCAAAATTCACAATTTTCTAAGCTATAAACCCACAATTTTTGGTCATTTGTTTTTTTATCATTTCGATCTCTTGGTGAATAATTTTGTGGAGGGAAAAATTTACTATTTCATGAGCTATAACGCTTGATTTTTGGTCTTTTTTTTATTCTTTTCGACTCATTTGTAAATATTATTTTGGAGGCTAAAAATTAGAAATTCATGAGCATTAATCCTGTATTTTTGGATTTCTGGTCATTTTTAGTCATTTCAACCCATTGTCAAATAACTTTGCGATGGCAAAATTCACGATTTCGTGAGCTATAGCCCAAGTCAAAAATATTTTTAGTGGAAAAAAAAATTTTATGAGCTATTGTAGGCAGTAAAAATTGCCTTAATCCTTACACAGCAACTCGGAATGAGCAAAAGAGCTTAAGGGTCCATCTGAGTGAAGTCAGGCCCGCCTAAAGGTTAAGTTCACCTGAATGCTTGACTTTACAAAATAGACAAAAGTGTCGATATCTCCCAAACCGGAAGGAATTTGGCAGAATGACCGGAGCAGCGAAGGCCAAAATCATTGCAGCGAGGCTCGACATTCAACCGAGGTTCGCCAAGCAGCGAAGCCCTTCATTCAGACGAGGTTCGCCAAGCAGCAGTGAACCCCGACATTCAACCGAGGTTCACCTACAGCAGTGAATCTCGACATTTAACCTCAACATTCAACCGAGGTTCGCCTATAGCAGTGAACCTCGACATTCAACCGAGGTTCACCTACAGCAGTGAATCTCGACATTCAACCTCAACATTCAACCGAGGTTCACCTACGGCGGTGAATCTCGACATTCAACCGAGGTTCACCTACGGCGGTGAATCTCGACATTCAACCGAGGTTCGCCTATAGCGGTGAACCTCGACATTCAACCGAGGTTCACCTACAGCAGTGAATCTCGACATTCAACCGAGGTTCGCCTATAGCGGTGAACCTCGACATTCAACCGAGGTTCACCTACGGCGGTGAATCTCGACATTCAACCGAGGTTCGCCAAGCGTGAAGCCCTCATTCACCGTGAGCGGCCGGGCTTTTATCAGAAGCGAACACAAAGGCCACGAAGGCCCCAACAACTACGTGGGTTAAGTAGTGGGCATTAGTTATGCCCACGTCTATTAACCCACGTTTCCACAATTCCAGCATGATAGTTACATGCTAAAAACCCTTTAAATAGCCATGAGCAGCTATGAGAAAGGGGCTGGGAGAGGCTGGCAACCTGGGAAAGAGAGTCTGAGAACTTTGGAGATCAAGCTCTTCAGCAGCCATCTCAAGATCATCTGCAACTCTGTTCTGATCGTCAACAGGAAGCAATCTCAACGTGAGCATTGAGTGAAGCATCCCATCGCTACCGAGAACCCACCTTAAAAGAGGAGTCGAATCAATCTCCTCTTCCTCTGTAATCGAGAGAATTTGATTGTAATACTTCCATTCAATCAATAAACATTTTTTTTCGACCCTACAGAAGATGGCGACCACAGTGGGAGCAACCATTCATTCCGATGAACTGGTGGTGGCGCAATCAGACAAAGTTGCAGTTGGAACCGAGGTTCAAACCTTGGTCCTTGAGTTTGATCGAGTAAGTATGAGGGGTTCCTCTCCTGCAGGGCATCTAGCCCAATGAAGACACGCTAGTGTCGACGAAGTCTCAGATGAGACTTCAGCCCCCGTGGCTCATGTTGAATCTCCTCGAGTGAACCTCGACAATCAGCCTCTGTCTCTCAACGACAAGGCTCCAAAAGCTAGCCAACAGGCTAAGAAGTGGGCGGTTAAGCAGCCCAACCCAACCTCGGAGGCCATTAGCCAAACTTTGGCTTCTGCGGACGAACCTCGCCTGGCCCATGGAAAGGAAGGATCTGCCAAGGGTCCAATTTCACGACGTGCAAGGGGCCATTCACGACAACCAAGCTCGCCGTAGGGCTCGAGCTTTGGTCTCGTTGGACGGGTTTTACTATCGTCCAAAGATGGTCAAACGAACTGAGGGTCGAACTGACGAGGAACGTCACGAACCTCGTCATTGCACCCCAAGTCGTGAACCTCGTCATCATCAGGGGGTTCATTTAAAACAAGACGAACCTCGCCCCAGCTGCGAACCTCGTCCACATGGCCAACCTCGCCATCAATGTGAGGTCCCCTCCAAAAGAGACGAACCTCGCCTACCAGCTGCGAACCTCGTCCACATGGCCAACCTCGCCGTCAATGTGAGGTCCCCTTGAAAAGAGATGAGCCTCGTCTGAGTGGCGAATCTCGCCAACGACATGAGGTTCCATCAAGACCATACAAACATCGCTCTGTTGACGAACTTCGTCATAGCAAGCATCAAAATGACGAACCTCGTCATCATGAACCTCGACATGGGGTGTCATCAAAGCAAGACGAAGCTCGCTCTGTTGACGAACCTCGTCATCATCAGGGGGTTCATTTAAAACAAGACAAATGTCGCCCCAGCTGCGAACCACGTCCACAAGGCGAACGTCGCCCCAGCTGCGAACCTCGCCCCAATTGTAAACCTCGTCCAAGTGGCGAACCTCGCCTACAACGCGAGGTCCCCTTGAAGGATGAGCCTCGTTTGAGTGGCAAACCTCGCCAGCAACATAAGGTCCCCTCTAAAAGGGATGAACCTCGTCCAAGCAACGAACTACCGACATGAGGTCTCTCTAAACAGACTAACCTCGGCAGGCAAATAACCTCGTCGCCAATATGAACCTCGCCGCCAGAACCAAAGGAAGCGGCAACCTCGCCAGGTTCGCCAAACTCGACTCAGAGAACCTCTCCCATATGAGGCTCGCCAGATCAACCGGGGTACCACTTCGATCTCCGTAATTATCTCACTCGCAAGCGTGATGCCACCAAATGCAATACCATTGCCGCCGTGGAGAAGCTCATCTCGCCATGCGCCCAATGTTCATCGACACATCAACCTTACGTATTTGGCGATTATCGACCCGTCCAACTAGGCGAAGGCGGTTTCGCCATAAGAAACAAGCGCCCGCGTGGTCATTCCCCGAGTGACTATTAACATGGTTGGGAGAAGCAGAGCAAGACCCCAACAGCGCCCCAATCGCCCGACTCGAGTATTCCCTGTGGTTACGAGGCGATTAATCAATAGTCAAAGCCTATCGAAGCACCCGTCTTTGTACCGGAGCGGCAATCCCGTCTGACTATAGCCAATTGGCTGGGGGTACCCGTGAAGAATCCGAGAACTCTGGCATGGCCACATTGTAGGCGGGAAAAATTGCCAACCCCGCCAGTCAAAGAGGTGAACTCGCCTGCACGAGCTCAACAGCTTATTGGGCGAGTTCGCCTAAAACTTAAGAGCCGCCTGTCCAACAAACTCGCCCGCCCGAGGTCGCCTCGTTCGAGTGAACTCGCCTGCAAGAGCTCAAGTGCCGCTCGCACACACGAGGTCGCCCCACGCGATGAGCTCGCCCACATGAGTCCAACGCCGCCATCGGGCCAACCCCGCTCAGGCGCCAAGCACGCCTGCAAGGGGTTCGCCTGCACAACGAGCACCAGCTCACACGTCGAGGGGGCCCACCAGTTGGCCCTGCTTGTTCAGCAAGCTCGTCTGAGCATTTAAACAACCCTTAAGCTCGCCTGCTCGCCTGACTGAACGATGCCAATGGCGGCTTGGAGAAGTGGGCCCGCCCACTTTCCACGTCACGGGTGATGATGAGATAAGGCCCTCATCACCCCTATAGCGGTCGCATCCCGCAGCTAGAGGGCATGGCGCCCCTCACCTATTAGTGGTCACATCCCACGAGTCAAGGAGAGGACCAGTCGCTTGTCAAAGCCCGCCCGATTGGGAGAACTCGCCTATGCAAGTTCAATCACACAGACGCTTCGCCGCTTACTTAACCGAAAGCACGCCCACAAGAGGCCCGCCAGTTGACCTCTTTCGCAAACTCGCCGCAAGCTCGCCTCGAGACTCTAAGGCTCGCTTGCTCACCCACTCAGACATCCCGAAGTTATGATAAGGCATGGTCCTTATCACCTCATCGTGGGTCACATCCTACGCTTAGAGAGGAGTATGGTACCCTTAACCGCCGCTGGTCATATCCCACAAATCAAGAAAGTGGCCATGCCTCTCCTTGCCTATTTATAAGCCACCATCTCCACACGAGGGGGCCGCAATCGTTGTAAGAAACCATCGCCGAGAAGAAAGAGCAAGCAAAGAATCACTCTCTTGCTCCCTCAACTCGGTTCGAGCTAAGGCTTGATTGTTAAAGTAGACTCCATCCAACTCTCGATTTGGAGGCTCTCAAGCTCTTTGCAAACTCTTGCATAGCAGCCCGTCCAAGCAAGCTCGCGTAACCGAACTCAACCACGCCGGAGCTTCTATCGCAGATCGAAGCCCGACCGCGACGTCGACCGGATCGTCCAAGGGAAGCAAACTCGATTCGAGCATCGAGGGAGGCGTCCTACCGCTACCGACGAACCCACGTTAAACAAGAAGGGCCTTCCCTTCGCTTCTGTTGTAAAGAAACCCATTCTTGATTTGTAAACAACCATTCAAAACAATACAAATCCGAGAGGAGATTTTTACACCAAACAGAAGATGGCGACCACAGTGGGAGAAATCGTTTCCTCAACGGAGATGGTGGTGGCGCAATTCGACGACATCGCGGAAGGAGCAACAGTTGAGTCCCTGGTGATTGAGTTCGACCAAGCTAGGTACGAAGAGTACTTGTCTTCGTCCTCTTCGGGCGGTAGGACCTCCCGACGTTGTCGCAGGGTTGTGCGCGCAACCCAACGTCGAGCGGCCGAAGTAGCTGCGCCCAAGTGCTCTACCCTAATTTCAGCAGGGGGTCCTATCTCCCCCAAACCAGCCAAGGCCGAACCAATGGCCAGGAGTGCAAGCCAAACAACCTCTTGTTGGGTTGCCACGCTAGCCCACTCACCAAGGCAAGAGAGGACGATTCGCCAAGCAGATCACACCTCACCGCCGACGCAGACTTACCCTCTCCAAGAGGGCCGTGCAAATGACGACGACAAGCCCTTGCACGACGGGAAGCAACTGCTTCCACCTCCTTGAACGGTTTGGATTACTATTCAAACCCAAGAAAAATCACGCTGGAACACTCAAAGCCACAGCTCAAGGGCTCCCTAAATCGGCGGGCCCCTCAGGTAGCGAAGTCTCGCCCTAGCGGCAAGACCCCCAAAATTGGCAGACTTGATGTACTTCCTCCAAGCAGTGAAGTCCCTCAAACAGGCGAGCCCGCTCAAACAGGCGAGATTCAATCATCAAGCTTTCACCAAAAGCGCCAGCAGACAAGTGGGCATACCACGAAGGGCCACCGCCAGAGTATGAGTCTTGCCAGAGCCGATATCTCGCTGGCAAATCAAGACCGCCAGATCCCACACTGGCTCCAAAGCCGCTCGCCGAGCTCCTTTGAACTCACCGCCTGCAAGCGCCGACAATCCTTCCGACATCGAGGGTTGCCATCTCCAACCCTCGGGAGACCTCAGAGACCATCTGATTCACAAGCTCGCGATTCAAGAGGCGAATCCTCAGTGCCACTGTGAAAAGCTTATCCAGGCGGTTCTCACTGGCCGCCGCTGTACCGGCCATCAAGATGGGAAAGGCTTTCAACCACATCGAGTAAGGCCTCTTCGCCGGCGCAATCGCCGAAAGGAACAGGCCACTAGTGGTCCCGAGTTACAAATCGCCTCCGTCAACATGACAGGCAAGGATAAAGCTAGATACTCGGATTCTTCGGACTCAGAGTTTGCTTTGGGGCTGAGACGCCTCCCGATCGGACGTGAAGGCGTCTACCAGCACACGCGTCTCCAAACCGGTGCAGCCATCCCATTTGACTACGCGCGGTTAAGCTCCATCCGCGACGATGAGGAAGAGGTTTGTTCAGCGGAGGCGACGTCCCAAACATCGAGCTCGGCTTACGGTAGGCACGCAAGAGTGCACATGACCGGAGGCTCCGACGAGTGGACTAAAAGGTTTGAGGAGCAGCAAGCCGTGATCTCAGAACAGCGAGCTGCCATCGACTCTATGAAAGAGATAATGGGACAACTAATGCAAAAGAAGAAAAAGAAGCCTTCGCGAAATCGCCAGAAAGGTCGGAGGAATCAAGAGCGAGACCTCACTCTTCACGCGACAGACGAGGAGGATGAGCATAAGCCACCCTCCGGTTACTCCTCCAGATCTTCAGGAAGAGTCTCCCAACTGGCAAAGATACCTCGTGATAAAAGGCTCGACGAAGTTTCGTAATCACCGACGCCTTGAAGCTCCGTAAAAGCATGAACGAAGCCGGGGTAGTCCGACCTACCAGCCAGAGTGGGATACGCCCCTTATCCAAAGAAAATTCAAGCCTATGGGGCTGACCCATTTCGACGGGAAAGGATCTCCCTCCCAACACATTTACTACTTCCGCCCCGCATGTGATTTCTATCGAAATGATCCCATCCTCACACGGTTGTTCATTGGCACTCGGAAAGGGGTAGCCTTTGAATGGTTCCGCAAACTCGAGCACGGCTCTATCAAATCATGGGCTGACTTAGAGAAACTGTTTTGGCCCTTCTTCACGCATTAATCGAAGTTTCAATGGCGACCCTAATCGCCGAGAAGCGTATGAAACCGAGCCGCTGAATTTGTGAAAAGGTTCAGGAATCGATCGCTGCATTGCCGGGAACAGGTAGCTAATATTACCCTGATCGAAATGTGCCGCGGTAATCTCGCGATTGGCATCTTATCCCGACTCGGTGCTGTGGAAACCCGACTCGAAGGAGTTGGTACGCCAAGGTGAACAAGTGGAAAACATGATCGCTACCGGAAGCGAAGATCCCCAAGACAAAAGGAAACTCCCGAACCGACCGTCACCGTGAACCGCTCGATCGAAGGGAAAGGAAATCATGGTCGCCGACTCTAGTCCGCCCCCAAGACGCCGCAACATCGTAAATCCAAGCCGATGGGGCAGCCCCTGAGGCAATACGATTTCAAGGAAGACCGGTGGTGCCCACTTTGACACACTCCTACGAGCAATAGGATCAAACTTCCGTGAGGCCGCAAGACCAAGAAGTAGGCAAGACAGATGACCCTAACTATTGCGCTGCTCCACCGATTCGCCGGCCACCCAACGGCCAAGTGTTACATCCTCAAAGACAAACTCCGTGCTCTCTTTGAGGCGGGGTGTTGAAGAAGGAAAAGTCCAAAGAATGTGACCACAAACATGGTCACCTTGAGATTTGGAACCGCCTCCCCGAAGTCCACGCGACCGGCAGTGTCATACCTATTCCCAAAGCGTAGCCGAGGATCATTAACACCGACCCTCACAATCAGCGGAAAAGGGCTTGGTACCACGCACTCTACCGCCGTGGCAGGTCATATGGGTTCACCCCGACCTCCTCAAGACGAAGCAAAGGATTTCCGAAGCCGGCACGTATGGGCAAACGGAGAGGCAAACCCCGCAATGTCATCTCAAAGAATTCCGTGATGGAATCGAACAGGGGATAGCAACCCTCACCGACTCCGAGGAAGAGGCAGCAGTACTCGTCACAAGAGCGGGAAAAGATTTCGCTAAGAATTATCCCACGGTCGCAGATGACCTGATGAAACAACCAGCAGGAACATCACGGGAGAATGCCGACAAACCAAGCTCAAGCAACCCGCCCTTCCGATTTAATGTGCTCTCACAGCTAGCAAACATCCCAGCAAGGATCACATTATACGAGCTCCTGCGTTTGTCAAGGTCAACCCGGGAGGCTCTGCGAGAGGCTCTGGCCAACTCAGAAGTTTTTACCACACACTTTTCTACCTTCCCTGAGGAAGAGACGGGGAAAAGTTGTCCGCGGTGCTGCCAAGTGTTCGGGCAACAGATCCCCTGTATCACCTTCACCCCAGATGACATGCTCATCAATAGCACGTCTCACGACAGGCCCCTTTACTTCACAGGGTACGTTGGCTCCTCCAAGGTGGATAGAATCCAGGTGGACCCGGGATCGGCTTTGAGCATTATTCCCTTGACGCTCATCAAGTCCCTAGGGATACCTCAGAAGCGGTTGTCTACGACGACCACCACTATCTTTGGCTTCAACGCCACAGGGACGCGGCCGCTTGGAAAGATCCGCCTCAAATGCCAGTTAGGCAATATGAAGACGGAAGTGACCTGCTACGTCATTGACGCGGAACCGTCCTACAACATGCTGTTAGGCCGACCATGGATCCATAACAACCGCATCGTCCCATCTACTTTGCACCAATGCCTAAAGTACGTGGATGAGGATGGCCAGGTCAAGACAGTATTTGCCGATAAACAGCCCTTCAAAGGAGTGGAGAATTACTTCACCGACTCTCTGCTCTACCAAGACTCAGAGTTGGGTCGTAAGGTGCCGATTGAAGACCCGGATAGCGGTAATGAGGCCGACTGTGAGTCCGAAGACAACGAGGGTCTTGTCCTTAATGACATTGAACCCATTGTAATCGGCTGCGGAGGCCTTGTTATCACCGATTCGGATGAGCCAAGCGAGCTCACCCTTAATGAAACTCCTGAATTTGCTTACCTCGCCTAGTTCGAAGCTAACGGTCGTGAATGCAACAACCTGCTGCGTGGCTGACCAATAATTCGCCCCGTGATTTGCCTCGGTGTTCGACATACCAAGACCGACAAACCGATGGTCGAAGTCTTCACGGCCGCCTTTGTCGCACTCGCCGAGGAGATTATCGCAAGAGATCATCTTTGGAAGGATTGACATGACCACACACACGATGTGGGACGACTCGAGGACGATGAACCCGACCCAGCTCATACACTACGCCGTGAGCGCAAGACGATGATGGAAGGCATGGGTTACGCCTTCGCCCGTAAAGAAGGCTTGAACTACGGCAAAGGCAGGAAGACTCCAGTCCAACCCGTCTGCGTGCCAAAGGGAAAGCCCGACGATTACTACGGCAGGACGCGAAGAGGGCTAGGTTATGTCTCCTCCTCTTCAGAATGGCACTGCCACTTGGACGAGATATCCAGTGAAGCTCGCTCGGGAGATCAATCATCTACCTCCTCAGCTTGGGATTCGATGTCGCCGGGCCGGTTTACAAGCCTCACAGCCAACATGACTACGGTTGATACCGTTGAGGTCCAAGTAGACGAGCAAATCCCGCTTCATGATGAGGCATGGGATCGTCACGTCAACGCCCAATGGAGCGGGCGTTTCGAGCAGCGAGAACCGCCCACCGAGGATAAAATTCTCCGGGTGGACATGGGAGAGGAGGCCAACCCCAAACCCATATTTATCGGGCTTAGCTTGCCTCCCCAAGAGAGGGAAGAGCTCATGTCTCTTGTCAAGGAATACATCGATGTCTTCACCGAATTACGAAGATATGCCCGCCTTGATCCCCGTGTCGCCATGCATCGCTTTGACATCAATCCGAGGCTAAACCCGCGGAAGCAAAGAAGAAAGACGGTTTCGCCTACGATTATGGAAGCAATTGTAGCGAAGTCAAAAGGCTCATAAAGGCGTGCTTCATCGGAGGAACAAAGACCCGATTGGTGTCCAACATCGCCCCAGCTTCTAAAGAAAATGGCACAATCGTAACTCGCCGACTATAGGGACCTCAATGCCGCTTGCCCTAAAGACGAAGTTTCCGCTACTCCATCACGGATGTCATCATCGACAACACGTGCGGTTTCGAAAGGATGTCATTCATGGACGGTTTTTCGGGGTACAACCAAATCAAAATGCACCCTGAAGATGAGAAACATACTTCGTTCAGAACTCCGATGGGGATATACTGTTACACAGTTATGCCATTCGGTCTCAAAAACGCAGGCGCGACTTATCAGCGCGCCATGAGCACGATCTTCCAAGACCATCCGAGAAAGACAAATAATGCTACGAGATGACTTAGTCGAAGAGCCGCGGATAAGGGCTTACCACCTTAGCGACTCGAGAACGGTGTTCGACATCATGCGCAGACACCAACCGAAAATGAACCCCACAAAGTCATTCTTAGGGATGTCCAGTGGTAAGTTTCTTGGTTTCGTCGTCACGACGAAGGGGGTTTATGTCGACCCCGACAAAGTCCGAGCCATCCAAGAACTCCAACCACCTAAGAATCTCAAAGAATTGAGGGGATTGCAAGGACGCCATGATATCCCAAGGTTCATCGCGAAATCTCTCTAGTGCCACTCTTCTCCAAATTGATGAAGAAGGGGTGTCGCTTACATGGGATGAATCTTGCCGCCAGCGCTCGAGGAAATCAAGCTGCTATCTTTCGAACCCACCGGCATCGGCATCCCCAATCTCGCAAGCCGCTCCTCATGTATGTGCGAGCGACGGAACACTCCTTGGCCGCCCTCCTAGCACAAAATGACGACGCCGGTCACGAGCAAGGCGTGTACTACCTGAGTAGGACCTTGCAAGGAGCCGAACGAAGGTACCCCATGATCGAAAAGGAGTGCCTAGCCCTGGTATTCGCAATTCAAAATGCGCACTACCTCGCTTGGCCGACTATTCATGTCATCTCAAAGATGAACCCTATCCGAGTCTTCATGACACAACCCGGATCCCTAAATTGGCGCCTAGCAAGGTGGGCGCTCTTGTTGTCTCAGTACGACATCCATTTCATGCCACAGAAATCCGTCAAAGGGCAGGCCATCTGCGATCTCATGGCCAGCCACCCGATCGGGTCAAACACGGAATTATTCGAAGACATGCCAGATGAAACCCATGAGGTCAACATGACTTCACGAGAAGGGAATTGGCGGCTCTACTTCGACGGCGCGTCTCGGGTCGGGACCAGCGGGGCTATCGTGGCAGGAGTGGGGGTAGTCTTGGTCTCCCCGCAAAACCACGTGTTACCCCAGGCCTTCTCTCTAACGGAGCCATGCTCCAACAACGTGGCTGAGTACAATGCGATGCTCATTGGACTCAACCTGGCCAAAGACTTGGGGTGAAGCTACCGAGGCTTATGGCGATTCTCACCATCGCCGCATTGATGACGGAGAGTATGAAGTTAGGAATGATGATCTAATTCCATGCCACCGAAGCTGCCATCGGCGAAGCCAAATCGCTTGACGCCAGATCGAGCATGTGCTTCGTTCCAAGAACACGCACGCAGACGCTTTGGCTTCATTGGCAGCTAACTTAGCCCAACCGCTAGGAACAAGCCAAAGACGCCACCGCTATGCAGCCGACGGCTCTTCCGACCAGAGTCCGCTCCAGAAGTGAACACGACTCAGGGCACAGACCAGCTGGAGCCAAGAGACTGGCGCTTCCCAATCATTGACTATGTCCTTTACGGTATGCTACCCGAGGACGCTAAGGAACGGGATTCTCTCCGCAGACGCGCCCCGAGGTTTTACTTCGATTCGACGACGAAAACATTGTATCGAAGGTCGTACGACGGCATGCTGCTCCGATGCCTCGCACCGACGGAAGCACGGGAGGCCCTACAGGAAGCCCATGATGGTACCGCTACCACCAACCGACCCAAGCTCGATCGCCACGAAGAATGGGCTATTATCGCCCAAGATGATTAGCGACGCCGTTGCCTATGCCAACGCCGCCACGCTGCCAAATCCACGCTTAATTACATACGGTACCGCACGAGGATTTGCATCCGACAAATAACTCGCGGCCATTCGGAGACATGGGGCATGGATATTGTCGCCAATAGCGCCACCGCCGCGAAAGGGCATCGCTTATACCGGGCGATAACCGACTACTTTTCCAAGTGGGCCGAGGCGGTACCTCCGCGAAGTCAAGACTAGCAAAGATGATAAGGTTCATCGTGCACCATATCATATACCGTACGGCCCCCGTGACGCATCATCCACGCACAACGACCGCAGCTCGTTAGTCTCGCTCACCCGATTCTCGCGGACAAGTTCGTAATACGTAACCCGCCATCCACAAATTTTATAACCCATCACCAACGGGTTAGCCGGCCTTCAACAAGACGCATCATCAAGATCCTAATCTAAGCTAACATCCCATAGCAAGCGACCGATGAAAAGCTCGGGAAAGCTTATGGGCGATCGCACTACAACCGCATCTCCCACCGGTACAACACCATACTCGCTAGTGTACGGCTGCGGCCGCATTACCACCGGAGATTCAGATCCCGCCCTACGGTCGCCAGCGCGTGAATGACGAGTGAAGAGAATCACCGCCGCCTCGCTAACTAGAAGCGCTAGACGAGAACCGCTTAAAGCTCAACAACACATCGAAGTTTTACCAAGCCCGATTCTAAAACCTTCGCAAAAGGGTCGACACCGGTCTTTCCGTATGGGCGAAGTTAGTCTTAGCCGTCCGCCACCAATGATCCTCAACTCCAAGAAGAAAGGAAAGTTCCACCAAGTGGGAAGGTCCGCTGGTGATAGAAACAGCCTATTCAATGGAGCCTATCACCGCCAAGCCGACGGCGATAAGATCATGATGCCCATCAACGGAAATTCTTGAAGAAGTACTATCCGTAGTCTCTCAAACTCCCACCGAAGTTATCATGTTAACAGTCACCTCTGATAACTAATTTCCTCCAAATTCCTTGCCAATCCTCCTCAACAGGATGGCGGGTCCCCAAAATTATCATGTTAACAATCACCTCTGATAGTTCCCCCCAAATTTCCTCCGTCAATCCTCTCCAATAGGATGACGGGACCACTCCCACTGTCATGTTAACACTAAACCTCTGACAAATTCCCCCTCCAATCCTCGTCAATAGGATGGTGGGTCCTCAAAACTATCATGTTAAAGAGTACCTCGGATAGTTAGATCGGTCGTCACACTCACACGTCACTGAACGACTTGATCCTTTCTCGCACATTCTGATTCTATTAGAATGTTCGAAGGATATTAGCCTACCTTGCGATGAGCTACTATATCAATCGATCGTCACACTCACACGTCCCTGGACGATTTGATTACCCGCCGTTCCCATGGATGGCGTTGTCCGTCGACATTGGCCTACCAAGCGATGTGCCCCTTCGACACTCATCCCGATCACTCCCGCGAGTGACCGGTCGACCCGGGCTGAGCCGTTGCAATCAGCAACACGGCCCAACCTGATTACGACTTAACAGTTGTAATTAACCCAACGCCTCATACGGTTAAGGGTAGAGAAGAAATTTTAGCGCTGAGTCTAAAAGAAACTTCTCGACAACTCATCATACTGAGGGGAATAGTATGGTTAGCCCGATTCAAACGGTAATCGGTAAAGGCAAATCAAATCCGTTAACAGCCGAGGGTTTGCTAAAAATCCTAAGAGTCGGCCAGTCCAAAGGATGAGAACCAAGGACCGCGTGTAGGAGTCATTCGAGACAAGACAATCAAATGACATGAAAGAAAAGGAGTCTGCTTCTCATTTATAATAAAGGGAAGGGGACAGATTACAAAAGAGGGAGGTACGCTCAAACGGGAGGTCAAAATCTCTTAAGTCGCGACTCGGCATCCCGAATCGCCCTCCTGTGCTCCTCCTCCAGGGTAGTGAGAACCTTTTGTCGGATGTCCTCTTCGGTGAGAGAGACGGCATTGTGGAGCTCCCTTCTTGTCTTTTCCAAGACCCGGCTTTTCTCCTCAAAATCAGCAATAACCAATTGCTGTTGACCTCGAGCTCCTCCAGCTCTTCAAAGCTCGCCACGAAGCCGCTCTTTATCGGCTAGGAAGGCCTCGCAGCTTGGCAATGGTTTCTTCGCTCGATATGGATTTGTCGCCCGCCAGAAGGCGAGGGCCTTCGGGCGCCTTCTTCCATCTTTTGCCATCGGCAGAACTGCTCCACTTCGCGTCGGCCGCCGCCAAGGCCATGGTCCGTCCAGAACCGCCGCTTCCTTCAGATGGATTGCGCTGCTCAGAGGCCAAGTCCAAGAGATTCTTAGAGCGAAGAGCAATCAACTCTTCGGGCGCTCTTTTCGCCGATGCCAAGCGCCGCTGAAATGGCGGCCGCGATCCGCTCACAAAGTACTCAGTTGCCTGTGTACATTTGCAAAGATGGGTTTGAGTCGCTAAAAGAGCAGCCTCCATCCAATACCGCTTGGACGCTATCATGAAGAAGGGCCTGAAGATCCTTGATCGTAGCCTCCACGAGTTTCCGTTTGAGACGAGCAGGAGGAGAGAGAGGAATATCCTCTGTAGGCGGAGCCGAGACCAGAGTGCTGGCCGCGACGACCATGTGAGTCGACACTTCCCCCGGAGCCTCCTCTACCTGGGCGGACCCCTCTTCACCAATGAGCCTCCCCGAAGCGAAGCCATCTTGAATAGCCGCCTCTTCGGCTGTGGGATACTTCGATGGGCCGGTTCTCGGGCGCTGAAGCTGCCTCTCCAACCTCCCCTCCCTCGTGGGGTGGGACCGCTTCATGATCCGAAGCGTGTCCTTCTTCACCCTCCGGAGAGACTTGAACGGTGGCGCCGGTTGTACCTAAAAAGGAAAAGGGAAAGCCTGGGTTAATCATATGCAACTTATCAAACAAAAAGAGGGACATGAGAACGCATACCTCCCGAAGCAAGCGACGCATCGGGCCGGGTCAACGCCTGTTGCTCGCGCGTTACCACCAAGACCCCCGATGTGGTTAACGCAGGCCCAATGGAAGGAGAAACCTCTTCGTGGCGGACCCTCTTGGCCACCCTCTCACCAGTGGGACTTATACCCTCCTCCCCTGACGCCGGGCGAAGGTGAAGGAGTGGGGTGGCACCCAGATCCGCAATGACCGGGCGATAACATCCCTAGCCCTCCAAACGCCTCCACTCTAACCAGCTTGAGGGACCCCGCCTCGCCACAACTGTGGACGAGTGGGGTCGTAGGGAGTGTGGAAGGACAACATGAAGTCATCACCCAAACCTCCATGAAAGCCCATGTCCCAGCTAGCCCTGGAGGACTCCTCGATCGAAATGCTTCTGCACTCCCTCACCGAGTCACTCTAACTTCCTCCCTCCGGGATACGCCGCCTCCTCAATATGGTGGCTGCTCCCCGCCGAGGTGTCCGAGAGCCACCTCTCAATCGGCGCAGCGCCGGTCAAACACGCAGGTATATAGGTCAAACCCTCCTGGAAGTACTCACTCGATACCACTTGCAGAGGTGAACGAATGGCAAAGAACTCGGTCCCTCAAAGGCACTGCCACACCAAGACAACCAAATAAGGCCCAAAACCACGCCAAGGCCCGCCTACCACCCCCTTCAATTTCACCGAGGGTTGATATTCCCAACATAGAGCTGGTCGATCCAAATTGGCGCGAAACGGCTAGGAAAGTAGGGTTCCAAGAGGCACGATCAATTCGCATTTAAGGAGATGGTAGCCTGTCGATATTGACCACCACCAAGCCACCAAGGGTTAAGAGGGTGTGCCGATCCGTAGTGGAACCATCCCGAGACTCGCCGTGGCCCCCGCCCGAGAAATAGGGGAAACACCGAAGAAGTCGAGTCGCCAAAGAAGGAGAGCCTTCCTCATTTCCACAATATCCCTAACTTCCGTGAACAAGTCTCGAGCGGCTGGAGGAATGGGACGGTCCCGCTTTCCCCGCGCTGCCGGTGCACTCATCAAGCACTCGCAGCGGCAACACCTAACCATGCCATCGCACGTATGGCAAGCCGATCCGAGGGTTGGGGTCTTAGCAATCTCTTCTCCTCCGCCCACTTCAACAAAGGAAACGCCATTGCATTGTGCCGACAACCTCCCGAGTCCACTTTGTATGCAGCCGCCATGGCCGACACCGCATATGATCGCCTATAGGCTAGCCGGACGCCGGATAGACGACATCCACCGATCGCCAACGAAAAGCGCGGCACCACGCACCTCTTCAACCACAACATCAATAGCCGCCAGCGTGGCCTTGGATGAGATCGAGTCCCCGCCGATGGTGGTAGGATGCAAAAGTAGTCCCCACCGAATCCCCTTCGCCGTGATCAATAGTCTCCGATTCGCCACCCTCGTGCAACCGGAACGGATCGCTTCCACATCGCACACCACCAGCGGGAGAATGGGCCTCTTCCTCGCCTTCGCTATGGGGAACAGTAGTCCGCCCAATTCTTGTGGTCGATCCCTAGATTCCTCTTCTTGTCGCCTTTGTGGTCCATGCACTCCAAGAGTGTCCGCACAAATGTGGTAGTGGCAGAGAAGCTCCCATAGGGTTTCCACCACTTGAGGGGAATGGGTGGAAAGATGGTTGAGCTCCATTTGGCCAGGAATGTACTCTTCATATGGGAACTCCCCCATCGGCGCACCATACCTCATGCATCTCGTGAAGGGCCAACCCTAACTCCCGTTAGGCGTGTAGAAGGTACCGCTATCCGACAAGAGAGCTCCAAAGACGCTTTGAAACCGAGGAGCGTGGATCTTAATGCCGTTGGGTGGCTCGATGGCCTCAACAGCTCAGATCCTTGAGATCGTAATTCTCCGCCGTAACTAACTCGGTGATTCTATGCCACCAGGGACTGTTGCCGGCCGATGAATGTACCCAACCAGGCGCGCGGAAATCCTTTGGAGGAAACTGTCCTCCCGCCTTGAAAAAGCGGTGACGGAAAGTCTCCGCCATTGCCGGGCGCTTCCATGGGGAACTCATTTTGCGTAAGACCGTGATGAAGAGCAGCCACGCCGATGGGAGCCGCCGAATTTATATCCAAATTTTGGAACCCGTGGAAGGTTCCACAAGTGACTCCATCCCGAAAGGTGAGTCAAGTCCCGCCATTTTTCTCGAATCGAAGTGAGCGAGCTCGACTAGAGAAAATCCCCGCATCATGTCGGGAGAAAGTATCGAAGCCGCCAACTTCACGCAACCATTTGCTTAGGAGCATGATCAAGGATCAACTATGGCATCACCAACATGAAGTCGCTTCACCATTTCACTACGCCGACGCTTAGCATCGCCGCATCGCGAGTCAACTCCCCGCAGCTGCCGATAGTGTCCTCGGATACACGCCGCCGCAATTCCATAGTTCGACAAGATGGAAGACCGCACCGATCAAGGAGAGGAAACCGGGAGGAGCCGAAACCCGTGATTACCGGCGAGGCCAATGGCCGTGACTTTGGAAGGACCTCGCCGAGAAGGTAGCCGCAAAATGAAATGAAAGAGAAAAGATGTCAACTTTAGAGCAAAGCGAGCCGACTCGCCAACTCTTGAAGCAGCGAGCCAACTCGCCAACTTGAAGCAGCGAGCCAACTCGCCAACTCTTGAAGCAGCGAGCCGACTCGCCAACTTTGAAGCAAAGCGAGCCGACTCGCCAACTCTTTGAAGCAGGCGAGCCAACTCGCCAACTCTCTGAGGCAGGCGAGCCCTTTCGTAGGCGAAGCAATCGAGCTCGCCCAACAAAAGGCAAAGCCTCGCCTGAAAGCAAGATACGTTTATCGTGACGAGCCTCGCTAGACAATCGAACTCGCCAAGCGCAAAGGCAGAAGTCCGCTTGTCGTTTAATTCGCCAAGATAACCGACTCACCAATAGACAAGGCCCACCGAGGGACGAACAGGAATCTGTCCGCCCCTAGTTCCACCACCTTACCAGCAGAAGCGGCGACGGCAGCGCCAGCGGCAGCGGTGGCGGAAGAGGAAGCAAGCCCCTTCCCTTTGGAGGTGGTCTTCTTCGACTTGGGAGCCATTACGATCAAAGTGGAAATCTCGGGTTTTTCTTCGAAAAACTTGAGCGGAAGATTTTTGAAAGCACGGTGGCCTCCCAACGAGAGAGACGAGCGCTTTATATAGGCGAGTCTCTACGGTCGAGATTCATCGGCTTAGGTAAATCTCGGCGGCTGGGATTCATCGGTTGAGCACGAATTTCGCAGACGATCCTCGCCAAGCTTAACGGGCCAGACAAAGGCGCCTAACCGCTGGCTCGATCGAAGGCGGTGAAGACGAGGCTCGCCACCACATTTAATGCGAGCGGACACGCCCACGTTGCCCCATCTGGGGAGAAGACACGTGGCCTGCCATCCCAAGACAGAGCTCGCCACCCAAATAGCGTGAGCTCGCCCAAGACAGAGCTCGCCACCCAAATAGCTTGAGCTCGCCCAAGACAGAGCTCGCCACCCAAATAGCTTGAGCTCGCCCAAGACAGAGCTCGCCACCCAAATAGCTTGAGCTCGCCCAAGACAGAGCTCGCCACCCAAATAGCGTGAGCTCGCCCAAGACAGAGCTCGCCACCCAAATAGCTTGAGCTCGCCTGAGAGAGAGCTCGCCCACCAAATGGTTTGAGCTCGCCCAAGACAGAGCTCGCCCACCCAAATGATTTGAGCTTCCCCAGAGTTGAACTCGTTTGGTGACCTTTTGCACAAGATCCACGAGGCGCATCACAAAACTGCATCGCACTTACCAGGGGCTAAACAACAATACATTCGAACAAAGTTATGACGACACATGCAAACAGAAGTCATAACAGAAATGTATTGAAGCCTAAACAACGTCAAAGACCTAACCTGCACGCGGCTACCTAGATTCACTTGCAAGAGGCCTAGTCGCTGTCAGAATCTTCGCTCGTAGAAACCCAGGGGTCCTTCTTCAAGCGCCACTTCAAACGCCGAACGGTCTTGCGAAGAGCACGGCACTCAAGACTCCACGCATCCCTATCACGGTCCAGTTCCCGCTGAGCCATCGATTGATTGAGGACGATGCCCTCAAGCACTTCCTTCTCAGTTAATAGTAGTTCGGTCAAGCGGCGGAATATGCGGAGCTCCTCCAAGGGATGACCCTGAGCTTGGGTCAGCTCTTGACGAAGTCTCGTGATCTCAGCACTTCGATTGAGAGGCACTTCCGGCCCGGGCAACGGCGGCGCAGCCATAGGTTTGCCAAGGGAAAAGAAGAAGATGAGGGGGTGGCAAGAATGTGGGTAAGATGATCCACCATTTATAACCCCTTCCAAGTTGGTGATGGGACCTAACAAAGAGGCTACATCCTAGCCTCAAAATTCGGTCAAAGCCTCAACAGAAGGCACGAATCAAGAGGCGAACCAAGCCTCCTCGAGATACAAGCTCGCCAGCCCATGGCTTGAGCTCGCCAAGACAGAGCTCGCCACCCAATAGCTTGAGCTCGCCAAGACAGAGCTCGCCACCCAAATAGCTTGAGCTCGCCAAGACAGAGCTCGCCACCCAATAGCTTGAGCTCGCCCAAAGATTGAGCTTGCCTAATAATGAAGTCACTGAAGTTTCATCAAACCCTCTCAAGGTGCTCAAGACAATAAAGGGATAAACAAACACAAAGTCACATTCATCAAGTGATTTTGAGACAATACATTCAACAAAGTTATGACAACACGCTCAAAGAAACAAAATGTCCCAAAATCAAGAAAGGGCTCCAGATCTAGTCACAAGAATCTAACACCGTAAAGGAGGCCGCTTAGCCTTGAGATCGCCTAACTCCTCCACCGATCTGCTCGAACTCGAAGCTCCGCCCTTCTCGAAGCCTCGAGAGTGCAAAGAATGGAAGCCTCCTCTTCGCGATGCAACGCGTGGAGGACTTGCAACTCCTTGGTAAAAGCACGATGAACGCTGGCACTCTCCCGTTGAAGGTCCTCCGGCGGTAAGCCCCCGCCTGGGCCACGAATCACAAGGTTTCTCGCGAAAATTCGCGACAATCGCTTCTTGCTCCAAGATGCTTTCGCTGAAGCCAAGGCTCCCGCATTATTCTGACTCGAGCTTCCCCTATGAGACGCCACATATCATTGCACGGGTCATCAAAGACCAGCCTCTCCAAACGGTTCACAACGCTCTCCCACTGGGCAAGCTTCCGGCCACAAGATACGCTGTGTCACCGCCAACACGCTGAACCTCCCCTAAACAGCTTACCAAGGGAGAGTGGAAGACAGTAAGGGTTCCCCATCCGAGACCAATGGCAGTGACCACCTGTCTTAAAGCATTCTCTAACTGCTGGAGGACACCTCACAAGATCGGGTCGATCGCACTCGCCCTAACAATTGCACAGAGGTTGAATCGGGAGGGGCCCGCCATGGTCAACGGGCGGCTTCCATCCGCGGACCTCCAATGCCGGGCCGGACGTGGAAGCTGTGCTTGCACCGTGGTTGGGGGTGTACGCACCCAGCCAGGCGCGGTTCGCCGCTTCTTCCCTCATCATCGGAAGCACGATGGGTTCGTGAGTCCAAGGCCTAGCCCTAAAGAGCCTCTCTTGCGCCAACGCCAAAGCGGTCCGCTTCTCCGCAGCTAGAGGCCTCTTCCTAAGATCTCAAATTGCGACCTACCAAGGAGGACCTCCTCTCGAGCTGCACAAACGCAAGAAGAGAGTATTAGTAACGTCAAAACAGAAAAGCGAGACAAAGGCCGCCGCCGCTGTAAGCGAAGCTTAGCCACGCAGGCGAGCCAATAAAGCTCGCCTAATCTGGCAAAGCTCGCCAGGCGAGACAAAACTTGCCTGACAAACCGGCTCGCCTGAAAATAGAAAGCTCACCGAGTAGGCTAAATTCGCTGAGAATCGAGACTTCACCGAGGGAACGGTTCGCCCCAAATGAACGATGAATGTTCATCTCATCTCCAAAACTTACCAGAGGGAGTTCGAGCCCTAGCGGCCATGGCAGCAACGACGTCAGCATCACGCGAGGAAGAGGGAGCGGACCTCCTTCCTTTTGACGCGGTCTTCTTGAAAGCCATGGCGGGAGTTCTCGTTCTCCTTGCAAGAGCTTGGGCTAAGAAGAATCTTGAGTGCAATGGCCTCGACAAGGGAGGAGATCGACTCTTATAGAAGCGATCTCAATGGTTGAGATGCGATACCACTTGATCGTGACTGCTCACAACGATCCTATTCAAACAGTCAATCGAACGGTCGAATGAGGCGGACGGTTAGCATTCCGCATCTAATGGCCAAGATTTGGCGGTTCCAAACACGATCTCGCCCAAACTACGGGCGCAGATCTCGCCGCTAAATCAACGACCATTGAGTGCATGAAAACGGTGATCGCCGCCGATCGCATTCAATGCACCGACACGACGCATCAGCCTGAAGCCGGGCGAACAAACACGCGGCTTGTCTCGCCACAACGCCGAGCTCGCCCAAGACAGAGCTCGCCACCCAAATAGCGTGAGCTCGCCCAAGACAGAGCTCGCCACCCAAATAGCGTGAGCTCGCCCAAGACAGAGCTCGCCACCCAAATAGCTTGAGCTCGCCCAAGACAGAGCTCGCCACCCAAATAGCTTGAGCTCGCCCAAGACAGAGCTCGCCACCCAAATAGCTTGAGCTCGCCCAAGACAGAGCTCGCCACCCAAATAGCTTGAGCTCGCCCAAGACAGAGCTCGCCACCCAAATAGCTTGAGCTCGCCCAAGACAGAGCTCGCCACCCAAATAGCTTGAGCTCGCCCAAGACAGAGCTCGCCACCCAAATAGCTTGAGCTCGCCCAAGACAGAGCTCGCCACCCAAATAGCTTGAGCTCGCCCAAGACAGAGCTCGCCACCCAAATAGCTTGAGCTCGCCCAAGACAGAGCTCGCCACCCAAATAGCTTGAGCTCGCCCAAGACAGAGCTCGCCACCCAAATAGTTTGAGCTCGCCCAAGCACGAAGTTCGCCAAAACTCGCCAGAGCCGTCCGAAGAGCGCAAACCATACGAAGATGGTTAGATGCTCGACGCTGCGGGCTGTTTATTCATTCAAAGTGTTTCGCACCATATCCAAACTTGATTTAGGTCCAAAACTTTGAAGGGGTCTTGTAGGCGGAAAATTGCCAACCCCGCCAGCCAAAGAGGTGAACTCGCCGCACGATCTCAACAGCCTTATTGGGCGAAGTTCGCCAAAACCTCGCCAGAGCCGTCCAAGAGCGCAAACCATACGGTGTTTAGATGCTCGACGCTGCGGCCAAGTTTATTCATTCAAAGTGTTTCGCACCATATCCAAACTTGATTTAGGTCCAAAACTTTGAAGGGGGTCTTGTAGGCGGAAAATTGCCAACCCCGCCAGCCAAAGAGGTGAACTCGCCGCACGATCTCAACAGCCTTATTGGGCGAAGTTCGCCAAAACCTCGCCAGAGCCGTCCGAAGAGCGCAAACCATACGAAGATGGTTAGATGCTCGACGCTGCGGGCTGTTTATTCATTCAAAGTATTTGGACCATATCAAACTTGATTTAGGTCCGAAAACTTTGAAGGGGGTCTTGTAGGCGGAAAATTGCCAACCCCGCCACCAAAGAGGTGAACTCGCCGCACGATCTCAACAGCCTTATTGGGCGAAGTTCGCCAAAACCTCGCCAGAGCCGTCCGAAGAGCGCAAACCATACGAAGATGGTTAGATGCTCGACGCTGCGGCCAAGTTTATTCATTCAAAGTATTTGGACCATATCAAACTTGATTTAGGTCCAAAACTTTGAAGGGGGTCTTGTAGGCGGAAAATTGCCAACCCCGCCAGCCAAAGAGGTGAACTCGCCGCAAGCTCGCCTCGAGTAGGCTTAAATTCGCTTGAGAATCGAGACTTCGCCCGAGGGAACGAAGCCCGCCCCAAATGAACGATGAATGTTCATCTCATCTCCAAAACTTACCAGAGGGAGTTCGAGCCCTAGCGGCCATGGCAGCAACGACGTCAGCATCACGCGAGGAAGAGGGAGCGGACCTCCTTCCTTTTGACGCGGTCTTCTTGAAAGCCATGGCGGGAGTTCTGGTTCTCCTTGCAAGAGCTTGGGCGAAGAAGAATCTTGAGTGCAATGGCCTCTCGACAAGGGAGGAGATCGACTCTTATAGAGCGATCTCAATGGTTGAGATGCGACAGCTCACTTGATCAGACCGTTCACAGCGATCCTATTCAAACAGTCAATCGAACGGTCGAATGAGGCGGACGGTTAGCATTCCGCATCTAATGGCCAAGATTTGGCGGTTCCAACACGATCTCGCCCAAACTACGGGCGATCTGAGCGCCGCTAAATCAACGACTCGATTGAGTGCATGAAAACGGCATCGCCGCCGATCAACGATGCCAATGGCGGCGGAGAAGTGGGCCCGCCCACTTTCCACGCCACGGTGATGATGAGATAAGGCCCTCATCACCCCTATAGCGTCGTGATCCCGCAGCCTAGAGGGCATGGCGCCTCACCTATTAGTGGTCACATCCCACGAAGTCAAGGAGAGGACCGGTCGCTTGTCAAAGCTCGTCGGAGGTTCCAAATCGAAGCGAGAAGGCTATGAGGGGGATCATGATGTCCACTCAGTGTCATCTGAAGCGGAATCGAATCCGCGTATGAAAGAGCGAGATCATACGTTACGGGATTTCCAAAAGCAGCTGGATGCCCTTAAGTTCCAAGGGCGATCAAAAGAGTCGGGGTGGCTGTGCCATATCCTATAGAATGGGATGATGTCTCATATCCTCCAAATTCAAGCCACCGGACCTCCTGCAGTTCGATGGCAAGGGTTCTCCTACCCAACACATTTACTACTTCCAGGCGCAAACTGGACACATAATGGGAAATGACCCCGTTGTGACTCGGTTGTTCGTTGGCACCCTCAAGGGGGTTGCTTTTGAATGGTTTCAGATTAGAACTCGGGTCCATCACCGGAAGGACATGGAAAGGCTCTTCATGGCCGATTCTTCGACGATGACACAGAGTATCTATGGCAACCCCGCTAGTCAGAAGCGAGGAAGAAAGAGTCTGTAAGCAACTTTGTTAAGAGATTCAGGAACCGATCGCTGTGTGCCCGTGATCAGATTTCTGAGGCCACTCTCATCGGGATGTGCCGGAATAATCTCTCCATCAACATTCTGTCTAATATGGCGTCCGTAGCTCGCCATGGAAAGACTTAACCCGCCAAGGAGAACAAGTCGAGCGCGCTCGCCGCATGGAGGTTGAAGAGCTATTTGAATTTCGAGGAGGTGACGACCAAGATAACTTGGTGGTGGCGACCGCTTCCTTATCAAAACTCTTTTCAAGTAAGCCCCTGATGGCATCTGCCGAGCTCGCCAACGCGGAACCAAGCTATGGGACCGACTGTGAAGACTTGGCTACAATCGGCCAAAGATGATCGTTGATGCTTATATGCATCAATCGCCAGAGGACCAGCATCCGACGGTAAATTTTTAAAGAAGTACTACCCGTAGTCTTCTTTCAAACTCCCACTAAGTTATCATGTTAACAGTCACCTCTGATAACTAATTTTCTCTAAATTCCTCCGCCAATCCTCGGCAATAGGATGGTGGGTTTCCAAAATTATCATGTTAACAATCACCTCTGATAATTCCCTCAAGATTTCCTCCGTCAATCCTCTCAAGTCGGATAACGGGACCACTCCCACTGTCATGTTAACATTGCACCTCTGACAAATCAACTTACCGATCCTCTTCAATGGGATGGTAAGTCCTCAAAGTCGCTCCGTCGCGACAATCTTGTCATGTTAACCTTTTACCTCTGACAAATCAACTTACCAATCCTCTTCAATGGGATGGTAAGTCCTCAAAGTCGCTCCGTCGCGACAATCTTGTCATGTTAACCTTTTACCTCTGACAAATCAACTTACCAATCCTCTTCAATGGGATGGTGTCCTCAAAGTCGCCCGTCGCGACAATCTTGTCATGTTAACCTTTTACTCGATAAATCAACTTACCAATCCTCTTCAATGGGATGGTGTCCTCAAAGTCGCCCGTCACGACAATCTTGTCATGTTAACTTTTACCTCGGCAAATTAACTTACCAATCCTCTTCAATGGGATGGTGTCCTCAAAGTCGCCCGTCACGACAATCTTGTCATGTTAACCTTTTACTCGACAAATCAACTTACCAATCCTCTTCAATGGGATGGTAGTCCTCAAAGTCGCCCGTCAGCGACAATCTTGTCATGTTAACATTTTACCTCGGCAAATTAACTTACCAACTCTTCAATGGGATGGTAGTCCTCAAAGTCGCCCGTCAGCGACAATCTTGTCATGTTAACCTTTTACCTCGACAAATCAACTTACCAATCCTCTTCAATGGGATGGTAGTCCTCAAAGTCGCCCGTCAGCGACAATCTTGTCATGTTAACATTTTACCGCAAATTAACTTACCAATCCTCTTCAATGGGATGGTGAGTCCTCAAAGTTGCCCCAATCGCAATAAATTTTGTCGGGTTAACAATCACCTCGATAATTCCCTCAAGATTTCCTCCGCCAATCCTCGGCAATAGGATGGTGGGTTTCCAAAATTATCATGTTAACAATCACCTCGATAGTCCGCACCGTCATTCCGCAAATGACGTTGTCCATTCAGGTCGTCATACCCCTATTCCCATCATAGTTGTTATACTCTCACGTCACTGAACAACTTGATTGCTTTTTGATCACGATCGTTATACTTTTATGTCACTGAACGATTCGATCATTTCCGAATAGTGGCCTACCATGCGATGTGCCTCTATTTCAACCATAGTCGTTATACTCCCATGTCATCAACGACTCGCCTAACCCCACGAGTCATTTCCTAAATGACTTTGTTCGTAATCACCGTTGTTATACTCTCACGCCATCAACAACTTGATTGCTTTTGATCACGATCGTTATACTTTTATGTCATCAACGATTCGATCATTTCAATAGTGGCCTACCATGCGATGTGCCTCTATTTTAGCCATAGTCGTTATACTCCCATGTCCCCGAACGACTCGCCTAACCCCACGAGTCATTTCCTAAATGACTTTGTTCGTAATCACCGTTGTTATACTCTCACGCCATCAACAACTTGATTGCTTTTGATCACGATCGTTATACTTTTATGTCATCAACGATTCGATCATTTCAATAGTGGCCTACCATGCGATGTGCCTCTATTTTAGCCATAGTCGTTATACTCCCATGTCCCTGAACGACTCAGCTACCCCCACAGAGTCATTTTCTAAATGATTTTGTTCGTAATCACTGTTGTTATACTCTCACGCCATCAACAACTTGATTGCTTTTGATCACGATCGTTATACTTTTATGTCATCAACGATTCGATCATTTCAATAGTGGCCTACCATGCGATGTGCCTCTATTTTAGCCATAGTCGTTATACTCCCATGTCCCTGAACGACTCAGCTACCCCCACAGAGTCATTTTCTAAATGATTTTGTTCGTAATCACTGTTGTTATACTCTCACGTCACTGAACAACTTGATTGCTTTTTGATCGCGATCGTTATACTTTTATGTCACTGAACGATTCGGTCGTTTCCGAATAGTGGCCTACCATGCGATGTGCCTCTATTTCAACCATAGTCGTTATACTCCCATGTCCCTGAACGACTTGACTACTCCCACATGATCATTCCTCTAAATGATTTTGTTCGTAATCACTGTTGTTATACTCTCACGCCATGAACAACTTGATTGCTTTTGATCGCGATCGTTATACTTTTATGTCATCAACGATTCGATCATTTCCGCATGATGGCCTACCAGGCTATTTGCCCTTATCTTTTAATCCAACGCCTTGAACGGCTAAGGATAGAGGGGAGATTTTAGCACTAAGCCTAAAAGAAACTCCTCGCAAACTCACCATACTGAGGGGAAAAGTATGGCTAGCCCGGTTCAAACGGTAATCGGTAAAGGCACATCAAATCCGTTGATAGCTGGGGGTTTGCTAAAAATCCTAGAGGGCGATCATTGGCTGCAAGTGAAGAATGCAAATTTACCGTGCTCGTTAGAAGGTTCCTAGCTCCGTCTGCACGGCGACCATTTTTACAAGTCTTCATATCCAAAGTGTTCCAGACTCCATTCAACCGCATTCAAGTCTGAAAACTTTGGAGGGGGTTTTGTAGGCAGTAAAAATTGCCTTAATCCTTACACAGCAACTCGGAATGAGCAAAAGAGCTTAAGGGTCCATCTGAGTGAAGTCAGGCCCGCCTAAAGGTTAAGTTCACCTGAATGCTTGACTTTATAAAATAGACAAAAGTGTCGATATCTCCCAAACCGGAAGGAATTTGGCAGAATGACCGGAGCAAACTGAACCCTTCGGGTCAGTTTGGTTGGCTCCATCTCGTCGAGATAGCCGATTTTCATATATAATTCGTCCAATTCCGACATACGGTTTGAAAGTTACGACCCGTTCTTTGTAGCATGTTCTGAAGCTCGCCCGTAGAGCAAGCTCGCCTGCAAAGGAGCTTAGCTCGCCTCAAGAACAAGCTCGCATGAAGACTTGGAGCTCGCCCACGTGCTTGAAGCTCGTCTGCATAGGCCAAAATCGCCCACAACCTCAAAGTTCGACGAGGCTCGCCTACAACATCATTGCAGCGAGGCTCGACATTCAACCGAGGTTCGCCTATAGCGGTGAACCTCGACATTCAACCGAGGTTCGCCTATAGCGGTGAACCTCGACATTCAACCGAGGTTCACCTACGGCGGTGAATCTCGACATTTAACCTCAACATTCAACCGAGGTTCGCCTATAGCAGTGAACCTCGACATTCAACCGAGGTTCACCTACAGCAGTGAATCTCGACATTCAACCTCGACACTCAAACGAAGCTCGCCGCTGGCAGTGCGGCGAGGTTCGCCACCAGCGTTCTTGTAGCGGCGCCGTCTTTATGCGCAGTTCCACGTCTTGGCAGCCGCGCGGCTATAGCGACCTCCGCGATTCTGCGGCGGCTCGGCTGCTTGTAGCCCCTCGTTCAGCATGGCGGTAGCGTTTTCTTGTAGCGAACACAAAGGCCACGAAGGCCCCAACAACTACGTGGGTTAAGTAGTGGGCATCAGTTATGCCCACGTCCATTAACCCACGTTTCCACAATTCCAGCATGATAGTTACATGCTAAAAACCCTTTAAATAGCCATGAGCAGCTATGAGAAAGGGGCTTGGAGAGGCTGGCAACCTGGGAAAGAGAGTCTGAGAACTTTGGAGATCAAGCTCTTCAGCAGCCATCTCAAGATCATCTGCAACTCTGTTCTGATCGTCAACGGGAAGCAATCTCAACGTGAGCATTGAGTGAAGCATCCCATCGCTACCGAGAACCCACCTTAAAAGAGGAGTCGAATCAATCTCCTCTTCCTCTGTAATCGAGAGAATTTGATTGTAATACTTCCATTCAATCAATAAACATTTTTTTTCGACCCTACAGCTATAACCCACGATTTTTGGCCATTTCTTTTACCATTTTCGATTCGTTGTTAAATAATTTCGTAGTGGCCAAAATTCACGATTTCATGAGCTTTAAGCCATAATTTTTGGCCAATTTTTGTCATTTAGATCGCTTGGCAAATAATTTCACAGAGGCCAAAAATAACGATTTCATGAGCTTTAACCAATATTTTTTGTTCATTTTTAGTCATTTCGACTCGTCGACTAATAATTTTGCGGAGGCCAAAATTCACGATTTCATGAGTTTTAACTCTGGATTTTTTTTCTATTTTTAATCATTTAGACCCATTGGCAAATAATTTACCAAATGCAAAATTCATAATTTTATGAGCTATGACCCATGATTTTTTTCTATTTTTAATCATTTAGACCCATTGGCAAATAATTTCACAGAGGCCAAAAATAACGATTTCATGAGTTTTAACTCGATTTTTTCTATTTTTAATCATTTAGACCCATTGGCAAATAATTTACCAAATGCAAAATTCATAATTTTATGAGCTATGACCCATGATTTTTTTCTATTTTTAATCATTTAGACCCATTGGCAAATAATTTCGCGATGGCTAAAATTCACGATTTCATGAGTTTTAACTCGATTTTTTCTATTTTTAATCATTTAGACCCATTGGCAAATAATTTCACAGAGGCCAAAAATAACGATTTCATGAGCTATAACCCACGATTTTTGGCCATTTCTTTTACCATTTTCGATTCGTTGTTAAATAATTTCGTAGTGGCCAAAATTCACGATTTCATGAGCTTTAAGCCATAATTTTTGGCCAATTTTTGTCATTTAGATCGCTTGGCAAATAATTTCACAGAGGCCAAAAATAACGATTTCATGAGCTTTAACCAATATTTTTTGTTCATTTTTAGTCATTTCGACTCGTCGACTAATAATTTTGCGGAGGCCAAAATTCACGATTTCATGAGTTTTAACTCTGGATTTTTTTTCTATTTTTAATCATTTAGACCCATTGGCAAATAATTTACCAAATGCAAAAATTCATAATTTTATGAGCTATGACCCATGATTTTTTTTCTATTTTAGGCATTTGACCCATTAGCAAATCATTTCGAAGAGGCCAAAAGTCATGATTTTCATGAGCTATAACTCACGATTTTTTTCCATTTTGAATATTTTTGACCTGTCAACAAATAACTTTGTAGAGGCCAAATATCATGATTCATGAGCTATAACCAATAATTTTTTGTCACTTTTAGTCATTTCAACCCATTGGCAAATAATTTCGCGATGGCTAAAATTCACGATTTCATGAGCTATAACCCATGATTTTTTTCTATTTTTAATCATTTAGACCCATTGGCAAATAATTTCACAGAGGCCAAAAATAACGATTTCATGAGCTATAACCCACAAGTTTTGGCCAATTTTTGTCATTTAGATCGCTTGGCAAAAAATTTCGCGTGGTTAAAATTCACGATTTCATGAGCAATAACCCATGATTTTTGGCCATTTTTTGTCATTTTAATTCATTGTAGTAAAAATTCATAATTTTAGGAGCTATAATCCACCATTTTTCCCATTTTTATCATTTTCATCCATTGGCAAATAATCTCATGGTGGCCAAAATTCACAATTTCTAGAGCTATAACCTAAAATTTTTGGCTATTTTTAGTTGTTTCAACCCTCTGTCAAGCAATTTTGTAGAGGGAAAAAAATCCACAATTCCATTAGTTATTACCTGCAACTATTAGCCCTTTTTAGTCAGTTTGAACCAATGGTAAATAATTTTGCGGAGTCCAAACTTCACAATTTTATGAGCTATAGCTCACGATTTTGGGTCCTTTTTAGTCATTTCGATCCATTGGCAAATAATTTTACGGTGATGAAAATTAGCAATTTCATGAGCTATAACCTATGGTTTTTGGACATTTCTAGTCGTTTCAACCCATTGCTTAATAATTTTGTGGTGGCCAAAAGTCTCTATTTAATGAGCTATAACCCACAAGTTTTGGCCAATTTTAATTGTTTCGACCCGGAGGTTAATAATTTCATGGAGGCCAAAATTTATAATTTTATGAGCTATACTTGTAGCTTTTGGCAAATTTTAGTCATATCGACCCATTGACAAATAATTTCACGGTGGTCAAAATTCACGATTTCGTGAGCTATAGCCCATAGTTCTTTTTTGGCATTTTTAATCATTTTGACCATTGGCATATAATTTGGCAGTGTCAAAATTAATGTTTTCATGATTTCGTGAGTAATAACTAATAATATTTTTTACCATTTTTAGTCATTTTGACCTGTTTTCAAATATTTTCCTGGTGGTAAAAATTTACAATTTTGTAGGCTATACCCATAATATTTGACCATTTTTAGTCATTTTAACTCATTATCAAATATTTTCATGGCTGCCAAAATTTATAATTTTATGAGCTATGACCCATGATTTTTTTCTATTTTAGGCATTTGACCCATTAGCAAATCATTTCAAGAGGCCAAAGTCATGATTTTCATGAGCTATAACCAATAATTTTTGTCACTTTTAGTCATTTCAACCCATTGGCAAATAATTTCGCGATGGCTAAAATCCATGATCCCATGAGCTATAACCCACGATTTCTGGCTATTTTTAGTCACTCCGACCCCTTGGCAAATAATATTGTGAAGGCTAAAATCCATGATTTCATTAGTTATAACCCATGATTTTTGGCCATTTTAATTTATTTTGACCCGTTAGAAAATAATTTTGCGGAGGCTGAAATTCACGATTTCATGAGCTATAACCAATTATTTTTTTTCTATTTTTGGTCATTTTGACCCATGGAAAAATAATTTTATGAATTTCAAAATTCATGATTTTTTACCATTTTTAGTCAATTTGACCCATTGGCAAATATTTTCACGGTGGCTAAAATTTACAATTTCATGAGCCACATAACCCATAGTTTTTTGTTATTTTTAGTTATTTCAAACCATTGTTACATAATTTCATGGTGGCCAAAATTTATGTTTTTATGGGCTATAACCCACGATTTTTGGCCATTTTTTGTCATATTAACATGTTGGCAAAACTTTTCCCATGGGCCAAAATTCACAATTTCATGAGTGATAATCCATGATTTTTGACCACTTTTAGTTATTTTGACTCGTTGTCAAATAATTTCATGGTTTCAAAAATTCATGATTTCGTGATTTATAGCTCATGATTTTTAGCCATTTTTAGTTATTAAGACCAGTTGTCAACTAAGTTCTCGATGGCAAGAATTCATGATTTCGTGAGCTATAACCCATGATTTTTTTCTATTTTTAGTCATTTCGATCCATTGGCAAATAATTTTACGGTGATGAAAATTAGCAATTTCATGAGCCACATAACCCATAGTTTTTGTTATTTTTAGTTATTTCAAACCATTGTTACATAATTTCATGGTTTCAAAATTCATGATTTCATGAGCTATAACCCACGATTTTTAGGTATTTTTAGTCATTTTGACCCATGGAAAATAATTTTATGGAGGTCAAAATTCACGATTTCATGAGCTATAACCCACGATTTTTAGGTATTTTTAGTCATTTCGATCCATTGGCAAATAATTTCATGGTTTCAAAATTCATGATTTCATGAGCTATAACCAATTATTTTTTTCTATTTTTGGTCATTTTGACCCATGGAAAATAATTTTATGAATTTCAAAATTCATGATTTCGTGAGTAATAACTAATAATATTTTTTACCATTTTTAGTCAATTTGACCCATTGGCAAATAATTTCATGGAGGCCAAAATTTATAATTTTCTAAATATAACTCATGATTTTTGGTCATTTTGACCCATGGAAAATAATTTTATGGAGGTCAAAATTCATGATTTCATGAGCTATAACTCACGATTTTTGTTCATTTTTTGTTGTTTTTGCCCATTGTAAAATAATTTCGTGGAGGCAAAATTTCACGATTTTATGTGCTTTAACCTATGATTTTTGGCCATTTTTTGTCATTTCGACCCGCTTTTAAATAATATCGCAATGGCAAAATTTCACAATTTTGTGAGCTATAACCATGAATTTTGGCCATCTTTAGTCTTTTTGACCCATTAGCAAATAATTTCACGGTAGCCAAATTCACGAGTTCCTGAGGTATAACCCCTGATTTTTAGGTATTTTTAGTCATTTCGACCCATTGACAAATAATTTCACGGTGGTCAAAATTCACGATTTTATGTGCTTTAACCTATGATTTTTGGCCATTTTTGTCATTTCGACCCGCTTTTAAATAATATCGCAATGGCAAAATTTCACAATTTTGTGAGCTATAACCATGAATTTTGGCCATCTTTAGTCTTTTTGACCCATTAGCAAATAATTTCACGGTAGCCAAATTCACGAGTTCCTGAGGTATAACCCCTGATTTTTAGGTATTTTTAGTCATTTCGACGCTTTGTCAAACAATTTCGCAGAGGGCATAATTCACAATTTCATTAGTTATAACCTACGATTATTGGACATTTTTAGTCACTTCAAACCAGTGATATATAATTTTGTGGAGTCCAAACTCTTTTTTTTTCATGAGCTACAATTTCGCAGAGGGCATAATTCACAATTTCATTAGTTATAACCTACGATTATTGGCCATTTTTAGTCACTTCGAGCCAATGATAAATAATTTTGTGGAGTACAACTTAATTTTTTCATGCACTATAACTCTCGACATTTGGCCCTTTTTAGTCATTTTGATCCATTGGCAAATAATTTCGCGGTGGCATTTTGACCCATTAGCCAATAATTTCGCGGTGGCAAAATTTTGATGATTTCATGAGCTTGATTTTGAGCCATTTTTATTCATTTCGACCCATTGGCAATAATTTCATAGAGGCCAAAATTTATAATTTCGTGGGCTATAACCCATGATTTTTGGCTATTTTTAGTCATTTTGACCAATTGGCAAATAGTTACGCGAAAGCCAAAATTCATGATTTAATGAGTTATAACTCATGATTTTTTCTATTTTTAGTCATTTCAACCGATGGGTAAATAATTTTGTGGAGGCCAAAAGTCTCCATTTTATGAGCTATAACCCACAAATTTTGGCCATTTTAAATCCTTTCAACCCATTAGCAAATACTTTCGTTAAGCCAAAACTCATGATTTCATGAGACATAATCATGATTTTATAAAACTTTAGTCATTTCGGCCAATTGACAAATAATTTTGAGGTGGCCAAAATTCACAATTTTATGAGCTAAAACCCATGATCTTTGGCCATTTTTAGTCATTTTAACCCATTGGCATATAATTTTGCTGAGGCCAATATTTCCAATTTTGTGGGCCATAACCGACAAATTTTGGCCATTATTAGTTGTTTTGACCCGTTAGGATATAATTTCTTGGTGGTCAAAAATTACGATTTCATGAGCAATAACCCAAGATTTTTGGTCATGTTTAATCGTTTAGACCTGTTGTCAAATATTTTCAGAGCGGCCAAAATTCACGATTTGCTGACTATAAATCACAAATTTTAGCCATTTTCAGTTTTTTCTACTCATTGTCATAGGATTTAATGGAGGCGTAATTGCACGATTTTATGAGCTTTAACCCATGATTTTTGGCTATTGTTAGTCATTTAGACCCATTGGCAAATAATTTGTGGAGGCCAAAATTCATGATTTCATTAGCTATAGCCCATGATATTTCGCCATTTTTAGTCATTTTGATTCGTTGACAAATAATTTCGCGAATGCCAAAAATTCATGATTTTATGAACTGTAATCCATGATTTTTTTCCATTTCTAGTAGCTAGACCCACAGGTAGATTATTTCGTAGTGGCTACAATTCACAATTTTATGAGCTATAACCAATAATTTTTTTCCATTTTTCATCATTTCGACCCATTAGTAAATAATTTAATGGAGGCAATTCATGATGTCATGAGCTAACCCAAGATTTTTGGTCATTTTTAGTCATTTTGACCTATTTGCAAATAAATTCTTGGTGGCCAAAATTCACGATTTAATGATCAGTAACCTGTGATTTTGGACATTTTTAGTCATTTCAACCTATTGGCACAAAATTTTGAGGAGGTAAAAATTTACAAATTCATGGGCAATAATTCACAATTTTTGGCTATTTTTAATCAAGATCGACACGTTGACAAATAATTTTGTGTAGGCCAAAATTCACAATTTCATGAGCAATAACCCATAATTTTTTTTTTACCATTTTTAGTCATTTTGACCTATTGTTAAAGAACTTCCCTGTGAAAAAATTCAAGATTTCCTGAACTATAACCCATGATTTTTGGGCATTTCTAGTCATTTCAACTTGTTGTCAAATAATTTTATAGTGGCAAAAATTCTTGATTTTGTGAGCTATAAACCATGAGTTTTTGGATATTTTTAGTCATTTTGACGCATTGTCAAATAGTTTTAGTATAATTTCACGCGGCCAACATTCATGATTTCTTGAGCTATAATCAACAAAATTTTAGCCATTTTTAGTTGTTTTGATCCCGTGGCAAAAAATTTTAAGTAAGGCAAAATTCATGATTTTGTGAGCTATAACTCATGATTTTTGGCTAATTTTTTTGACCAATTGGTAAATAATTTTGCGGAGCCCAAAAGTCATAATTTCATGAGCAACCCATGATTTTTGGCCCTTTTTAGTCATTTGGACCCGTTGTCAAATAATTATGCAGTGGAAAAATTCATGATTTCGTGAGCTATATACACATATTTTTGACCTTTTTAGCCATTTTGACCCCATGTCAAATAATTTTGCAGTGGCAAATATTTACGATTTTGTGAGCTATAACACTCTTTTGGCCAATTTCAGTTATTTTGATCCATTATTAAATATTTTCGTGTTGCCAAAATTCATGATTTCATGAGCTTTTTAACCCATAATTTTTGGCCAGTTTTAGTCGTTTGGACCCATTGGCAAAAACTTTCATGGAAGCAAAAAATAACGATTTTATGAGCTATAACTAACATTTTGTGAGGGCCAAAATTCATGATTTCATGAGCTATTTTTTATTGATTTTTATCCATTTTGAATCATTTCGATCCGTTAATGAATAATTTCGTGGAGGCCTATGTTCACGATTTCATGAGCTATAATCGACAATATTTTTTCCATTTTTAGTCATTTTGACCTGTTGGCAATAAATTTCATGGATCCCAAAATTCATGACTTCATGAGCTATAATCTTTTTTTTTTTTCAATTTTTAGACATTTCAGCCCATTGTTAAATAATTTCGTAGATGCCAAAATTCATGATATCATGAGCTATAATTTATGATTTTTTTCTATTTTGAATCGTTTCGACCCGTTAACAAATAACTTGGTGGAGGCCGAAATTCACAATTTCATGAGCTACAACCCATGATTTTTGAATGTTTTTAGTCATTTTGTTCCATTGGCAAATAATTTTGTGATGGCTAAAATTCACGAGTTCATGAGCTATAACCCAAAGTTTTGGCCATATTTAGTCATTTTGAACTATTGGCACATAATTTTGTGGATGAAAAAATTTATGATTTCATGGGCTATAACCCATGATTTTCGGTAGTTTTTTCATATTGATACGTTGGAAAACAATTCGTGTGGGCCAAAATTATTGATTGCATAAGCAAAAACCCACGATTTTGGCCATTTTCAGTCATTTTGACTCGTTGTCAAATATTTTGCAGTGGCGAAAATTCACGATTTTATGAGTTATAATCCATGATTTTTTGAGATTTTTAGTCATTTTGACCCGTTGTCAAATAATTTCACGGTGGCAAATATTAATGATTTCGTGAGCTATAACTTTCAATTTTTACCATTTTAACCCATTGTCAAATAATTTTGCGATGGCCAAAATTCAAGTTTTCCTATTTTATAACCCATGATTTTTGGCCATTTTAGTCATTTTGACCCGTTGTCAAATAATTTTGCGGTGGCCAAAATTCATGATTTCATGAGCTATAACCCATGATTTTTGGCCATTTTAGTCATTTTGACCCGTTGTCAAATAATTATGCAGTGGAAAAATTCATGATTTCATGAGCTATAACCCATGATTTTTGGCCATTTTAGTGGTTTTGACCCGTTGGCAAATAATTTTGCGGTGGCCAAAATTCATGATTTCATGAGCTATAACTTTCAATTTTACCATTTTAACCCATTGTCAAATAATTTTGCGATGGCCAAAATTCAAGTTTTCCTATTTTATAACCCATGATTTGTAGTCATTTTTACTTGTTTCAGCCCCTTGGCAAACAATTTCACGGAGGGAAAAATTCACGATTTCATGAGCTATAATACACGATTTTTGGCCATTTTTAGTTGTTTCGACCTCTTGGAAAATAATTTTGAGGAGGGAAAATTTCACGAGTTCGATTAGGTAATTTTAATCTCTTCAAACAAATGGAAAATAAATTTTGGGAATCCAACTTCATAATCTCATGAGCTATAATTCAAGTTTTTTTCCCCAATTTTAGTCATTTCAGCCCGTTGTCAAATATTTTAGCGGTGGCAAAAATGCGATTTCATGAGCTATAACTCATAATTTTTGGCCATTTTTAGTGTTTTCTATCCATTACCAAATAAATTCGCTCAAGCTGAATTTCAAGATTTCATGATCTTCAACCAATGATTTTTATCCTTTTTAGTCGTTTCGACCTGTTGGCAAATAATTTTATGGCCAAAATTCATGATTTTCTGGCTATAATCCACGATTCTTAGCCATTTTAGTCATTTTGACCCTTTGCCAAACAATTTCATGGAGGGAAAAATTTGACGATTTTTTGCCATTTTATAAGTTATAGCCCTTGATTATTGGCCATTTTTAGTCGCTTTGATCCAATAGTAAATAAATTTGTGGAGTCCAAACTTCACGATTTCATGGGCTATAACTCACGATTTTGGCCCTTTTAGTCATTTTGACGATTTCATGAGCAATAACCTACGGTTTTGGCCATTTTAGTCATTTTGACCCGTTGTCAAATATTTTAGCGGTGGCAAAATGCGATTTCATGAGCTATAACTCATAATTTTTGGCCATTTTTAGTGTTTTCTATCCATTACCAAATAAATTCGCTCAAGCTGAATTTCAAGATTTCATGATCTTCAACCAATGATTTTTATCCTTTTTAGTCGTTTCGACCTGTTGGCAAATAATTTTGCGGTGGCCAAAATTCATGATTTTCTGGGCTATAATCCACGATTCTTAGCCATTTTTAGCTGTTTTGACCCTTTGCCAAACAATTTCATGGAGGGAAAAATTTGACGATTTTTTGCCATTTTATAAGTTATAGCCCTTGATTATTGGCCATTTTTAGTCGCTTTGATCCAATAGTAAATAAATTTGTGGAGTCCAAACTTCCGCGATTTCATGAGCTATAACTCATAATTTTTGGCCATTTTAGTCATTTTGACGATTTCATGAGCAATAACCTACGGTTTTTGGCCATTTTTAGTCATTTCGACCCATTGGCACATAATTTCCTTGAGGTCAAAATTTACAATTTCGTGGGTTGTAACCCGTAATTTTTGGCCATTTTTAGTCACTTTGACTTGTTGGTAAATAATTTTGTGAAGGCAAAAATTCTTGATTTCATGAGCTCTAACCCATGATATTTGGACATTTTTAGTTGTTTCCACTAGGTATCAAATAATTTGTGGTGCCAAAATTTTGGATGTCATGAACTATAACCCATGATTTTTGGCCATTCGTATTCATTGCGACCTCTTTTTAGAAAATTTTATAGTGTCAGAAATTCACGATTTCATGTGCTAATACCCATGATTTTTCGCCATTTTCAATCATTTTGACACCTTGTCAGATAATTTTATGATGGCCAAAATTCACGACTTCATGAGCTTTAACTCACGATTTTAGGCCAATTTTTGTCATTTCGATCCGTTGGCAAATAACTTCATGGAGACAAAAAATAATCAGTTCGTGAGATATAACCAATATTTTTGGCCATTTTTAGTGGTTTTGACCCGTTGGCAAATAATTTTGCAGAGGCCAAAATTCACAATTTCATGAGCACTAACCCATGTTTTTTTTTCTATTTTTAGTCATTTAGACCGTTCACAAATAATTTCACAGAGGCCACAATTCACGATTTCATGAGCTATAACTCATGATTTTTGGCCATTTTAGTCGCTTTGATCCAATAGTAAATAAATTTGTGGAGTCCAAACTTCACGATTTCATGAGCAATAACCCATAATTTTTGGCCATTTTAGTGTTTTCTATCCATTACCAAATAAATTCGCTCAAGCTGAATTTCAAGATTTCATGATCTTCAACCAATGATTTTTATCCTTTTTAGTCGTTTCGACTGTTGGCAAATAATTTTGTGATGGCTAAAATTCACAATTTCATAAATTATAACCCACGATTTTAGGCCATTTTAGTCATTTCAAACCATTAGCACATAAATTCATAGAGGCCAAAATTTACAATTTAATGGGCTATAAACCATGATTTTTACCTTTTTTTTACTCAAATCGACAAGTTGGCAAAAATTCTGCATGGGCCAAAATTCGTGATTTCATGAGTAATAACTCATGATTTTTGGCCATTTTAGTTATTTTGAACCATCATCAAATAAGTTCATGGTGAAAAATTCATGATTTCGTAAGATATAACTCATAATTTTGCTATTTTACTCGTTTTGACATGTTGTCAAATAATTTTGCATTGCCCAAAATTCATGATTTCATGAGCTAACCAACGATTTTTGGCCATTTTAGCCGCTTTTGACCCATTGTCAAATAGATTTGCGATGGCAAAATTCATGATTTCATGAGCTAACCAACGATTTTTGGCCATTTTTCTTCGTTTCAACTTGTTGGCAAATATGTTCGTAGAAGTCAAAATTCACGATTTAATGAGTTATTACCCATGATTTTTTTCCATGTTTGGGCATTTAGACCCATTAGTAAATAATTTTTTGGCGTCTAAAAGTCATGATTTCATGAGCAATAACCCATAATTTTTGGCCATTTTTAGCCGTTTTGACCCATTGTCAAATAGATTTGCAGTGGCAAAATTCATGATTTCGTGAGCTATAACCCACGTTTTTTGGCCATTTTTAGTGTTTTCGTCCTGTTATCAAATAATTTTACAGATGTTGAAATTCACGATTTCATGGGCTATAACTCACGATTTTTGGCCATTTTAGCCATTTTGACCCACTTGCAAATAATTTCGTGGAGGCCAAATTTCACGATTTACTGAGCTATAACCCATTATATTTTCCAATTAAAGTCCTTTCGATCTATTGGTAAATAATTTTGCAGAGGTCAAAATTCACTATTTCATGAGCTATAACCCATAATTTTTTAGTATTTTTAATCATTTCTATCCGTTAATAAATAATTTCATTGAGGCCAAAATTCATGATCCCATGAGCTACAACCCACTATTTCTAGCTATTTTTACTCACTCCGACCCCTTAGCAAATAATTTTGTGGTGGCCAAAATTTATAATTTTATGAGCTATAACACAAGTTTTTTGGCCATTTTTAGCCATTTTGACCCACTTGCAAATAATTTCGTGGAGGCCAAAATTTAAAACTTCATGGGCTATATAGCCCATGATTTTTGTTCATTTTTAGTCATTTTGAACTATTGGTAATTAATTTTACGGAGGCTAAAATTTACGATTTTATGAGCAATAATCCACGATTTTTAGCTATTTTTAGTCATTTCGACCCATTAGAAAATAATTTGGCAATGGCTAAATTTACAATTTTATTAGTTATAACCCATGATTTTTTAGCCATTTTTAGTCGTTTTGAACTATTTGCACATAATTTCGAGGATGAAAAATTTACGATTTCATGGGTCAGAACCCACTATTTTTACCATTTTAGTCATGTCGACCGTTGGTAAAACTTTTATGTGGGCCAAACTTCACGATTTCATGACCAATACCTCACAATATTTGGCCATTTTAGTCATTTTGACCCATTGTTAAATAATTTTATGGTGGAAAAATTTATGATTTCGTTATCCATAACCCACAATTTTTGACCATTTTTAGTCGTTTTGACCCATTGTCAAATAATTTCATGGAGGCTAAAATTCACGATTTTATGAGCAATAATCCACGATTTTTAGCTATTTTAGTCATTTTGACCCATTAGAAAATAATTTGGCAATGGCTAAATTTACAATTTTATTAGTTATAACCCATGATTTTTAGCCATTTTAGTCGTTTTGAACTATTTGCACATAATTTCGAGGATGAAAAATTTACGATTTCATGGGTCAGAACCCACTATTTTTACCATTTTAGTCATGTCGACCGTTGGTAAAACTTTTATGTGGGCCAAACTTCACGATTTCATGACCAATACCTCACAATATTTGGCCATTTTAGTCATTTTGACCCATTGTTAAATAATTTTATGGTGGAAAAAATTTATGATTTCGTTATCCATAACCCACAATTTTTGACCATTTTTAGTCGTTTTGACCCATTGTCAAATAATTTCATGGTGCCAAGTATTTACGATGTTGTGAGCTATAACCCACAAGTTTTAGCTATTTTTAGCCGTTCGACCGTTGTCAAATAAGTTCAAGAAAAGTTCACATTTTCCTAAGCTATAGCCCATGATTTTTGTCCTTTTAGTCATTTTGACCCCTTAGCAAATAATTTTGCAGAGGTCAAAATTCACGATTTCATGAGCTATAACCCATTATATTTTCCAATTAAAGTCCTTTCGATCTATTGGTAAATAATTTTGCAGAGGTCAAAATTCACTATTTCATGAGCTATAACCCATAATTTTTAGTATTTTTAATCATTTCTATCCGCTAATAAATAATTTCATTGAGGCCAAAATTCATGATCCCATGAGCTATAACCCATGATTTTTAGCCATTTTAGTCGCTTTGACCCTTAGCAAATAATTTTGTGGTGGCCAAAATTTATAATTTTATGAGCTATAACACAAGTTTTTGGCCATTTTAGCCATTTTGACCCACTTGCAAATAATTTCGTGGAGGCCAAAATTTAAAACTTCATGGGCTATATAGCCCATGATTTTTGTTCATTTTAGTCATTTTGAACTATTGGTAATTAATTTTACTGGAGGCTAAAATTCACGATTTTATGAGCAATAATCCACGATTTTTAGCTATTTTAGTCATTTTGACCCATTAGAAAATAATTTGGCAATGGCTAAATTTACAATTTTATTAGTTATAACCCATGATTTTTTAGCCATTTTTAGTCGTTTTGAACTATTTGCACATAATTTCGAGGATGAAAAAATTTACGATTTCATGGGCTGCAACCCACTATTTTTTACCATTTTTAGTCATGTCGACACGTTGGTAAAAAACTTTTATGTGGGCCAAACTTCACGATTTCATGACCAATACCTCACAATATTTGGCCATTTTTAGTCATTTTGACCCATTGTTAAATAATTTTATGGTGGAAAAAATTTATGATTTCGTTATCCATAACCCACAATTTTTGACCATTTTTAGTCGTTTTGACCCATTGTCAAATAATTTCATGGTGCCAAGTATTTACGATGTTGTGAGCTATAACCCACAAGTTTTAGCTATTTTTAGCCGTTTCGACCCGTTGTCAAATAAGTTCAAGAAAAGTTCACATTTTCCTAAGCTATAGCCCATGATTTTTTTGTCCTTTTTAGTCATTTTGACCCCTTAGCAAACAATTTCACAGAGAGAAAAATTTAAGATTTCATGAGGTACAACTCACGATTATTGGCCATTTTATTCATTTTGACTCAGACAATAAATATTTTCATAAGGACCAAAATATTTGATTTAAAGAGCTATAAACCATAATTTGTTTTCATTTATAGTAATTTTGATCCATTGGCAAATAATTTTTTAGAGGCCAACGGTAACAATTTCATGAGAAATAACCCATAATTTTTTGCCATTTTTAGTCGCTTTGACCTGTTGTCAAATAATTTTGCAGCTGAAAATTTTGCGATATTGTGACCTATAACCCATGATTTTTTTGGGCATTTTTAGGTGTTTAGACCTTGTCAAATAATTTTGTAGTGGCAAAATTTCATAATTTTGGGAGCTATAATCCATAATTTTTGGCCATTTATAGTCTTTTCGGTCGGTGTCAAATAATTTCGCATAGGGCTAAACTTCACGATTTTTGGCCATTTTCAGCCATTTCAATCTATTCTTAAATAATTTCATAGTGGCTAAAATTCATGATTTCTTGTGCTATAATCCATGAGCTATAACTCGTGATTTTTGAATATTTTTAGTCATTTCAAACTTAAATAATTTCATAGTGGCTAAATTTCATAATTTCTTGTGCTATAATCCATAATTTTTGACTATTTTGAGTTATAACGAACCGTTATCAAATAATTTCATGGAGGCTAAAATTCACGATTTTATGAGCAATAATCCACGATTTTTAGCTATTTTAGTCATTTTGACCCCTTAGCAAATAATTTTGCAGAGGTCAAAATTCACGATTTCATGAGCTATAACCCATTATATTTTCCAATTAAAGTCCTTTCGATCTATTGGTAAATAATTTTGCAGAGGTCAAAATTCACTATTTCATGAGCTATAACCCATAATTTTTAGTATTTTTAATCATTTCTATCCGCTAATAAATAATTTCATTGAGGCCAAAATTCATGATTTCATGAGCTATAACCCATGATTTTTAGCCATTTTAGTCGCTTTGACCCCTTAGCAAATAATTTTGTGGTGGCCAAAATTTATAATTTTATGAGCTATAACACAAGTTTTTGGCCATTTTAGCCATTTTGACCCACTTGCAAATAATTTCGTGGAGGCCAAAATTTAAAACTTCATGGGCTATATAGCCCATGATTTTTGTTCATTTTAGTCATTTTGAACTATTGGTAATTAATTTTACTGGAGGCTAAAATTCACGATTTCATGAGCTATAACCCATTATATTTTCCAATTAAAGTCCTTTCGATCTATTGGTAAATAATTTTGCAGAGGTCAAAATTCACTATTTCATGAGCTATAACCCATGATTTTTAGCCATTTTAGTCGTTTTGAACTATTTGCACATAATTTCGAGGATGAAAAATTTACGATTTCATGGGTCAGAACCCACTATTTTTACCATTTTAGTCATGTCGACCGTTGGTAAAACTTTTATGTGGGCCAAACTTCACGATTTCATGAGCTATAACCCATAATTTTTGGCCATTTTAGTCATTTTGACCCATTGTTAAATAATTTTATGGTGGAAAAATTTATGATTTCGTTATCCATAACCCACAATTTTTGACCATTTTTAGTCGTTTTGACCCATTGTCAAATAATTTCATGGTGCCAAGTATTTACGATGTTGTGAGCTATAACCCACAAGTTTTAGCTATTTTTAGCCGTTCGACCGTTGTCAAATAAGTTCAAGAAAAGTTCACATTTTCCTAAGCTATAGCCATGATTTTTGTCCTTTTAGTCATTTTGACCCCTTAGCAAATAATTTTGTAGAGGGCAAAATTCATGATTTCTTGTGCTATAATCCATAATTTTTGGCCATTTTAGTCATTTTGACCCATTGTCAAATAATTTCATGGAGGCTAAAATTCACGATTTCATGAGCTATAACCCATAATTTTTGGCCATTTTTAGCCATTTTTAGTCATTTTGACCCATTGTCAAATAATTTCATAGTGGCTAAAATTCATGATTTCATGAGCTATAACCCATAATTTTTGCCATTTTAGTCGTTTTGACCCATTGTCAAATAATTTTCTTGGTGAAAATTTTGCGATATTGTGACCTATAACCCATGATTTTTTGGGCATTTTTAGGTGTTTAGACCTTGTCAAATAATTTTGTAGTGGCAAAATTTCATAATTTTAGGAGCTATAATCCATAATTTTTGGCCATTTATAGTCTTTTGATTGGTGTCAAATAATTTAGCATAGGGCTAAACTTCACGATTTTTGGCCATTTTCACCATTTCAATCTATTCTTAAATAATTTCATAGTGGCTAAAATTCATGATTTCTTGTGCTATAATCCATGAGCTATAACTTCGTGATTTTTGAATATTTTAGTCATTTCAAACTTAAATAATTTCATAGTGGCTAAATTTCATAATTTCTTGTGCTATAATCCATAATTTTTGACTATTTTGAGTTATAACGAACCGTTATCAAATAATTTCATGGAGGCTAAAATTCACGATTTCATGAGCTATAACTCATAAATTTTTTTTGCCTTTTTTAGTCATTTCGAGCCCTTGGCAAACAATTTCGCGGAGGTCAAAATTCACGATTTCGTGAGTTACAACCTACGATTATGGACCATTTTTAGTCAATTCGAACCAATGATAAATAATTTGCAGGGTTCAAACTTCACATTTTTCATGAGCTATAACCCATGATTTTTGTCCTTTTTGTCATTTCGACCCATTGTCAAATAATTTCACGGTGGCCAAAATTTACAATTTTATTAGTTATAACCCATGATTTTTAGCCATTTTTAGTCATTTTGACCCATTGGCACATATTTTCAGTGAGGTCAAAATTTACAATTTCATGGGTTATAACGCCACGAAGTTTGGTCATTTTTAGTCATTTCAAACTGTCGGTAAATAATTTTACAAAGGCCAAAGTTGACGGTTTAATAAGCTATAACCCATGATTTTTTTTTCTATTTTTAGACATTTTAATCCATTGGTAAATGACTTTGCTGAGGCGTAAATCTCTATTTCATGATCTATAACCCGATTTTTGCCATTTTTTATCAATTCACCCATTAGGAAATAATTCTTTGGAGAATAAAATTGATAATTTCATGAGCGATAACCCACAAATTTTGAAGATTTTTAGTCATTTTGACCCATTAGCAAATAATTTCACGGTGGCCAAAATTCATGATTTTATGAGCTATAAACCATATTTTTTGTCCTTTTTGTCATTTCACCCATTGGCACACAATTTCAGAGGCCAAAATTTATAATTTCATGGGCTATAGCCATGATTTTTGTCTATTTTTAGTCTTTTCGACCCATTGTCAAATAATATCGCCATTGCCAAAATTCACGTTTTTTGTGCTACAACCCACAATTTTTGGTCATTTTTAGCCGTTTCGACACTTTGCCAAATAATTTTGTAGAGGGCAAAATTCATGATTTCATGCGCTATAACCCTCTTTTATACGTTTCAAACTATTGGCCAATACTTTCACGGAGGCCAAAATTCATAATTTCATGAGCTATATAACCCATGATTTTTGTCCTTTTAGTCATTTTGACCCATTGGCACATATTTTCAGTGAGGTCAAAATTTACAATTTCATGGGTTATAACGCCACGAAGTTTGGTCATTTTTAGTCATTTCAAACTGTCGGTAAATAATTTTACAAAGGCCAAAGTTGACGGTTTAATAAGCTATAACCCATGATTTTTTTTCTATTTTAGACATTTTAATCCATTGGTAAATGACTTTCTTTGGTAAATCTCTATTTCATGATCTATAACCCCTGATTTTTTGCCCATTTTTTTATCAATTCGACCCATTAGGAAATAATTCTTTGGAGAATAAAATTGATAATTTCATGAGCGATAACCCACAAATTTTGAAGATTTTTAGTCATTTTGACCATTAGCAAATAATTTCACGGTGGCCAAAATTCATGATTTTATGAGCTATAAACCATATTTTTGTCCTTTTTGTCATTTCGACCCATTGGCACACAATTTGTAGAGGCCAAAATTTATAATTTCATGGGCTATAGCCATGATTTTTGTCTATTTTAGTCTTTTTCACCCATTGTCAAATAATATCGCCATTGCCAAAATTCACGCTTTTTGTGCTACAACCCACAATTTTGGTCATTTTAGCCGTTTCGACACTTTGCCAAATAATTTTGTAGAGGGCAAAATTCATGATTTCATGCGCTTATAACCCTCTTTTATAATGCTTCAAACTATTGGCCAATACTTTCACGGAGGCCAAAATTCATAATTTCATGAGCTATATAACCCATGATTTTTGGACATTTTTAGTCATTTCGGCCCGTTGTCAAATAATTTCGTGATGGCCAAAATTTACAATTTCCTAAGCTATACCACATTTTTTTTTTGCTATTTTCAGTCAATTCAACCCCTTGGCAAACTATCTCCTAGAAGGTGAAATTCACAATTTCATGAGCTATAACTTTTAGCTATTTTTAGTTGTTTTGACCCGTAGTCAAATAATATTGCACTGGTCAAAATTCATGATTTTGTACGCTATAACACATGATCTTTAGCCATTTTTAATCATTTTGACCATTAGCTTATAAATTTATGGTGGTAAAAATTCATGATTACATGAGCTATAACCCACAATATTTTTCATTTTTAGTCATTTCGAGTTGTTTGCAAATAATTTCGTGGATGCCAAAATTCACGATTTTGGGAGCTAACCCTTGATTTTTCTCAATTGGTCATTTCAACCCATTAGTAAATAATTTTGCTATAGCCAAAATTTATAATTTCATTGGCTCTAACCCATAATTTTAAACCATTTTTAGTTATTTTGACCCGTTTGTAAATAATTTTGTGGTGTCCGAAATTCATGATTTCTTAAGCACCCATGATTTTTAGCCATTTTTTATTTATTTTGACCCATTTATAAATATTTTGTGAAGCTCAAAATTCATGGTGTCTTGTGCCATAACTCATGATTTTTCTATTTTTAGTCATTTATACCAATTAGCAAATAATTTTACAAGGACCAAAATTCACAATTTCATGAGCTATAATTAAAATTTATAATTTCATGAGCTACAACCCATGAATTTTTTCTATTTTTAATCATTTCAACCCATTAGTAAATAATTTTGCAAAGGCCAAAATTCACAATTTCATAAGTTATAACCCAATATTTTTGGCTATTTTTAGTCAATTCAACTCTTTGGTAAATAATTTGCGGAGGCCAAAATTTATGATTTCATGAGTTATAACTCATGACTTTCAGCCATGTTTGGTCATTTCAACCATTGGTTAATAATTTTGTGTTGGCCAAGATTTATAATTTCATGGGTTATAACCCATGATTTTTGGCTATTTTTAGTCGTTTCGACCTGTTGGGAAATAGTTTCACGGAGGCCAAAATTTATAATTAATGATGTCATGAGAAATAATCGATAATTTTCGGCCATTTTAGTCATTTTGATCCGTTGTCAAATAAATTTGCAATGATGAAGATTCAGTATATCATGAACCATAATCCATAATTTTTTATCATTTTTAGTCATTTTGACCCATTTCAAATAATTGTATGATGGCCAAAATTCACGATTTTCAGCTATTTTTAGCCATTTTAATCCATTGTCAAATAATTTTGTGGACGCTAAAATTCACAATTTTATGAGCTATAACCCATGGTTTTTGGCCATCTTTAGTTGTTTTAACCAATTGTCAAAAAATTTTGTGGACGCCAAAATATATGATTTCATGAGCCATAACCCATAATTTTTGGCCCTTTTAGTCGTCTAGACCCATTGGCAAATAATTTTGCGGAGGCCAAGATTCCTAATTTTATGAGCTATAACCAGCAATTTCGACCATTCTTAGTCATTCGACCCACTGGCAAATAATTTCGCAGAGGCCAACATTCACAATTTTATGAGCTATAACCCATGATTTTTTCTATTTTTAGTCGGTTAGACCAATTGCCAAATTATTTCGCGGAGACCAAAATTCATGATTTCATAAGCTATAATCCTTGATTTTTATCCAATTTGAATTGTTTCGACCTATTGGCAAATGAGTTCATGGAGGACAAAATTCACGATTTTATGAGCTATAACCTATGATATTTGGTCATTTTTAGCCACTTCGACCAATCAACAAATAATTTCGTGGTGGCCAACTTTCCGCGATTTCATGAGCTATAACCCGCGGTTTTTGACTATTTTTAATCATGTCGACCCATTGGCACATAATTTCGTCGAGGCTAAAGTTCACGATTTCTTGAGCAATAATCCACTATTTGTTTTTGCCATTTTTAATCATTTGGATCCATTGTCAAATAATTTCATGGTGGCAAAAATTCATGATTTCGCGAGCTACAGCACATTTTTTTGGTTATTTTTAGACATTTTGACCTATTGTCAAATAATTTTGTAGTGGCCAAAATTCACAATTTTGTGAGCTATAACCTATGATTTTGGCCATTTTTTGTCATTTGGACCTGTTGTCAAATAATTTAGCGTTGGCTAAAATTCACGTTTTCTTGTGCTATAATACACGATTTTGGTCAAATTTAATCATTTCGACTCGTTGCCAAATAGTTTCGTGGAGGCTAAATATCACGATTTCATGAGCTATAACCCACGCTTATTTGGCCATTTTATTCATTTTGGTGTTACCAAATTGTTTCGAGGAGGATAAAATTCACGATTCTATAAGCTATAACCCATGATTTTTCCATCGTGATCATTTTCCCACATTTGTAAATAATTTTACAGGGTCAATATCCGCAATTTTATGAGCTATAACCCATGATTTTTGGCCAAATTTAGTTATTTCGACCCCATGGAAAATTATTTCATGGAGAAAAAATTCACAATTTTATGAGTTATAACCCACGATTATTGGCCATTATTAGTCCCTTCAAACTAATGGTAAATAATTGTGCTTAATCAAACTTCATGATTTCACGAACTATGACTCACGATTTTGGCCCTTTTGTTATTTAGACCCATTCGCAAATAATTTCGTGATGACAAAAATTCACAATTTTATGAGCTATAATCCACTGCTTTGGCTTTTTTTGTCATTTCGCCCATTGGCACATAATTGTGTTGAGGCCAAAATTTACAATTTAATGGGCTACAACCCCATAATTTTTGGCCATTTTAGTCATTTGACCTTTTGTTAGTCATTTCGCAAATAATTTTGCAGAGGCTAAAACCATGATTTATAGAGCTATAACCAATAATTGTTTTCATTTTAGTCATTCGACCCATTGGAAAATAATTTTGTGAAAGAAAAACTTTCTATTTCATGGGCTATAACCAACGATTTTTTATCATTTTAGTTTCTATCGATTGGCAAATAATTTTGTGGGGCAAATATTCACGAGTTCATGAGCTATAACACACGAATTTTGAAAATTTTTAGTCATTTGGACCAATTGACAAATAAATTTGGGGTGGCCAAAATTTATGATTTCATGAGCTATAAACCATAGTTTTTGGCCATTTTCAGTCATTTAAACCCAATGGCACATAATTTCACAGGGCAAAATTTACAATTTCATGGGCTATAACCCATAATTTTTTACGTTGCCAAAATTCATGTTTTCTAAGCTACAACCCATATTTGTAGTCCTTTTTTAATAATTTCGACCCCTTGGCAATTAATTTCACGTAGGGCGAAATTCACGATTTTGATCTGTAGCCCATGATTTTTGGCCATTTTTATTCATTTCGAACTATTGTCAAATAATTTTGCGGAGGACAAAATTCACGATTTCATGAGCTACAACCCATGATTTTTGACCATTTTAGTCTTTTCGACCCTTGTCAAATAATTATGCGATGGCCAAAATTCACAATTTCATAAGCTGTAACACATAATTTTTACTATTTTAATCATTGCAACCCCTTGGTAAACAATCTCGTGGATAGCATAATTCATGATGAGCTATAACTTTTAGCCATTTTAGTCATTTTGACTCATTGTCAAATAATTTTGCAATGATCAAAATTCACAATTTTGTGAGCTACAATGCATGATTTTTGGCTATTTTAATCATTTTGACCGTTAGCTTATGAATTTGTGGAGGCAAAGATTCATGATTCATGACTATAGCCCCCAATTTTTTTTTCATTTTTAGTCGTTTTCATCTGTTGGCAAATAATTTCATCGAGGCCAAAATTCACGATTTCATGAGTTATAACCCATGATTTTTGCCATTTTTAGTCGTGTCAACCCCTTATAAATAATTTTATGATGACCAAAATTTACAATTTCATTCGCTATAACCCATAATTTTGGTCATTTTAGCCATTTCAACCCGCTTGCAAATAATTTTGTGGTGCCTAAAGTTCACAATTTCTTAAGCTATAACCCGTCATTTTTAGCTATTTTTGTCATTTCGACCCTTTGTAAATAATTTTTGGATGTTTGAATTACATTCTCATGAGTTATAACCCATGATTTTTTCCCATTATTCATTTAGACCTATTTGAGATAATTTCATAGAGAAAAATTGATAATTTCATGAGCTATAACCCAAGATTATTTTCCATTTTTAGTCATTTCAACCCATTGGTAAATAATTTTTCGATGGTAAAATTCATGATTTCATTAGTTATAACCCACCATTTTTAGTCGCTTTGACTCATTGGCAAATAATTTGTGGAGGACAAAATTCACGATTTCATGAGCTATAACCCACAAGTGTTAGCCATTTTTAGTCGTTTCAATCCATTGGCAAATAATTTTGTGATCACTAAATTATTATAATTTTAAGGGCTATAACCCACGATTTTTATCTGCTTTTAGTTGTTTTTGACCCGTTGGCAAATATTATGCTGAGGCCAAAACTCATGATGTCATGAGAAATAACCCACAATTTTTTTTATCAGTTTTAGTCATTTTGATTTGTTGTCAAATAAATTTGGGCAGTAAAAATTCATGATTTTGCGAGCTATCATACACTATTTAGTCATTTTGATCCCATCAAAAATTTTGAAGTGGCCAAAATTCACGATTTCTTGAGCTATAATCCACATCTTTTGGCCATTTTTAATCATTTCAACCCCTTGCAAATAATTTCATAGAGGGTAAAATTCATGATTACATGGGTTAAAACCCTTTTTAGCCGCTTCAAACCAATGGAAAATAATTTTATGGAGTCCAATTTCACAATTTCATGAGCTATAATTCACGATTTTTGCTATTTTTACTCATTTTGACCAGTTGTCAAATAATTTAGTAGAAACCAAAATTCATCATTTCATAAGCTATAATCCATGATTTTTGGCCATTTTAGTTTTTGACCCATTGTTAAATAATTTCATGGAGGCCAAAATTCATAATTTCATGACCTATGACCCACGATTTTGGCCATTTTAGTCATTTAGACCTATTGGCAAATAATTTCGTGAAGCCAAGGATTCATGATTTTATGAGCTATAACCCACGATTTTGGCCATTTTAGTCATTTAGACCTATTGGCAAATAATTTCATCGAGGCCAAAATTCACAATTTCATGAGCTATAATCCATGATTTTTTAGTCATTTAGTCACATTGGCAAATTATTTCAGAGACCAAAGTTCATGATTTCATAAGCTATAACCTATGATTTTTGTCCATTTCGAATCGTTCTAACCCGTTGGCAAATAATTTCATGTAGGCTAAAATTTATGATTTTATGAAAAATAAACCATAATTTTGGCCATTTTAGTCACTTCTACCCATTAACAAATAATTTCGTGGTGGCCAAAATTCATGATTTCACGAGCTATAGCCCATGACTTTTGGCCATTTTAGTCATTTGACCCATTGTCAAATAATTTTATGGAGGCCAAAATTTTGATTTAATGGGATATAACTCATAATTTTGGCCATTTTAGTCATTTCACCCATTACAAAAATATTTTAGAGAGGCCAAAGTTCACGATTTCATGAGCAATAGCCCACCATACTTTACAATTTTTAGTCATTTCACCCATTGTTAAATAATTTCATGGTGGCAAAAATTCATGATTTTTTGCTATAACACATGATTTTTGGCTATTTTTAGACATTTTGACCGATTGCCAAATAATTTAGTAGTGGCAAAATTTACGATTTTGTTAGCCATAACCCACGATTTTGACCCATTGTCAAATAATTTCGCGATGGCTAAACTTCTTATTTTCGTGTGCTATGACCCACGATTTTGGTCTTTTAGTCATTTCAACCCCTTGGGAAATAATTTTGCAATGGGAAAAATTCATGATTCATGAGCTATAACCCATGATTTTTGGCCATTTTAGTCATTTCGACCCATTGGCAAATAATTTTGTGATCACTAAATTATTATAATTTTAAGGGCTATAACCCACGATTTTATCTTTTAGTTGTTTTGACCCGCTTGGCAAATATTATGTCGAGGCCAAAACTCATGATGTCATGAGAAATAACCCACAATTTTGTCATTCTTAGTCATTTCGAGCTATTGGCAAATTATTTCACGGAGGCGAATTCACAATTTCATGAGCTATAATCCATGATTTTTTAGTCATTTAGTCACATTGGCAAATTATTTCAGAGACCAAAGTTCATGATTTCATAAGCTATAACCTATGATTTTTGTCCATTTGAATCGTTCTAACCCGTTGGCAAATAATTTTATGGAGGCCAAAATTCATAATTTCATGTGCGATAAACCAAGATATTTGGCCATTTTTTGCTCATTTTGACCTGTGGGCAAATAGTTTCGTGCAGGGTAAAATTTACAAATTAATGACCTATAACCCAAGATTTTTGTCATCGGTCATTTTGACTCATTTGTAAATAATTTTGCGGAGGCCAAAATTCATGATTTCATAAGCTAAAATTTACAAATTAATGACCTATAACCCAAGTTTTACTAGTTTCAATCCCTTGGCAAACTATTTCACAGAGGGCAAAATTCACGATTTTATGAGTTATAAACCACGGTTATTGCCCATTTTGAGTCATTTCGAACAAATGGTAAATAATTTTTCTTAATCCAAACTTTACAATTTCATGAGCTATAACGCATAATTTTTAGCCCATTTTAGTCATTTTGACCCATTAGCATATAATTTTAGGTGGTGAAATTTCACGATTTTATGAGCTATAACCCATGTTTTTGGCCATTTTTAGTCATTTTGACCTATTGGCACAAATTTAGCTAGGGCCAAAATTCACAATTTAATGGGATACAACCCTACGATTTTTGGCAATTTTAGTCATTTTGACCCTTTGATAAATAATTTTATAGGTGCTAAAATTCGTGATTTAAAGAGCTATAACCCATGTATTTTTTCTATTTTCGTTAATTTGATTTATTGGAAAATAATTTTCTTTGAGGCAAAAGCTGTCTATTTCATGAGCTATAACCCATGATTTTTGATCGCTTTTAGTCATTTCTACCCGTTGGTATATAATTTTATGGAGGTCAAAATTTACGATTTCAAGAGCTATAACTCACCGACTTTTGGCAATATTCATCTCGACCATTAGCAAATAATTTTGGGGTGGTTAAAATTCATGATTTTATGAGCTATAAATCATAGCATTTGGCCATTTTAGACATTTCGACCCATTGGCAAATAATTTTGTAAAACTCAAGATTCACAATTTTATGAGCGATAACCATAAATTTTGGCCATTTTAGTTGTTTCAATCCATTGGCACATAATTTCATGGGTTATAACCCATAGTTTTAAGCTATTTTAGTTATTTTGGCCCATTGTTAAATAATTTCGCTATTCCAAAATTCATATTTTCTAAGCTACAACCCACAATTTTAAGTAATCTTTAGTCGCTTCATCCCCATGGCAATTAATTTTAGATGAAAAATTCATGATTTCATGAGCTATAACCCATGATTTTTGGCCATTTTTAGTCATTTCGACCCATTGGCAAATAATTTTATGGAGGTCAAAATTCACGATTTCATGAGCTATAACCCACGATTTTGGCCATTTTTAGTCATTTTGACTCATTTGTAAATAATTTTATGGAGGCCAAAATTCATGATTTCATGAGCTATAACCCATGATTTTTGGCCATTTTTAGTCATTTAGACCTATTGGCAAATAATTTCGTGAAGCCAAGGATTCATGATTTTATGACCTATAACCCACGTTTTTGTCATTCTTAGTCATTTCGACTGTTGGCAAATTATTTCACGGAGGCGAATTCACAATTTCATGAGCTATAATCCATGATTTTTTAGTCATTTAGTCACATTGGCAAATTATTTCAGAGACCAAAGTTCATGATTTCATAAGCTATAACCTATGATTTTTGTCCATTTGAATCGTTCTAACCCGTTGGCAAATAATTTCATGTAGGCTAAAATTTATGATTTTATGAAAAATAAACCATAATTTTGGCCATTTTTAGTCACTTCTACCCATTAACAAATAATTTCGTGGTGGCCAAAATTCATGATTTCATGAGCTATAACCCATGATTTTTGGCCATTTTAGTTATTTCGACCCATTGGCAAATAATTTCACGGAGGCCAAAATTTTGATTTAATGGGATATAACTCATAATTTTGGCCATTTTTAGTCATTTCACCCATTACAAAAATATTTTAGAGAGGCCAAAGTTCACGATTTCATGAGCAATAGCCCACCATACTTTACAATTTTTAGTCATTTTGACCCATTGTTAAATAATTTCATGGTGGCAAAAATTCATGATTTTTTGCTATAACACATGATTTTTGGCTATTTTTAGACATTTTGACCGATTGCCAAATAATTTAGTAGTGGCAAAATTTACGATTTTGTTAGCCATAACCCACGATTTTGGCCATTTTTAGTCATTTTGACCTATTGGCACAAATTTAGCTAGGGCCAAAATTCATGATTTTGTGAGCTATAACCCACGATTTTGGCCATTTTTAGTCATTTCGACCCATTGTTAAATAATTTCATGGTGGCAAAAATTCATGATTTTGTGAGCTATAACCCACGATTTTGGCCATTTTTAGTCATTTTGACCTATTGGCACAAATTTAGCTAGGGCCAAAATTCACAATTTTATGAGCGATAAGCCAAGATATTTTGTGAGCTATAACCCACGACTTTTGGCAATATTCATCTCACCCATTAGCAAATAATTTTGGGGTGGTTAAAATTCATGATTTTATGAGCTATAAATCATAGCATTTGGCCATTTTAGTTATTTCGACCCATTGGCAAATAATTTTGTAAAACTCAAGATTCACAATTTTATGAGCGATAACCATAAATTTTGGCCATTTTAGTTATTTCGACCCATTGGCAAATAATTTTATGGAGGCCAAAATTCATGATTTCATGAGCTATAACCCATGTTTTTGGCCATTTTTAGTCATTTTGACTCATTTGTAAATAATTTTATGGAGGCCAAAATTCATGATTTTGTGAGCTATAACCCACGATTTTGGCCATTTTTAGTCATTTCGACCCATTGGCAAATAATTTTATGGAGGCCAAAATTCATGATTTTGTGAGCTATAACCCACGATTTTGGCCATTTTTAGTCATTTCGACTGTTGGCAAACTATTTCACAGAGGGCAAAATTCACGATTTTATGAGTTATAAACCACGGTTATTGCCCATTTTGAGTCATTTCAACAAATGGTAAATAATTTTTCTTAATCCAAACTTTACAATTTCATGAGCTATAACGCACAATTTTTAGCCCATTTTAGTCATTTTGACCCATTAGCATATAATTTTAGGTGGTGAAATTTCACGATTTTATGAGCTATAACCCATGTTTTTTGGCCATTTTTAGTCATTTTGACCTATTGGCACAAATTTAGCTAGGGCCAAAATTCACAATTTAATGGGATACAACCCTACGATTTTTGGCAATTTTAGTCATTTGACCCTTTGATAAATAATTTTATAGGTGCTAAAATTCGTGATTTAAAGAGCTATAACCCATGTATTTTTTCTATTTTCAGTTAATTTGATTTATTGGAAAATAATTTTGCTGAGGCAAAAACTGTCTATTTCATGAGCTATAACCCATGATTTTTGATCGTTTTAGTCATTTCTACCCGTTGGTATATAATTTTATGGAGGTCAAAATTTACGATTTCAAGAGCTATAACCCACGACTTTTGGCAATATTCATCTCGACCCATTAGCAAATAATTTTGGGGTGGTTAAAATTCATGATTTTATGAGCTATAAATCATAGCATTTGGCCATTTTAGACATTTCACCCATTGGCAAATAATTTTGTAAAACTCAAGATTCACAATTTTATGGCGATAACCATAAATTTTGGCCATTTTAGTTGTTTCAATCCATTGGCACATAATTTCATGGGTTATAACCCATAGTTTTAAGCTATTTTAGTTATTTTGGCCCATTGTTAAATAATTTCGCTATTCCAAAATTCATATTTTCTAAGCTACAACCCACAATTTTAAGTAATCTTTAGTCGTTTCATCCCCATGGCAATTAATTTTGCGGATGAAAAATTCATGATTTTGTGAGCTATAACCCACGATTTTTGGTCATTTTTATTCATTTTGAACTGTTAACAAATAATTTCACGGAGGCCAAAATTCACGATTTCATGAGCTTAGCCCATAATGTTTATCCAATTTGAATCATTTCAGCCCGCTGACAAATAATTTCAATAAGGATAAAATTCTCGATTTCATGAGATATAACCCATGATTTTTGGTCATTTTTTGTCACTTTGACCCATCAGCAAATAATTTCACGGTGACCACTTTTCATGATTTCATGAGCTATAACTCACAGTTTTTTGCCATTTTTAGTCATTTTGGTCAATTGGCACATAATTTTGTGGAGGCCAAAATTCACGATTTCATAGGCTATAACCCGATTTTACACCATTTTAGTTGTTTGAGCCGTTGGCAATTAATTTCGTAGAGGCCAAAGTTCATGATTTCTTGAGTAATAACCCACCATTATTTGCCTTTTTTTTTTATTGTTTAGACCCTTTGTCAAATAATTTCATGGTGCCAAAATTTCATGATTTCGAGAGCTGCAACACATGATTTTCGGGAATTTTTAGACATTTTGAGGCAGTGTTAAAAAATTTTACGGTGGAAAAAATTTATGATTTCGTGAGCTATAACCCATAATTTTGGCCTTTTTTCATCATTTCTACCCATTGATAAAAAATTTCGCGGTGGCTAAAAATCACATTTTCCGTGCTATAACCCACAATTTTTCATTATTTTAGTCATTTCAACCCTTTGGCACATAATTTTCTTTGAGGCTAAAATTTATAATTTAAGGCAACAACCACATGATTTTGGTCATTTTTATTCATTTGACCCTGTGCCAAATAATTTCACGGAGGCTAAAATACACGATTTAAAGAGCGGTAACCCATGCTTTTTTTCCAATTTTAGTCATTTGACCTATTGGTAAAAATTTATGGATGTAAAACTGTCTATTTCATGAGTTATAACTCATAATTTTGCCTATTTTAATAGTTTCTACCCATTAGCAAATATTTTGTGGAGGCCAAAATTCACGATTTCATGACCTATAATCCATGACTTTTGGCAATTTTTAGTCATTTTCACCAATTGGCAAATAGCTTTGGGATGGCCAAAATTCACAATTTTGTGAGCTATAAAGCATAGTTTTTGCCTATTTTTAGTCATTTTGACCCATTGGCCCATAATTTTACTAAGGCCGAAATTTACAATTTAATGGGCTATAACCCAGTAATATTTGGTCATTTTTAGTCATTTCATTCGTTGACAAATAATTTTGTTAAGGCCAAAATTCCTATTTCAATGAGCTATAACCCATGATTTTTTTTCATTTTTTGTCATTTTGATCCAATGGTAAATAATTTTGCTGAGGCAGAAAGTCTTTTTTTCATGAGCTATTGCCCATGATTTTTAGCCAATTTTAATTTATTTGATTCATTGGCAAATAATTTTATGGAGATTAAAATTTATGATTTCATGAGCAATAATCCATGATTTTTGATAATTTTAGTCGGTGTAACCCATTGGCAAATAATCTTGCGGTGGCCAAAATTTATGATTTTATGAGCTATAACCATTATTTTTGCCATTTTTGTCATTTCGACCTATTAGTACATAATTTTGCAGAGGCCAAACTTTATAATTTCATGTACTGTAACCCATAATTCTTAGCCATTTTAGTCATTTTGATCGTTGTCAAATAATCTCACCATTGCCAAAATTCACATTTCTAAGCTACAACCTACGATTTTTAGTCATTTCGACCTTTTGGAAAAATATTTTCCTGAGGGCAAAATTCATAATTTCATGACCTATAACCCATGATTTTTGCCATTTTATTTGTTTTGAACTATTGGCAAATAATTTTCGAGGCTAAAATTCATGATTTAATTACCTATAACCCATAATTTTTGGCCATTTTAGTCATTTCGATCCATAGAAATAATTTCACATTGCCAAAATTCACGATTTCTTAAGCTATAATCCATGTTTTTGGCCAAGATTCACAATTTTATGAGCTATAACCAGCAATATTTTGTCATTCATGGTCATTTCAACCGGTTGGCAAATAATTTCACGGTGACCACTTTTCATGATTTCATGAGCTATAACTCACAGTTTTTTGCCATTTTTAGTCATTTTGGTCAATTGGCACATAATTTTGTGGAGGCCAAATTTACGATTTCATAGGCTATAACCCACGATTTTACACCATTTTAGTTGTTTCGAGCCGTTGGCAATTAATTTCGTAGAGGCCAAAGTTCATGATTTCTTGAGTAATAACCCACCATTATTTGCCTTTTTTTTTTATTGTTTAGACCCTTTGTCAAATAATTTCATGGTGCCAAAATTTCATGATTTCGAGAGCTGCAACACATGATTTTCGGGAATTTTTAGACATTTTGAGGCAGTGTTAAAAAATTTTACGGTGGAAAAAATTTATGATTTCGTGAGCTATAACCCATAATTTTGGCCTTTTTTCATCATTTCTACCCATTGATAAAAAATTTCGCGGTGGCTAAAAATCACATTTTCCTGTGCTATAACCCACAATTTTTCATTATTTTTAGTCATTTCAACCCTTTGGCACATAATTTTCTTTGAGGCTAAAATTTACAATTTAATGGGCTATAACCCGTAATATTTGGTCATTTTAGTCATTTCATTCGTTGACAAATAATTTTGTTAAGGCCAAAATTCCTATTTCAATGAGCTATAACCCATGATTTTTTTCATTTTTGTCATTTTGATCCAATGGTAAATAATTTTCTTTGGTGAGAAAGTCTTTTTTCATGAGCTATTGCCCATGATTTTTAGCCAATTTTAATTTATTTGATTCATTGGCAAATAATTTTATGGAGATTAAAATTTATGATTTCATGAGCAATAATCCATGATTTTTGATAATTTTTAGTCGGTGTAACCCATTGGCAAATAATCTTGCGGTGGCCAAAATTTATGATTTTATGAGCTATAACCATTATTTTTGCCATTTTTGTCATTTCGACCTATTAGTACATAATTTTGCAGAGGCCAAACTTTATAATTTCATGTACTGTAACCCATAATTCTTAGCCATTTTAGTCATTTTGATCGTTGTCAAATAATCTCACCATTGCCAAAATTCACATTTCTAAGCTACAACCTACGATTTTTAGTCATTTCGACCTTTTGGAAAAATATTTTCCCGGAGGGCAAAATTCATAATTTCATGACCTATAACCCATGATTTTTGCCATTTTATTTGTTTTGAACTATTGGCAAATAATTTTCGAGGCTAAAATTCATGATTTAATTACCTATAACCCATAATTTTTGGCCATTTTAGTCATTTCGATCCGTTGTGAAATAATTTAGCGATTGCCAAAATTCACGATTTCTTAAGCTATAATCCATGTTTTTGGCCAAGATTCACAATTTTATGAGCTATAACCAGCAATATTTTGTCATTCATGGTCATTTCAACGGTTGGCAAATAATTTTGTGGAGGCCAAAATTCACGATTTCATGAACTATAACTCATGATTTGTTTTTCAATTTTAGTCATTTAGACTATTGGCAAATTTTTCTACAGAGATAAAAATACATAATTTCATAAGCTATAATCCTTGATTTTTATCCATTTGAATTGTTTCGTCTTGTTGGCAAATAATTTTATGGAGATTAAAATTTATGATTTCGTGAGCTATAACCCACGATTTTTGGTCATTTTTGTCACTTTGACCCATCAACAATTTATTTTACGATGGCCAACATTCACGATTTCATGAGCTAACCCATGGATTTTGGATATTTTTAGTCATGAGGCATAACCCATGGTTTTAGCTATTTTTAGTCATTTTGACCCATTGACACATAATTTCGCGAAGGCCAAAATTTATAATTTTATGGGCTATAACCTAAAATTTTGCCATTTTTAGCCTTTTGATCCATTGTTAAATAATTATGTTAGCTACAACACACAATTTTTGGCCATTTTAGTCATTTTGATCCATTGTTAAATAATTATGTTAGCTACAACACACAAATTTTGGCCATTTTAGTCATTTTCACCAATTGGCAAATAGCTTTGGGAAGGCCAAAATTCACGATTTCATGAACTATAACTCATGATTTGTTTTTCAATTTTAGTCATTTAGACTATTGGCAAATTTTTCTACAGAGATAAAAATACATAATTTCATAAGCTATAATCCTTGATTTTTATCCATTTGAATTGTTTCGTCTTGTTGGCAAATAATTTCATGGAGGACAAAATTCACGATTTCATGAGTTGTAACTCACAATTTTTGGCCAATTCCAGTCCTTGACCCATCAACAATTTATTTTACGATGGCCAACATTCCGCGATTTCATGAGCTAACCCATGGATTTTGGATATTTTTAGTCATGAGGCATAACCCATGGTTTTAGCTATTTTTAGTCATTTTGACCCATTGACACATAATTTGCGAAGGCCAAAATTTATAATTTTATGGGCTATAACCTAAAATTTTCGCCATTTTTAGCCTTTTGATCCATTGTTAAATAATTATGTTAGCTACAACACACAATTTTTGGCCATTTTGGACATTTCACCCATTGTCAAATAATTTTAATTTCACGATGGCCAAAGTTCACAATTTCTTGGCGGTAACCCACAATTTATTTTGCCATTTTAGTCATTTTGATCCATTGTTAAATAATTATGTTAGCTACAACACACAAATTTTGGCCATTTTGGATATTTCGCCATTGTCAAATAATTTTGCGATGGTAAAATTCACGATTCGTGAGCTACCGTGATTTTGGCCATTTTTGACATTCGGCCCATAGTCAAATAATTTCACGATGGCTAAAATTCATATTTTCCTGCGCTATAACCCATGATTTTGGCCATTTTTAGTGACTTTGACCCTTTGCCAAATAGTTTCTTGGAGGCTAAACTTAACGATTTCATGAGCTATAACCCATGATATTTGGCCAGTTTTATTTGTTTTGACCCTTTAAATAGTTTCGCGGAGGTTAAAATTCAAGATTTCATAAACTATAACACATGATTTTTTCCTCCAACAATCGTTTGGACTCATTTGTAAAAAATTTTGTAGAGGCCAAATTCACGATTTCATGAGCTATAACCCATCATTTTTTACCATTTTTAGTCATTTCCACTCCTTGGCAAACTATTTCGCGGTGTGCAAATTCACAATTTAATAGTTATAACCTCGATTATTGGTCATTTTTAGTTGCTTCAAACCAATAGTAAATAATTTTACTAATCCAAACTTCATGATTTCATGAGCTTTAACTCATGGCTTTTGCCCTTTTAGTCATTTAGACACCTTGGTAAATAATTTCACGGTGACTAAAATTCCGCGATTTCATGAGCTATAATCCATATTTTGTTGCCATTTTAGTCATTTCGACCCATTGGCACATAATTTTCTTTGAGGCCAAAATTCTGGTGAATGGGCTACAACCCCACGATTGTTGGCCATTTTAGTCGTTTAACCCTTTAACAAATAATTTTACGGAGGCTAAAATCCATGATTAAAAGAGCTATAACCCATTTTTTCCATTTTTAGGCGTTTTGACCCATTGGAAAAATTTTTCTAGAGGCCAAATTCACGATTTCATGAGCTATAACCCATCATTTTTACCATTTTTAGTCATTTCCACTCCTTGGCAAACTATTTCGCGGTGTGCAAATTCACAATTTAATAGTTATAACCTACGATTATTGGTCATTTTTAGTTGCTTCAAACCAATAGTAAATAATTTTTACTAATCCAAACTTCATGATTTCATGAGCTTTAACTCATGGCTTTTGCCCTTTTAGTCATTTAGACACCCTGGTAAATAATTTCACAGTGACTAAAATTCACGATTTCATGAGCTATAATCCATATTTTGTTGCCATTTTTAGTCATTTCGACCCATTGGCACATAATTTTGCTGAGGCCAAAATTTACAGCTGAATGGGCTACAACCCCACGATTGTTGGCCATTTTTAGTCGTTTAACCCTTTAACAAATAATTTTCTGGAGGCTAAAATCCATGATTAAAAGAGCTATAACCCATTTTTTCCATTTTTAGACGTTTTGACCCATTGGAAAAAATTTTTACTGAGGCAAAACTCTCTATTTCATGAGCTATAACCCATGATTTTTGCCCATTTTTAATAGTTCCTACCCATTCGAGGCCAAAATTCATGAGTTCATGAGCTATAACAAAAGATTTTTGAAGATTTTTAGTCATTTCGACCAATTGGCAAATAATTTCGATAGCCAAAATTTACTATATCATGAACTATAAACCATAGTTTTTTGCCATTTTAGTCATTTCAACCTATAGGCACATAATTTCACAAAGGCTAAAACTTACAATTTTATGGGCTATAATCCATGATTTTTGGCTATTTTTAGTCGTTTCAACCCGTTGTTTAATAATTTTGTCGCTGCCAAAATTCACGATGTCATGACCTACCCACGATTTTTGCCACTTTAATTTGTTTCCAACTGTTGGCAAATAATTTTGTAGAGCTCAAAATTCACGATTTCATGAGCTAGAGCCCATGATTTTGTGCCATTTTTAGTCGCTTCGACCTATTGTCAAATAAATTTTCGATAGCCAAAATTCATGATTTCATAAGCTATAATCCATAATTTTTTACCATTTTTAATCATTTCAACCCCTTGGCAAACAATCTTGTGAAGGATAAAATTCAAGATTTCATGAGCTCTAACTGTTGGCCATTTTTAGTCATTTCGACCTGTTGTCAAATAATTTTGCAATGGTCAAAATTCATAATTTTGTGAGCCATAACACATGATTTTTGACTATTTAACCATTTCGAGCATTAGCTTATAAATTTTTGGCCATTTTAGTTATTTCTTTGGGATCGAAGTTAGCCACACTAGAGGGGCAAATAGGGTTGTGTTAAAAACTAGGTTGTTTCTAAAATGTTTTCCAACTCTATAAGCGAAAGAAAATAACCAAGCAAACAAATAAACATAAACACAAAATTTTACATGGTTCAACATGATGCCTACATCCACGGACTTCACCCTATGAATTCAATCCACTAATCTCGAGAAAGTACTAAACTTGATCCTACTAGATCTCACAAAAGTGTAAAGCATAATACAACTCTCGGATACTATCACACTCAATCTACCCAAGATTGAGAATTTCACTAGATCACTTCACCACGATCTCAAGGTTTACAAATCAATTTTAATTGAAAAGAGTTTAAGATAAAAATATATCCCTAACAATTGAGATGATTTTCAATAGATGATGTTGATTTCACTGTAAAAATCCCTTTGAATTGTAGCATGGGCGTCTTCTTCAAATCATAAAAGCGAAGAAGAAAAGCTCCAACTAATCTCTTCAATGAAAAATCCTAGCTTTTCTATTCTCCAAACTCTTGATTTTTTCTCTCTTTCATCCTCAATATATAATCTCTACAATAGGACTTCTAATATGATCAAGAAAACAACCCATACAATCCTTGTCGGATGTACAAATGAATGGTTCAGATTAGAACTCGAAAATTGACTGATTCACCAAAATACGTTGACTAGATGTCCGAAATTTAAGACCCGATGCACGAATTATAGTTCGGATGTTACAAAATATGGACCGAGGTCTCGGCGAATTTGTCGAGAATCAGCTTTTGTCTAATAGATTTTACGTATGAGCCAAATTCACTTGTAGAGCGGTCGAGAGCTTCCCAAAATTATATTATAATAGCGATTCGATAAGCGAGTCAAAAGTTATGGCATGTGCAAGTATTGACCTACGTATTGCATGTTTTAAGCCGTCGATGTGCACATTTTCATGGTTTGATGCAAAGGACCGGGCGTCGAATTTTGTGACCAAACATCCAAAGGTGAGATTAGACATCTCGCTAAATGTTTCTAATGATCTAAGTTTCGTCTTAACCAAACCATATGTCCGCTGCAAAACCGACGCTTTGGTTTGCTAATGACTATTTTACACTGCCTCACTAAAACCTTCATAACTTTAGCTATAAAGCCCCAATTTGAGTTCCTTTTGATATTGTAGATTTCCAACATAAAGACAAGACACTTTTGTATGCTAAAAGTTAAATTTAGCTTCGATATCTCTCTAGGATTAAGCGTGAACTTGTTTAACACGCACACTTCATCTCAAAACACCATCATATATATATATATATATATATATATATATATATATATATATATATATATATATATATATATATATATATATATATATATATATATATATATATATATATATATATATATATATATATATATATACATGAATGTTTGTTATTAATCAAACCAAGTTGATTGTGTGGTCAACATCGAATAATTTTGACCCATTGGTAAATAATTTTATGGTGGCAAAATTAATGATTTTATGAGGTATGACCCAAGGTTTTGGTCATTTTAGTCATTTCGAACCAATGACACATAATTTCACAGAGGCTAAACTTTAAAATTTTATGGGCCATAACCCATAATTTTTAGCCATTTTAGTTATTTTTACCTATTGACAAATAATTTTGTAGAAGTAAAATTCATGATTTTATGAGCAATATTCCATGATTTTTTGCTATTTTTAGTCATTTCACCCATTGTCAAATAGTTTCATGGGGCAAAATTCATGATTTTACACACAATAATCCATGATTTTTTGCTATTTTTAGTCATTTCAACCCATTGTCAAATGATTTCATGGGGCAAAATTCGATTTCATGAGCTACAACCTATGGTTCCAAACTTCATGATTTTATGAGCTATTTAACCAATGAATTTTTGGTCATTTGTAGTTGTTGCAACCTTGTTGTCAAATAATTTCACCATAGCCAAAATTCCAGTTTTGTGAGCTATAACCCATGATTTTTGGCAATTTCTAGTCATTTCAACCTATTGGGAAATAAGTTCCTAGAGGCCAAAATACACAATTTCATGAGCTATAACCCATGATTATTGGCAATTTTCAGTTGTTTGGACTCATTAACAAATAATTTCGTAAAGGTAAACTCATAATTTCATGAGCAATAACCCATAATTTTGGGCCATTTTTAGCCATTTTGACACATTTTCATATAATTTCATGGGGCAAATATTCATGATTTAGTGAGCTATAACCCATGATTTTTTGCCATTTTTAGTCATTTTGACCGATTGTAAAATAATTTCGCAATGGCCAAAATTTAAGATTTCCTGACCTATACCCCACGATTTTTGGTCATTTTTAGTCATTTCAACCCATAAATAAACAATCTCGTGGAGGCCAAAATTCATGATTTAATGAGTTATGACCCGTGATTATTAGCCATTTTTAATTGCTTCATACATATTGCCAAAGAATTTCGCAGTAACAAATATTCATGATTTTCTGAGCTATAACTCATAATCTTTGGACTTTTATAGTCATTTCAATCCGTTGTCAAATAATTTTGCGGTGGTCAAAATTAATGATTTCGAGCTATAACCCATAATATTTAGCCATTTTAATTGTTTTGACCCTTTACAAACTATTTCATGGAGGGCAAAATTCACGATTTTATGAGTTATAACTCATGACTTTTGGCTATTTTAGTCATTTCAACCCATTGGCAAATAAATTCGGTGGCCAAAATTCATGATTATTAAGCTATAACCCACGGTTTTTGCTATTTTAGTAATTTCAACCCATTGGCACATAATTTCGTGGAGGCCAAAATTCACAATTTCATGAACTATAACTCGTGATTTTTGGTCATTTTAGTAATTTCGACCCATTAACAAATATTTTCAAGGAGGCTAAAATTCACATTTTAATGAGCTATAACCCACGATTTTTTCTACTTTTAGTCATTTCGACCTATTGGTAAATAATTTTGTGGAGGCCAAAATTCACGATTTCATGAGCTATAACCCATGATTTTTGCCATTTTTAGTCATTTCAACCCATTGGCAAATAATTTCATGGTGACCAAATTTCAAGATTTAAGGAGGTATAATCCACGGTTTTGGCTATTTTTAGTCGTTTTGACCCATTGGCAAATAAATTCCGGTGGCCAAAATTCATGATTTTATGAGCTATAACCCACGATTTTTGGTCATTTTAGTTATTTCAAACAATTGGCAAATAATTTCTGATGGCCAAAATTCATAATTCATGAGCTATAACCCACGATTTTTGACCATTTTCATCATTTTGAATAAATGGTAAATAATTTTGCAAAGTCCAAACTTCACAATTTCATGAGCCATATAACCTACAAAATTTGGCCATTTGTAGTTGTCTTGACTGTTGTTCAATAATTTCACCATGGCCAAAATTCACGATTTCATGAGCTTAACCCACGAAGTTTTACCATTACTAGTCATTTCAACCCATTGGCAAATAATTTCTTGGAGGCCAAAATTCACAATTTCATGAGCTATAACCCATGAGTTTTGGTCATTTTAGTTATTTCAACCTATTGGCAAATAATTTCGTGGAGGCCAAAAGTCACGATTTCAAGAGCTATTACCAATGATTTTTAGCCATTTTCATTGTTTCAACCAATTGGCAAAAATTTTACGGTAGCCAAAATTCACGCATCCATGATTTTTAGCCATTTTAGTTGTTTCAACCCAAGAGCAAATAATTTTACGGTGGCAAAATTCACTATTTCATAAGCACCCATGATTCTTGACCATTTTAGTTATTTCAAACAATTGGCAAATAATTTTACGGTGGCAAAATTCACGATTTTATGAGCTATAACCCATGATTTTTGGCCATTTTTAGTCATTTTGACCGATTGGCACATAATTTCACGGTGGTCAAAATTCACGATTCATGTGCTATAATTAGTGAGTTTTTTGTCCGTTTTTAGTCATTTTGAATAGATGGTAAATAATTTTATGTATTCTAAACTTCACGGTTTCATAAGCTATATAACTAACAAAATTTGTCCATTTGTAGTTGCATCGACCTGTTGTCAAATAATTTCACTATGGCTAAAATTCACGATTTCATGAGCTATAACCTACTATTTTTGGCCATTTATAGTTATTTTGACCCAGCAAATAATTTTCTAGTGGCTAAAATTCACAATTTCATGAACTATAACTCGTGATTTTTGGCTATTTTTAGTTGTTTCGACCCGTTGGCAAATAATTTCATGGGGACAAATATTTATGGGAGCTATTTTTAGTTGTTTTGACCCGTTGGCAAATAATTTCTTGGAGGCCAAAATTCACGATTTCATGAGCTATAACCCATGATTTTTGGCCATTTTAGTCATTTTGAACCATTGGCAAATAATTTCTTGGAGGCCAAAATTCACGATTTCATGAGCTATAACCCATGATTTTTGGCCATTTTTACGTGTTTCGACCCGATGTTAAATAATTTCGCGGTGGCCAAAATTCAAGATTTCATAAGCTATAACCCATAATTTTTGGCTATTTTTAGTCATTTTGACCAAGTGGCAAATAATCTCCCGAAGGCCAAAATTCACAATTTAATAAGTTAAAACCCATGATTATTAACCATTTTTAGTCGCTTCAAACCCATTGTCAAATAATTTTACAGTGGCAAAAAAATTCACGATTTTGTGAGCTATAACCCACTATTTTTGGTTATTTTTTCATTTTGACCTATTGTAAAATAATTCTGCGATGGATAAAATTCACAATTTCCTGAGCTATAACCCATAATTTTTGGCTATTTTTTGTCATTTCAACCCCTTGACGAACTATTTCGTGGAGGGTAAAATTCATAATTTCATGAGTTATAACCCATGATTATTGGTCATTTTTTAATTATAGCCCATGATTATTAATCATATATAGTCACATCGAACCAATGATAAATAATTTGTGGAGTCCTAACTTCACAATTTCATGAGCTATAACTCACAATTTTTGCTAGCTCTAGTCATTTTAACCCATTGGCAAATAATTTTGTGATTACCAAATTCAATATTCTTGAGCTATAACCCATGATTTTTCACCATTTTTGTCATCTCGACCCATTGGTCCATAATTTCGTGGAGGCCAAAATTTACAAGTTCATGAGCTAATAACCCATGATTTTTATCAATTTTAGCAATTTCGACCCGTTGGCAAATAATTTCGAGGAGGCTAAAATTAATAATTTAATGAGCTATAACCCATGATTTGTTTTATTTTTAGTCATTTTGACCCATTGGTAAATAATTTTACATAGCCGAAGATTCATATTTCCGAGCTAACCCATGATTTTTGGTCTTTTTAATCGTTTCAACCCATCGGCACATAAATTCATGGATGCCAAAATTCACAATTTCATGAACTATAACTCATGGTTTTCACCATTTTTAGTCATTTTGAACCACTGAAAATAATTTCGCCATGCCCAAAATTCACAATTTCATGAGCTATAATCCATTGTTTGGTGATTTTTAGCCATTACGACCGATTGGAAAATAATTTTGTTGTAGTCAAAATTCACGATTCATGAGCGTGATGGACAAAATTCACAATTTTTCGAGCTATAACCTATAATTTTGGCCAATTTTAGTCGTTTAGACCCCTTGACGAACTATTTCGTGGAGGGTAAAATTCATAATTTCATGAGTTATAACCCATGATTATTGGTCATTTTTAATTATAGCCCATGATTATTAATCATATATAGTCACATCGACCAATGATAAATAATTTGTGGAGTCCTAACTTCACAATTTCATGAGCTATAACTCACAATTTTTTGCTAGCTCTAGTCATTTTAACCCATTGGCAAATAATTTTGTGATTACCGAAATTCAATATTCTTGAGCTATAACCCATGATTTTTCACCATTTTTTGTCATCTCGACCCATTGGTCCATAATTTCGTGGAGGCCAAAATTTACAAGTTCATGAGCTAATAACCCATGATTTTTATCAATTTTAGCAATTTCGACCGTTGGCAAATAATTTGAGGAGGCTAAAATTAATAATTTAATGAGCTATAACCCATGATTTGTTTTATTTTTAGTCATTTTGACCCATTGGTAAATAATTTTACATAGCCGAAGATTCATATTTCTGAGCTAACCCATGATTTTTGGTCTTTTTAATCGTTTCAACCCATCGGCACATAAATTCATGGATGCCAAAATTCACAATTTCATGAACTATAACTCATGGTTTTCACCATTTTTAGTCATTTTGAACCACTGAAAAATAATTTAGCCATGCCCAAAATTCACAATTTCATGAGCTATAATCCATTGTTTGGTGATTTTTAGCCATTACGACCGATTGGAAAATAATTTTGTTGTAGTCAAAATTCACGATTCATGGCGTGATGGACAAAATTCACAATTTTACGAGCTATAACCTATAATTTTTGGCCAATTTTAGTCGTTTAGACTCCTTGATGAACTATTTTGTGGAGGACAAAATTCACAATTTTATGAGTTATAACCTATGATTATTAGTCATTTTTAGTTATAGCCCACAATTATTAGTCATTTTCAGTCACATCGAACCAATGATAAATAATTGTGGAGTCCTAACTTCACAATTTCATGAGCTATAACTCACAATTTTTGCTAGCTCTAGTCATTTTAACCCATTGGCAAATAATTTTGTGATTACCGAAATTCAATATTCTTGAGCTATAACCCATGATTTTTCACCATTTTTGTCATCTCACCCATTGGTCCATAATTTCGTGGAGGCCAAAATTTACAAGTTCATGAGCTAATAACCCATGATTTTTATCAATTTTAGCAATTTCGACCCGTTGGCAAATAATTTCGAGGAGGCTAAAATTAATAATTTAATGAGCTATAACCCATGATTTGTTTTTATTTTTAGTCATTTTGACCCATTGGTAAATAATTTTACATAGCCGAAGATTCATATTTCTGAGCTAACCCATGATTTTTGGTCTTTTTAATCGTTTCAACCCATCGGCACATAAATTCATGGATGCCAAAATTCACAATTTCATGAACTATAACTCATGGTTTTCACCATTTTTAGTCATTTTGAACCACTGAAAAATAATTTCGCCATGCCCAAAATTCACAATTTCATGAGCTATAATCCATTGTTTGGTGATTTTTAGCCATTACGACCGATTGGAAAATAATTTTGTTGTAGTCAAAATTCACGATTCATGAGCGTGATGGACAAAATTCACAATTTTTCGAGCTATAACCTATAATTTTTGGCCAATTTTAGTCGTTTAGACTCCTTGATGAACTATTTTGTGGAGGACAAAATTCACAATTTTATGAGTTATAACCTATGATTATTAGTCATTTTTAGTTATAGCCCACAATTATTAGTCATTTTAGTCACATCGACCAATGATAAATAATTCGTGGAGTCCTAACTTCACAATTTCATGAGCTATAACTCACGATTTTTCGCTAGTTCGAGTCATTTCGACCCATCAACAAATAATTTTGTGGTCACCAAAATTCAAGATTCTTGAGCTATAACACATGCTTTGTCACCATTTCTTGTCATCTCGACCCATTGGCCCATAATTTCATGGGGGCCAAAATTTACAAGGTCATGAGCTATAACCCACAATGTTTTTCATTTTTAGTAATTTTAATCCGTTGGCAAATAATTTCGGGGAGGCTAAATTAACAATTTAATGAGCTATAACCCATGATTTTTTATTTTTAGTTATTTGGATCCATTGGTAGATAATTTTGCATAGGCGAAAATTCATATTTCCTGAGCTAACCCATGATTTTTGGTCATTTTTAATCGTTTCAACCCATTGGCACATAAATTCGTGGATGCCAAAATTCACGACTTCATGATCTATAATCCATGGTTTTCCACCATTTTTAGTCAGTTTGAACCACTAAAAAATATATTTGTAGTGGCCAAAATTCACAATTTCACGAGCTATAATCCACTGTTTTGGCGATTTTTAGTCATTACGACCGATTGGCAAATAATTTCATAGTAGCCAAAATTCACGATCCATAAGATATAACACACAATTTTTGGTAATGTTTAGTAATTTTGACCCATTGTAAAATAATTTTGGGAGGCTAAAATTAATAATTTAATGAGCTATAACCCATGATTTTTTATTTTTAGTCATTTTGACCCATTGGTAAATAATTTTACATAGCCGAAGATTCATATTTCTGAGCTAACCCATGATTTTTGGTCTTTTTAATCGTTTCAACCCATCGGCACATAAATTCATGGATGCCAAAATTCACAATTTCATGAACTATAACTCATGGTTTTCACCATTTTTAGTCATTTTGAACCACTGAAAAATAATTTAGCCATGCCCAAAATTCACAATTTCATGAGCTATAATCCATTGTTTGGTGATTTTTAGCCATTACGACCGATTGGAAAATAATTTTGTTGTAGTCAAAATTCACGATTCATGAGCGTGATGGACAAAATTCACAATTTTTCGAGCTATAACCTATAATTTTTGGCCAATTTTAGTCGTTTAGACTCCTTGATGAACTATTTTGTGGAGGACAAAATTCACAATTTTATGAGTTATAACCTATGATTATTAGTCATTTTTAGTTATAGCCCACAATTATTAGTCATTTTCAGTCACATCGAACCAATGATAAATAATTCGTGGAGTCCTAACTTCACAATTTCATGAGCTATAACTCACGATTTTTCGCTAGTTCGAGTCATTTCACCCATCAACAAATAATTTTGTGGTCACCAAAATTCAAGATTCTTGAGCTATAACACATGCTTTGTCACCATTTCTTGTCATCTCGACCCATTGGCCCATAATTTCATGGGGCCAAAATTTACAAGGTCATGAGCTATAACCCACAATGTTTTTCATTTTTAGTAATTTTAATCCGTTGGCAAATAATTTTGGGAGGCTAAATTAACAATTTAATGAGCTATAACCCATGATTTTTTATTTTTAGTTATTTGGATCCATTGGTAGATAATTTTGCATAGAAAATTCATATTTCTGAGCTAACCCATGATTTTTGGTCATTTTAATCGTTTCAACCCATCGGCACATAAATTCATGGATGCCAAAATTCACAATTTCATGAACTATAACTCATGGTTTTCACCATTTTTAGTCATTTTGAACCACTGAAAAATAATTTAGCCATGCCCAAAATTCACAATTTCATGAGCTATAATCCACTGTTTTGGCGATTTTTAGTCATTACGACCGATTGGCAAATAATTTCATAGTAGCCAAAATTCACGATTCATGAGCTGATGGACAAAATTCACAATTTCCGAGCTATAACCTATAATTTTGGCCAATTTTAGTCGTTTAGACTCCTTGATGAACTATTTTGTGGAGGACAAAATTCACAATTTTATGAGTTATAACCTATGATTATTAGTCATTTTTAGTTATAGCCCACAATTATTAGTCATTTTCAGTCACATCGAACCAATGATAAATAATTCGTGGAGTCCTAACTTCACAATTTCATGAGCTATAACTCACAATTTTTGCTAGCTCTAGTCATTTTAACCCATTGGCAAATAATTTTGTGGTCACCAAAATTCAAGATTCTTGAGCTATAACACATGCTTTGTCACCATTTTTGTCATCTCACCCATTGGTCCATAATTTCGTGGAGGCCAAAATTTACAAGTTCATGAGTTATAACCCATGATTTTTATCAATTTTAGTAATTTTAATCCGTTGGCAAATAATTTCGGGAGGCTAAATTAACAATTTAATGAGCTATAACCCATGATTTTTTATTTTTAGTTATTTGGATCCATTGGTAGATAATTTTGCATAGGCTAAAATTCATATTTCCCGAGCTAACCCATGATTTTTGGTCATTTTAATCGTTTCAACCCATTGGCACATAAATTGGATGCCAAAATTCACGACTTCATGATCTATAATCCATGGTTTTCCACCATTTTAGTCAGTTTGAACCACTAAAAATATATTTGTAGTGGCCAAAATTCACAATTTCACGAGCTATAATCCATTTGTTTGGCGATTTTTAGTCATTACGACCGATTGGCAAATAATTTCATAGTAGCCAAAATTCACGATCCATAAGATATAACACACAATTTTTGGTAATGTTTAGTAATTTTGACCCATTGTAAAATAATTTTGGGAGGCCAAAACTTTTAATTTAATGAGCTATAACCCATGATTTTTTACATTTTAGTACTTTTGACCCATTGCTAAATTTACAAAGACCAAAATTCACTATTTCTTGAACACCCAAGATTTTTGGGCATGATTAGTCATTTTGACTTGTTGAAAAATAATTCGTGAGGGTTGAAATTCATGATTTTATAGGCAATAACCCATGATTTCTAGCTATTTTTAGTTGTTTCGACGATAGTCAAATAATTTTGCGAGGCAAAATTTCATGATGTTTTGAGCTATAACCCGCGATTTTTGGCCATTTTTAGTTGTTTCGACACGTTGTCAAGTAATGTCTTGGTGGCTAAAATTCAGGATTTCCTAAGCTATAACTCATAATTTTTAGCGATTTTTAGTCGTTTTGACCTCTTGACAAACTATTTTGTGGTGGGCAAAATTCACAATTTTATGAGTTATAACCCATGATTATTGGTTAATTTTAGTCACATCGAACCAATAGTAAATAATTTTGCGTACTCTAACTTCATGATTTCATGAGTTATAACTCACGATTTGTGGCTATTTTTATTCATTTCGACCTAATAACAAATAAATTTGTGGTGGCCAAAACTCACGATTCTTGAGCTACAACCCAACGGTTTTAACCAAATTTAGTCATTTCACCCATTGGTACATAATTTCACTGAGGCCTAGATTTAAAATTTCATGGGTAATAAACCATGATTTTTGCCACTTTTAGTAATTTTGACCCGTTGGCAAATAATTGCAAGGAGGCCAAAACTTACAATTTAATGAGCAATAACCCACGATTTTTATTTTATTTTTAGTCATTTTGACCCAACTGTAATTAATTTTTAGAGGCCAAAATTCACTATTTCTTGAGCTAGCCCATGATTTTTCCCCATTTTAATCATTTCAACCCGTTATAAATTATTTAGTGGAGGCAAAATTTGCTATTTCATGAGCTTATAACCCATGGTTTTGGGCCATTTTAGTCTTTTCCAACCATTGGTAAATAATTTCACAATGGCCAAAATTCATAATTTTATAAATTATAACCCGATTTTTGGCCATTTTATTCATTTCCACCGATTGGCTCATAATTTCATGGCCAAATTTCACAATTCATAAGCTATAAGCCATAATTTGTTTAACAACTTTAGTCATTTTAAATAGATGGTAAATAATTTTGTAGAGGCCAAACTTCAAGATTTCATGAGCTATATAACCAACAAAATTAATGTTTTCCTAAGCTAAAACTCATGATTTTTTTGTTATTCTTAGTTATTTCGACCCCTTAGTAAATAATTTTGTGGAGGGAAAAATTTATGACCTCATTATCTATAACACATAATTTTTAGCCATTTTTATTAATTTTAACCGCTGGCAAATAATTTCACGCAGTCTTAAATTCACGATTGAATGAGCCATAGCCCATGATTTTTTTCCATTTTTAGTTGATTGACCCATTATTAAATATTTTTACAGAGGCAAAAAGTCACAATTTCATGAGCAACAACTAATAATCTTTGGCTAATTTTAGTCATTTTGACTTCCTCGCAAACAATTTTGTGGAGGGCAAAACTCTTGACTTCTATTGGCCATTTTTAGTAGCCTTGAACCAATGGAAAATAATTTTTGGGAGTTCAATTTCGTGATTTCATGAGCTATAACTCATGATTTTTGACCATTTTAGTCATTTTAACATGTCACAAATATTTTAGAGTTGGCAACAATTCTTAATTTCATGAGCTATAACTCACAATTTTTGGTCTTTTAGTTGTCTTTAACCTATGACTTTTGCCATTTTAATCATTTCGACCAGCTTTCAAATAATTTCACAGTGGCAAAAATTCATAATTTGGTGAGCTGTACCCCGTAATGTTTAGACATTTTCACTTATATTGACGTTGGCAAATAATTTCGTGATGGTCAAAATTCACGATTTCCTGAGATATAACCCATAATTTTTGGCCATTTTTGTTCATTTTCACCATTTATCAAAAAACTTCACGAAGGTCAAAATTCACGATTTCATGACTTATAACTCACAATTATTGGCCATTTTAATCGCTTCAAACCAATTGTAAATAACTTTATGAGCCCACACTTCATGATTTCATGAGCTATAACTCACATTGTTTGGCCCTTTTTAGTCATTTGACCAATTGTCGAAAATTTGATGATTTCATGAGCTCAATTTTTTGCCATGTTATTCATTTTGACCCGTTGGCTCATAATTTCATGGAGGCCTTAATTTATAATATCATGATTTTTTTTGCAAATTTTAGTCATTTCGACCCATTCGCAAATAGTTTCACGGAGGCCGAAATTCATAATTTAATGTGTTATAACCCATGATTTTTTTCTATTTTTAGTTGTTTCAACCCATTTCTAAATAATTTTATGGAGGTCAAAAGTGTCTATTTCATGAGCTATAACCCACAAGTTTTGGCCATTTTTAATTGTTTCGACCCGTAGGCAAATGATTTTATCGAGGCCAAAATTCATGATTTCATGAGCTATAATCGTGCTTTTTTACAAATTTTAGCCATTTTGACTCATCGATAAATAATTTGCGATGGCCAAAGTTCACAATTTCATGAGCAACAACTAATAATCTTTGGCTAATTTTAGTCATTTCGACCCATTCGCAAATAGTTTCACGGAGGCGAAATTCATAATTTAATGTGTTATAACCCATGATTTTTTCTATTTTTAGTTGTTTCAACCCATTTCTAAATAATTTTATGGAGGTCAAAAGTGTCTATTTCATGAGCTATAACCCACAAGTTTTGGCCATTTTTAATTGTTTCGACCCGTAGGCAAATGATTTTATCGAGGCCAAAATTCATGATTTCATGAGCTATAATCGTGCTTTTTTACAAATTTTAGCCATTTTGACTCATCGATAAATAATTTCGCAGTGGCCAAAGTTCACAATTTCATGAGTTATAACCCGTGGTTTTTGTGCCAGTTTTAGTCATTTCAACCTATTAGCATATAATTTGAAGAGGCCAAAATTTACAATTTCATGAGCTATAACCCATGAATTTTGATCATTTTTGTTATTTTGACCCATTGCCATATAATTTCACGTTGGTCAAAATTCACAATTTCATGAGTAATAACCCATAATTTTGGCAAATATTGATGATTTTATAGTCTATAACCCATGAGTTTTGGTCATTTTTGACTCATTGTCGAATATTTTCACGGTGGCCAAAATTCATGATTTCCTGACTATATAACTCATGATTATTTTTGCCATTTTTAGTTGTTTTTGCCCATTGTCATATGATTTTGTTTGTGGTGGCCAAAATTTACGATTTCATGATCTTTAACCCATGATTTTTGGTTATTTTTACTCATTTAGACCCATTGGCAAATAATTGCATGGAGGCCAAAATCCTTAATTTTATTAACTATAACCAACGATTGTTTGCCATTTTTGGTCATTTTGACCCGTTGGTAGATAATTGCGCAGAGGCCAAAATTTATGATTTCATGAACTATTATCAGGTATGTTTTTTCTTCCATTTTTGGTCTTTTGCACCCATGGGTAAATAATTTTACGGAGGCCATAGTTCATAATTTCATGAACTATAACCTAAGATTTTTGGTCATTTCTAGTCATTTTGATCTGTTGCCAAATAGTTTCACGATGGATAAACATCACGATTTCATGAGTCATAACCCACAGTTTTGGCCATTTTTAGCCAATTCGACCTATCGGCAAATACTATTATGGAGGCCAAAATTTATAATTTTATGGGCTATAATTCATGATTTTTGCCATATTTAGTCATATCGACACGTTGGGAAATAATTTCGTGTAGGCTAAAATTTTACGATGTCATAAGAAATAACCCATAATTTTCGGCCATTTTTAGTGATTTCGGCCCGTTGTCAAATAATTTCACTGCGGCAAAAATTCATAATTTCCTAAGCTATATCCCACAATTTTTGGGCATTTTTAGTCATTTCAACCCGTTATCAAATCATTATTCGTAAAAAATTCATAATTTCTTAAGGTAAAACCCATGATTTTTGGAAATTTTTAGTTGTTTCGACCTGTTGTCAGATAATTTTGTGACAGCCAAAATTCACAATTTCCTAAGCTATAAACCCACTATTTTTGTCATTTTTGTTCATTGCGATCTCTTGGCTAAAAATTTTGTGGAGGGCAAAATTCACGATTTCATGAGGTATAACCCATGATTTTTGGCCTTTTTTTTCATTTTGCCTCATGGGTAAATTATATTTTGAGGCTAAAATCAAAATTTCATGAACAATAATCCATGATTTTTGCCATTTTAGTCATTTCAAACAGTTGAGAAATAATTTTGCGGTGGCAAAATTCACGATTTCAGGAGTTATAACCCTCATTTTTTTGCCTTTTCTAGTCGTTTCGAGCCTAAGTCAAATAATGTTGCAGTGGTAAAAAAAATTCATGATTTTGTGAGCCAATCCACAAATTTTGGCTATTTTTAATCATTTAGACCCATTGGCAAATAATTTAACAGATGCCAAAATTCATGAATTCATGAGCTATAACCCATGATTTTTTTCTATTTTAGTCATTTCGACCCATTGGTAAATCATTTCGATGTGGCCAAAAGTCATGATTTTATGAGCTATAACACATGATTCTTTTCCATTTTGAATCATTACGATCTGTCAATAAATAACTTCGTAGACACCAAAATTCATAGTTCATGAGCTATAACCAATGATTTTTGGTCATTTTTAGTCATTTCAACCCATTGGCAAATAATTTCACAACGGCTAAAATTCACAATGTCATGAGCAATAACCCACGGTTTTTGGTCATTTTTAGTCATTTCGGACCATGAGCACATAATTTCGCAGAGGCTAAAATTTACATTTTCATGGGCTAGAACCCATGATTTTTGGCTACTTTTAGTCCTATTGACAAGTTGGCAAAAACTTTCACGTGGGCCAAAGTTCAGAATTTCATAAGTAATAACCTACCATTTTTGCCATTTTTAGTCATTTCAACTTGTTGTCAAATAATTTTGCTATGGCAAAAATTCACAAATTTCGGAGCTATAATCCATCATTTTCGTCTATTTTTAGTCATTTCGACCCGTTGGCAAATAATCTCGCGGTGGCCAAAATTCACGATTTCTTGAGCTACAACCCAAAAATCTTGGCCATTTTTAGTCATTTTGACCCATTGTCAAACAATTTCATGTAGGGCAAAAAATTATGATTTCATAAGTTATTATCCATGATTACTGGCCATTTTATTTCGTAGGCTATATAACCCACAATTTTTTTTAATTTTTATCCATTTCGACCCGCTGGCAAAAAGTTTCACGTAGGCCAAAAGTTATGATTTAATGAGTTATAACCCATGATATTTTTCTATTTTAGTCATTTCGACCCGTTGGCAAATAATCTCGCGGTGGCCAAAATTCACGATTTCTTGAGCTACAACCCAAAATCTTGGCCATTTTAGTCAATTCGACCTATTGGCACATAATTTCGCGGAGACCAAAATTTACTATTTTATGGGGCTATAATCCATGATTTTTGGCCATTTTAGTCATTTCGACCCGTTGGCAAATAATCTCGCGGTGGCCAAAATTCACGATTTCATGAGCTATAACCCATGATTTTTGCTATTTTTAGTCATTTCAACGGTTGGCACATAATTTTCTGAGAGGCAAAATTATAATTTTAGTCAATTTCATGAGCTATTACCCACGAATTTTGGTCATTTTGGTCGTTGTGACTGTTGCCATACAATTTCACATGAGTCAAAATTAGCGATTTCATGAGCAATAACCCATGATTTTTGGCCATTTTAGTCATTTCGACCCGTTTTCAAATAATTTCTTGGTGGCAAAGTTGATGATTTCAGAGGCTATAACCCATGATTTTTGGCTATTTTTAGTCGTTTTGACCCATTGTCAACTATTTTCACGGTGACCAAAGTTGATGATTTCGTAGGCTATAATCCATGATTTTTGGCCATTTTTAATCATTTTGATCCATGGGCAAATAATTTCACAGAGGCAAAAATTTATGATTTCATGAGCTAGAATTGAGATGTTTGGCAAATTCTTGTCATTTTGAACCATTTACAAATAATTTCGCGGTGGTCGAAGTTCACGATTTCATAAGCTATAACCCATGATTTTTGCTATTTTTAGTCATTTCAACGGTTGGCACATAATTTCTGAGGCAAAATTATAATTTTTAGTCAATTTCATGAGCTATTACCCACGAATTTTGGTCATTTTTGGTCGTTGTGACCTGTTGCCATACAATTTCACATGAGTCAAAATTCGCGATTTCATGAGCAATAACCCATGATTTTTGGCCATTTTAGTCATTTCGACCCGTTTTCAAATAATTTCTTGGTGGCAAAGTTGATGATTTCAGTAGGCTATAACCCATGATTTTTGGCTATTTTTAGTCGTTTTGACCCATTGTCAACTATTTTCACGGTGACCAAAGTTGATGATTTAGTAGGCTATAACCCATGATTTTTGGCTATTTTTAGTCGTTTTGACCCATTGTCAACTATTTTCACGGTGACCAAAGTTGATGATTTCAGAGGCTATAACCCATGATTTTTGGCTATTTTTAGTCGTTTTGACCCATTGTCAACTATTTTCACGGTGACCAAAAATCACGATTTCGACTATAACTCTCAATTTTGGCCACTTTTAGTTATTTCGACCCATTGTCATATAATTTTGTAGAGGCCAAAATTCACGATTTCATGTGCTTTAACCCGCGATTTTTAGCTTCTTTTAGTTATTTAGAACCCTTGGCAAATAATTTGCGGAGGCAAAATCCATGATTTTGTTAGCTATAACCCATGATTTTTGGTCATCTTTGGTCATTTTAACCGTTGGCAAGTAGTTTTGTGGAGACCAAAATTCACGATTTCATGAGCTATAAGGCATTATCTTTTTTTCCATTTTTGGTCATTTCAACCCATGGGTAAATAATTTTATGGAAGCCATAATTCACTATTTCATTAACTATAACCCAATATTTTTGGCCATTTTTAATTATTTTGACCCACTGGCAAAGTTTCATGGTGGCCAAACATCACGATTTCATGAGCCATAACCACGGTTTTGGCCATTTTTAGTCAATTCGACCTATTGGCACATAATTTCGCGGAGACCAAAATTTACTATTTTATGGGGCTATAATCCATGATTTTTGGCCATTTGTAGTCATATCGACATGTTGGCAAATAATTTTGCATAAGGCTAGAATTTTACAATTTCACAAGAAATAACTCCCAATTTTTGGCCAGTTTTTGTCATTTCGACCTGTTGTCAAATAATTTTGCTGTGGTAAAAATTCATGATTTCCTTTACAATAACCCAAAAGTTTTGGGCATTTTTAGTCGTTTCGACCCCTTGGCAAATCATTTTGCACAAAAATTCTTAGTTTCATGAGCTAACCCACGATTTTTGGACATTTTTAGTCATTTCTACCTATTGTCAAATTATTTCATGGTGGCCAAAATTCACAATTTTCTAAGCTATAAACCCACAATTTTTGGTCATTTTTTATCATTTCGATCTCTTGGTGAATAATTTTTTGAAGGGAAAAATTTGCGATTTCATGAGCTGTAACGCATGATTTTTGGTCTTCTTTTATTCTTTTCGACTTATTACTAAATATTATTTTGGAGGCTAAAAATCAAAAATTCATGAGCATTTATCCACGATTTCTAGATTTCTGGCCATTTTTATTCCTTTAAACCCATTGTCAAATAATTTTGCGATGGCAAAATTCACGGTTTCCTAAGCTATAACCTACTTTTTTTTGCCTTTTTCTAGTCATTTCAAGTCCAAGTCAAAAAATTTTCTAGTGGAAAAAAAATAATTTTGTGAGTTATAACCCACAATTTTTGGCCATTTCTTTTACCATTTTCCATTCTTTGTTAAATAATTTCGCAGTGGCCAAAATTCACGATTTCACGAGCCTTAACCCATAATTTTTGGCCAATTTTGGTCATTTAGACCGCTTGGCAAATAATTTCATAGAGGCCAAAAATAATGATTTCATGAGCTTTAACCAATATTTTTTGTTCATTTTTAGTCATTTTGACCCGTCGACTAATAATTTTGCGGAAACCAAAATTCACGATTTCATGAGCTTTAACCCACGATTTTTTTTCTATTTTTAATCATTTAGACCAATTGGCTAATAATTTAGCAAATGCAAAAATTCATGATTTTATGAGCTATAACCCATGATTTTTTTTCTATTTTAGTCATTTTGACCCATTGGCAAATCATTTCGAAGAGGCAAAAAGTCACGATTTTCATGAGCTATAACCCACGATTTTTTTTCCATTTTGAATAGTTTCGACCCATAAAAAAATAACTTTGTAGAGGCCAAATATCGCGATTCATGAGCTATAACCAATGATTTTTTGTCACTTTTAGGCATTTTAACGCATTGGAAAATAATTTTACGATGGCTAAAAATCATGATTTCATGAGTTATAACCCACGGTTTTTGGTCATTTTTAGTCATTTCGAACCAAGGGCACGTAATTTCATGGAGGCCAAAATTTATGTTTTCATGGGCTACAACCTATGGTTTTTGGCCTCTTTTAGTCATATTGACATGTTGGCAAAAACTTTCGCGTGGGCCAATAATCATGATTTTATGAGCAATAACCCATGATATGTGGCCACTTTTAGTCATTTTAACTCATTGTCAAATAATTTTATTGTAGCAAAAATTCACAATTTTAGGAGCTATATCCACCATTTTGCCCATTTTTATCGTTTTGACCCATTGGCAAATAATCTCACGGTGGCCAAAATTCACGATTTCCTGAGCTATAGCCTAAACTTTTTGGCTATTTTTAGTCATTTCAACCCTCTATCAAGCAATTTAGTAGAGAAAAAGAATCCACAATTCCTTGAGTTATTACCCACAACTATTAGCCATTTTAGTCACTTTGAACCAATGGTAAATAATTTCATGAGCTATAGCCTAAACTTTTGGCTATTTTTAGTCATTTCAACTTGTTGTCAAATAATTTTGCTATGGCAAAAATTCACAAATTTCGGAGCTATAATCCATCATTTTCGTCTATTTTTAGTCATTTCGACCCGTTGGCAAATAATCTCGCGGTGGCCAAAATTCACGATTTCTTGAGCTACAACCCAAAAATCTTGGCCATTTTTAGTCATTTTGACCCATTGTCAAACAATTTCATGTAGGGCAAAAAATTATGATTTCATAAGTTATTATCCATGATTACTGGCCATTTTATTTCGTAGGCTATATAACCCACAATTTTTTTTAATTTTTATCCATTTCGACCCGCTGGCAAAAAGTTTCACGTAGGCCAAAAGTTATGATTTAATGAGTTATAACCCATGATATTTTTCTATTTTTAGTCTTTTCAACCCATTGCGAAATAATTTTCGCGAGCCAAAATCTCTATTCATGAATTCCACATTTAATCAATCATTTTGATCCATGGGCAAATAATTTCGAGAGGCAAAATTTATGATTTCATGAGCTAGAATTGAGATGTTTGGCAAATTCTTGTCATTTTGAACCATTTACAAATAATTTCGCGGTGGTCGAAGTTCACGATTTCATAAGCTATAACCCATGATTTTTTGCTATTTTTAGTCATTTCAACCAGTTGGCACATAATTTTACAGAGGCAAAAATTATAATTTTTAGTCAATTTCATGAGCTATTACCCACGAATTTTGGTCATTTTTGGTCGTTGTGACCTGTTGCCATACAATTTCACATGAGTCAAAATTCGCGATTTCATGAGCAATAACCCATGATTTTTGGCCATTTTAGTCATTCGACCCGTTTTCAAATAATTTTCTTGGTGGCAAAGTTGATGATTTGTAGGCTATAACCCATGATTTTTGGCTATTTTTAGTCGTTTTGACCCATTGTCAACTATTTTCCCGGTGACCAAAGTTGATGATTTAGTAGGCTATAACCCATGATTTTTTTCCATTTTAGTTAATTTGATCCATCGCAAGTAGTTTCACGGTGGCTAAAATTAGCATTTCATGAGCCACATAACCACGGTTTTGGTTATTTTAGTCATTTCAAACCATTGTTACATAATTTTATGGTGGCCAAAATTTATGTTTTTATGGGCTATAACCCACTTTTTGGCCATTTTAGCCACATAAACATGTTGCCAAAAATTTCCCATGGGCCAAAATTCACAATTTTGTGAGCTATAACCCATGATTTTTGGTCATCTTTGGTCATTTAACCCGTTGGCAAGTAGTTTTGTGGAGACCAAAATTCCGCGATTTTCATGAGCTATAAGGCATTATCTTTTTCCATTTTTGGTCATTTCAACCCATGGGTAAATAATTTTATGGAAGCCATAATTCACTATTTCATTAACTATAACCCAATATTTTTGGCCATTTTAGTCATTTTAGACATTTTGACCCCTTGTCAAATAATTTTGTGGTGGCCAAAATTCATGATTTCATAAGCTATAACCCATAATTTTTACCATTTTAGTCATTTCAATCCATTGGCAAATAATTTTGTAGAGGCTCAAATTCGATTTCATGAGCTATAATCCATGATTTTTGGCCATTTGTAGTCATATCGACATGTTGGCAAATAATTTTGCATAAGGCTAGAATTTTACAATTTCACAAGAAATAACTCCCAATTTTTGCCGGTTTTGTCATTTCGACTGTTGTCAAATAATTTTCTTGTGGTAAAATTCATGATTTCCTTTACAATAACCCAAAAGTTTTGGGCATTTTAGTCGTTTGACCCTTGGCAAATCATTTTGCACAAAAATTCTTAGTTTCATGAGCTAACCCGATTTTGGACATTTTAGTCATTTCTACCTATTGTCAAATTATTTCATGGTGGCCAAAATTCACAATTTTCTAAGCTATAAACCCACAATTTTTGGTCATTTTTTATCATTTCGATCTCTTGGTGAATAATTTTTGAAGGGAAAATTTAGATTTCATGAGTTTATGCTTGCATGATTTTGGTCTTCTTTTATTCTTTTAGACTTATTACTAAATATTATTTTGGAGGCTAAAAATCAAAAATTCATGAGCATTTATCCACGATTTCTAGATTTCTGGCCATTTTTATTCCTTTAAACCCATTGTCAAATAATTTTGCGATGGCAAAATTCACGGTTTCCTAAGCTATAACCTACTTTTTTTTGCCTTTTTCTAGTCATTTCAAGTCCAAGTCAAAAAATTTTCTAGTGGAAAAAAAATAATTTTGTGAGTTATAACCCACAATTTTTGGCCATTTCTTTTACCATTTTCCATTCTTTGTTAAATAATTTCGCGGTGGCCAAAATTCCGCGATTTCACGAGCCTTAACCCATAATTTTTGGCCAATTTTGGTCATTTAGACGCTTAATAAATAATTTCATAGAGGCCAAAATAATGATTTCATGAGCTTTAACCATTTTTTGTTCATTTTAGTCATTTTGACCGTCGACTAATAATTTTCGCGGAAACCAAAATTCACGATTTCATGAGCTTTAACCCACGATTTTTTTCTATTTTAATCATTTAGACCAATTGGCTAATAATTTAGCAAATGCAAAATTCATGATTTTATGAGCTATAACCCATGATTTTTTCTATTTTAGTCATTTTGACCCATTGGCAAATCATTTCGAAGAGGCAAAAGTCACGATTTTCATGAGCTATAACCCATTTTTTTTTTCCATTTTGAATAGTTTAGACCCATAAAAAATAACTTTGTAGAGGCCAAATATCGCGATTCATGAGCTATAACCAATGATTTTTGTCACTTTTAGGCATTTTAGCATTGGAAAATAATTTTACGATGGCTAAAAATCATGATTTCATGAGTTATAACCCACGGTTTTTGGTCATTTTTAGTCATTTCGAACCAAGGGCACGTAATTTCATGGAGGCCAAAATTTATGTTTTCATGGGCTACAACCCATGGTTTTTGGCCACTTTTAGTCATATTGACGTGTTGGCAAAACTTTGGCATGGGCCAATAATCATGATTTTATGAGCAATAACCCATGATATGTGGCCACTTTTAGTCATTTTAACTCATTGTCAAATAATTTTATTGTAGCAAAAATTCACAATTTTAGGAGCTATATCCACCATTTTGCCCATTTTTATCGTTTTGACCCATTGGCAAATAATCTCACGGTGGCCAAAATTCACGATTTCTGAGCTATAGCCTAAACTTTTTGCTATTTTTAGTCATTTCAACCCTCTATCAAGCAATTTCAGTAGAGGAAAAGAATCCACAATTCCTTGAGTTATTACCCACAACTATTAGCCATTTTAGTCACTTTGAACCAATGGTAAATAATTTTTGGAGTCCAAACTTCGATTTTATGAGCTACAACTAATGATTTTGGGCCCTTTTGTCATTTCAATCCATTGGCAAATAATTTCATGGTGATGAAAATTTGCAATTTCATGAGCTATAACCTATGGACATTTCTAGTCATTTAAACCCATTAGCGTAATAATTTTGTGGTGGCCAAAAGCCTCATTTTGTGAGCTATAAACCATGAGTTTTGGATATTTTTAGTCATTTTGACGATTGTCAAATAGTTTTAGTATAATTTCACGCCAACATTCATGATTTCTTGAGCTATAATCAACAAAATTTTAGCCATTTTTAGTTGTTTTGATCCCGTGGCAAAAAATTTTAAGTAAGGCAAAATTCATGATTTTGTGAGCTATAACTCATGATTTTTGGCTAATTTTTTTGACCAATTGGTAAATAATTTTGCGGAGCCCAAAAGTCATAATTTCATGAGCAACCCATGATTTTTGGCCCTTTTTAGTCATTTGGACCCGTTGTCAAATAATTATGCAGTGGAAAAATTCATGATTTCGTGAGCTATATACACATATTTTGACCTTTTAGCCATTTTGACCCCATGTCAAATAATTTTGCAGTGGCAAATATTTACGATTTTGTGAGCTATAACACTCTTTTGGCCAATTTCAGTTATTTTGATCCATTATTAAATATTTTCGTGTTGCCAAAATTCATGATTTCATGAGCTTTAACCCATAATTTTGGCTTTAGTCGTTTGGACCCATTGGCAAAAACTTTCATGGAAGCAAAAAATAACGATTTTATGAGCTATAACTAACATTTTGTGAGGGCCAAAATTCATGATTTCATGAGCTATTTTTATTGATTTTTATCCATTTTGAATCATTTCGATCCATGAATAATTTCGTGGAGGCCTATGTTCACGATTTCATGAGCTATAATCGACAATATTTTTTCCATTTTAGTCATTTTGACCTGTTGGCAATAAATTTCATGGATCCCAAAATTCATGACTTCATGAGCTATAATCTTTTTTTTTTCAATTTTAGACATTTCAGCCCATTGTTAAATAATTTCAGATGCCAAAATTCATGATATCATGAGCTATAATTTATGATTTTTTCTATTTTGAATCGCTTCGACCCGTTAACAAATAACTTGGTGGAGGCCGAATTCACAATTTCATGAGCTACAACCCATGATTTTTGAATGTTTTAGTCATTTTGTTCCATTGGCAAATAATTTTGTGATGGCTAAAATTCACGAAGTTCATGAGCTATAACCCAAAGTTTTGGCCATATTTAGTCATTTTGAACTATTGGCACATAATTTTGTGGATGAAAAATTTATGATTTCATGGGCTATAACCCATGATTTTGAGTTTTTTTCATATTGATACGTTGAAAACAATTGTGGGCCAAAATTATTGATTGCATAAGCAAAACCCACGATTTTGGCCATTTTTAGTCATTTTGACCCGTTGTCAAATAATTTTGCGATGGCCAAAATTCATGATTTTATGAGTTATAATCCATGATTTTTGAGATTTTAGTCATTTTGACCCGTTGTCAAATAATTTTGCGATGGCCAAAATTCATGATTTCTTGAGCTATAATCTTTTTTTTTTCCATTTTTCATCATTTCACCCATTAGTAAATAATTTAATGGAGGCAATTCATGATGTCATGAGCTAACCCAAGATTTTTGGTCATTTTAGTCATTTTGACCATTGTCAAATAATTTTGCGATGGCCAAAATTCACGATTTAATGATCAAGAACTGTGATTTTGGACATTTTAGTCATTTCAACCTATTGGCACAAAATTTTGAGGAGGTAAAATTTACAAATTCATGGGCAATAATTCACAATTTTGGCTATTTTAATCAAGATCGACACGTTGACAAATAATTTTGTGTAGGCCAAAATTCACAATTTCATGAGCAATAACCCATAATTTTTTTACCATTTTTAGTCATTTTGACCTATTGTTAAAGAACTTCCCCGTGAAAAATTCAAGATTTCCGAACTATAACCCATGATTTTGGGCATTTCTAGTCATTTCAACTTGTTGTCAAATAATTTTATAGTGGCAAAAATTTTGATTTTGTGAGCTATAAACCATGAGTTTTTGGATATTTTTAGTCATTTTGACGCATTGTCAAATAGTTTTAGTATAATTTCACGCGGCCAACATTCATGATTTCTTGAGCTATAATCAACAAAATTTTAGCCATTTTTAGTTGTTTTGATCCCGTGGCAAAAAATTTTAAGTAAGGCAAAATTCATGATTTTGTGAGCTATAACTCATGATTTTTGGCTAATTTTTGACCAATTGGTAAATAATTTTATGGAGCCCAAAAGTCATAATTTCATGAGCAACCCATGATTTTTGGCCATTTTAGTCATTTTAACCCATTGTCAAATAATTTCACGGTGGCAAATATTAATGATTTCATGAGCTATAACCCATGATTTTGACATTTTTAGTCATTTTGTTCCATTGGCAAATAATTTGTGGAGGCCAAAATTCATGATTTCATTAGCTATAGCCCATGATATTTTCGCCATTTTTAGTCATTTTGATTCGTTGACAATACTAATGCCAAAATTCATGATTTTATGAATATAATCCATGATTTTTTCCATTTCTAGTAGCTAGACCCATGTGTAAGATTATTTCAGAGTGGCTACAATTCACAATTTTATGAGCTATAACCAATTTTTTCCATTTTTCATCATTTCAACCCATTAGTAAATAATTTAATGGAGGCAATTCATGATGTCATGAGCTAACCCAAGATTTTTGGTCATTTTAGTCATTTTGACCTATTTGTAAATAATTTTGGTGGCCAAAATTCACAATTTCATGAGCTATAACCCATGATTTTGACATTTTTAGTCATTTCAACCTATTGGCACAAAATTTTGAGGAGGTAAAATTTACAAATTCATGGGCAATAATTCACAATTTTGGCTATTTTAATCAAGATCTAATATCGTTGACAAATAATTTTGTGTAGGCCAAAATTCACAATTTCATGAGCTATAACCCATAATTTTTTTACCATTTTTAGTCATTTTGAACTATTGGCAAATAATTTTGTAGGCCAAAATTCACGATTTCATGAGCAATAACCCAAGATTTTTGGTCATTTTAGTCATTTTAACCCATTGTCAAATATTTTCGTGTTGCCAAAATTCATGATATCATGAGCTATAATTTATGATTTTTTCTATTTTGAATCGCTTCGACCCGTTAACAAATAATTTTGTGGTGGCCAAAAGTCTCTATTTAATGAGCTATAACCCATAATTTTGGCCATTTTAGTCATTTAGACCCATTGGCAAATAATTTGTGGATGAAAAATTTATGATTTCATGGGCTATAACCCACGATTTTGGCCATTTTAGTCATTTCAACTTGTTGTCAAATAATTTTATGATGGCCAAAATTCACAATTTCATGAGCTATAACCCATGATTTTTGGCCATTTTAGTCATTTTGACTCGTTGTCAAATAATTTTATGGCCAAAATTCACAATTTCATGAGCTATAACTCATAATTTTGGCCATTTTAGTCATTTTGACCCGTTGTCAAATAATTTTGCGATGGCCAAAATTCACGATTTCATGAGCTATAACCCATGATTTTTTGCCATTTTTAGTCATTTTGACCCGTTGTCAAATAATTTTGCGATGGCCAAAATTCATGATTTCATGAGCTATAATTTATGATTTTTTCTATTTTGAATCGCTTCGACCCGTTAACAAATAACTTGGTGGAGGCCAAAATTCACAATTTCATGAGCTACAACCCATGATTTTTGAATGTTTTTAGTCATTTTGTTCCATTGGCAAATAATTTTGTGATGGCTAAAATTCACGAGTTCATGAGCTATAACCCAAAGTTTTGGCCATATTTAGTCATTTTGAACTATTGGCACATAATTTTGTGGATGAAAAAATTTATGATTTCATGGGCTATAACCCATGATTTTCGGTAGTTTTTTCATATTGATACGTTGGAAAACAATTCGTGTGGGCCAAAATTATTGATTGCATAAGCAAAAACCCACGATTTTGGCCATTTTCAGTCATTTTGACTCGTTGTCAAATATTTTGCAGTGGCGAAAATTCACGATTTTATGAGTTATAATCCATGATTTTTTGAGATTTTTAGTCATTTTGACCCGTTGTCAAATAATTTCACGGTGGCAAATATTAATGATTTCGTGAGCTATAACTTTCAATTTTTACCATTTTAACCCATTGTCAAATAATTTTGCGATGGCCAAAATTCAAGTTTTCCTATTTTATAACCCATGATTTGTAGTCATTTTTACTTGTTTCAGCCCCTTGGCAAACAATTTCACGGAGGGAAAAATTCACGATTTCATGAGCTATAATACACGATTTTTGGCCATTTTTAGTTGTTTCGACCTCTTGGAAAATAATTTTGAGGAGGGAAAATTTCACGAGTTCGATTAGGTAATTTTAATCTCTTCAAACAAATGGAAAATAAATTTTGGGAATCCAACTTCATAATCTCATGAGCTATAATTCAAGTTTTTTTCCCATTTTAGTCATTTTGACTCGTTGTCAAATATTTTAGCGGTGGCAAAATGCGATTTCATGAGCTATAACTCATAATTTTGGCCATTTTAGTGTTTTCTATCCATTACCAAATAAATTCGCTCAAGCTGAATTTCAAGATTTCATGATCTTCAACCAATGATTTTTATCCTTTTTAGTCGTTTCGACCTGTTGGCAAATAATTTTGCGGTGGCCAAAATTCATGATTTTCTGGGCTATAATCCACGATTCTTAGCCATTTTTAGCTGTTTTGACCCTTTGCCAAACAATTTCATGGAGGGAAAAATTTGACGATTTTTTGCCATTTTATAAGTTATAGCCCTTGATTATTGGCCATTTTTAGTCGCTTTGATCCAATAGTAAATAAATTTGTGGAGTCCAAACTTCACGATTTCATGGGCTATAACTCACGATTTTGGCCCTTTTTAGTCATTTTGACGATTTCATGAGCAATAACCTACGGTTTTGGCCATTTTAGTCATTTCGACCCATTGGCACATAATTTCCTTGAGGTCAAAATTTACGATTTCATGAGCTATAACTCATAATTTTGGCCATTTTAGTGTTTTCTATCCATTACCAAATAAATTCGCTCAAGCTGAATTTCAAGATTTCATGATCTTCAACCAATGATTTTTATCCTTTTAGTCATTTCGACCCATTGGCAAATAATTTCATGGAGGGCAAAATTCATGATTTTCCGGGCTATAATCCACGATTCTTAGCCATTTTAGTCATTTTGACCCTTTGCCAAACAATTTCATGGAGGGAAAAATTTGACGATTTTTGCCATTTTATAAGTTATAGCCCTTGATTATTGGCCATTTTTAGTCGCTTTGATCCAATAGTAAATAAATTTGTGGAGTCCAAACTTCACGATTTCATGGGCTATAACTCACGATTTTGGCCCTTTTTAGTCATTTTGACGATTTCATGAGCAATAACCTACGGTTTTTGGCCATTTTTAGTCATTTCGACCCATTGGCACATAATTTCCTTGAGGTCAAAATTTACAATTTCGTGGGTTGTAACCCGTAATTTTTGGCCATTTTTAGTCACTTTGACTTGTTGGTAAATAATTTTGTGAAGGCAAAAATTCTTGATTTCATGAGCTCTAACCCATGATATTTGGACATTTTTAGTTGTTTCCACTAGGTATCAAATAATTTGTGGTGCCAAAATTTTGGATGTCATGAACTATAACCCATGATTTTTGGCCATTCGTATTCATTGCGACCTCTTTTTAGAAAATTTTATAGTGTCGAATTCACGATTTCATGTGCTAATACCCATGATTTTTCGCCATTTTCAATCATTTTGACACCTTGTCAGATAATTTTATGATGGCCAAAATTCACGACTTCATGAGCTTTAACTCACGATTTTAGGCCAATTTTTGTCATTTCGATCCGTTGGCAAATAACTTCATGGAGACAAAAAATAATCAGTTCGTGAGATATAACCAATATTTTTGGCCATTTTTAGTGGTTTTGACCCGTTGGCAAATAATTTTGCAGAGGCCAAAATTCACAATTTCATGAGCACTAACCCATGTTTTTTTTTCTATTTTTAGTCATTTAGACCGTTCACAAATAATTTCACAGAGGCCACAATTCACGATTTCATGAGCTATAACTCATGATTTTTCCCTTTTTATCGTTTTAACCCATTGGTAAATAATTTTGCGGGAGCCCAAATTCACGTTTTTATGAGCTATAATCCATAATTTTTATCCATTTTGAATCATTTCCACCTGTTAACAAAAAACTTCATGGAGGGTAAAATTCACGATTTCATGAGCTATAAACAATGATTTTTAGCCATTTTAGTCATTTCGACCAATTGTCAATGGCTAAAATTCACAATTTCATAAATTATAACCCACGATTTTAGGCCATTTTTAGTCATTTCAAACCATTAGCACATAAATTCATAGAGGCCAAAATTTACAATTTAATGGGCTATAAACCATGATTTTTACCTTTTTTAGTCATTTCGACCCATTGGCAAATAATTTCATGGAGGGCAAAATTCGTGATTTCATGAGTAATAACTCATGATTTTTGGCCATTTTTAGTTATTTTGAACCATCATCAAATAAGTTCATGGTGAAAAAATTCATGATTTCGTAAGATATAACTCATAATTTTGCTATTTTACTCGTTTTGACATGTTGTCAAATAATTTTGCATTGCCCAAAATTCATGTTTTCCTAAGCTATAACCAATAGTTTTTTAGTCATTTTTAGTCGCTTTGACCCTTAGCAAATAATTTCATGGAGGGCAAAATTCATGATTTCATGAGCTAACCAACGATTTTTGGCCATTTTTCTTCGTTTCAACTTGTTGGCAAATATGTTCGTAGAAGTCAAAATTCACGATTTAATGAGTTATTACCCATGATTTTTTTCCATGTTTGGGCATTTAGACCCATTAGTAAATAATTTTTTGGCGTCTAAAAGTCATGATTTCATGAGCAATAACCCATAATTTTTGGCCATTTTTAGCCGTTTTGACCCATTGTCAAATAATTTTGCAGAGGCCAAAATTCACGATTTTATGAGCTATAACACAAGTTTTTGGCCATTTTAGCCGTTTTGACCCATTGTCAAATAATTTTACAGATGTTGAAATTCACGATTTTATGAGCAATAATCCACGATTTTTAGCTATTTTTAGTCATTTCGACCCATTGGCAAATAATTTTGCAGAGGCCAAAATTCACGATTTCATGAGCTATAACCCATTATATTTTCCAATTAAAGTCCTTTCGATCTATTGGTAAATAATTTTGCAGAGGTCAAAATTCACTATTTCATGAGCTATAACCCATAATTTTTAGTATTTTTAATCATTTCTATCCGTTAATAAATAATTTCATTGAGGCCAAAATTCATGATCCCATGAGCTACAACCCACTATTTCTAGCTATTTTTAGCCATTTTAGTCGCTTTGACCCTTAGCAAATAATTTTGTGGTGGCCAAAATTTATAATTTTATGAGCTATAACACAAGTTTTTGGCCATTTTAGCCATTTTGACCCACTTGCAAATAATTTCGTGGAGGCCAAAATTTAAAACTTCATGGGCTATATAGCCCATGATTTTTGTTCATTTTTAGTCATTTTGAACTATTGGTAATTAATTTTACTGAGGCTAAAATTTACGATTTTATGAGCAATAATCCACGATTTTTAGCTATTTTTAGTCATTTCGACCCATTAGAAAATAATTTGGCAATGGCTAAATTTACAATTTTATTAGTTATAACCCATGATTTTTAGCCATTTTAGTCGCTTTGACTCGTTGTCAAATAAGTTCATGGTGAAAAATTCATGATTTCATGAGCTACAACCCACTATTTTTACCATTTTAGTCATGTCGACACGTTGGTAAAAACTTTATGTGGGCCAAACTTCACGATTTCATGACCAATACCTCACAATATTTGGCCATTTTTAGTCATTTTGACCCATTGTTAAATAATTTTATGGTGGAAAAAATTTATGATTTCGTTATCCATAACCCACAATTTTTGACCATTTTTAGTCGTTTTGACCCATTGTCAAATAATTTCATGGTGCCAAGTATTTACGATGTTGTGAGCTATAACACAAGTTTTTGGCCATTTTAGCCATTTTAGTCGCTTTGACTCGTTGTCAAATAAGTTCAAGAAAAGTTCACATTTTCCTAAGCTATAGCCCATGATTTTTGTCCTTTTAGTCATTTTGACCCCTTAGCAAACAATTTCACAGAGAGAAAAATTTAAGATTTCATGAGGTACAACTCACGATTATTGGCCATTTTTATTCATTTTGACCCGTACGCAAATATTTTCGCAAGGACCAAAATATTTGATTTAAAGAGCTATAAACCATAATTTGTTTTCATTTATAGTAATTTTGATCCATTGGCAAATAATTTTTTAGAGGCCAACGGTAACAATTTCATGAGAAATAACCCATAATTTTTTGCCATTTTTAGTCGCTTTGACCTGTTGTCAAATAATTTTGTGGAGGCCAAAATTTAAAATTTTATGATATTGTGACCTATAACCCATGATTTTTGGGCATTTTAGGTGTTTAGACCTTGTCAAATAATTTTGTAGTGGCAAAATTTCATAATTTTGGGAGCTATAATCCATAATTTTGGCCATTTTTAGCCATTTTTAGTCATTTCGACCCATTGTCAAATAATTTCGTGATAGGGCTAAACTTCACGATTTTTGGCCATTTTCACCATTTCAATCTATTCTTAAATAATTTCATAGTGGCTAAAATTCATGATTTCTTGTGCTATAATCCATGAGCTATAACTCGTGATTTTTGAATATTTTAGTCATTTCAAACTTAAATAATTTCATAGTGGCTAAATTTCATAATTTCTTGTGCTATAATCCATAATTTTTGACTATTTTGAGTTATAACGAACCGCTATCAAATAATTTCATGGAGGCTAAAATTCACGATTTCATGAGCTATAACTCATAAATTTTTTGCCTTTTTAGTCATTTCGAGCCCTTGGCAAACAATTTCATGGAGGTCAAAATTCACGATTTCGTGAGTTACAACCTACGATTATGGACCATTTTTAGTCAATTCGAACCAATGATAAATAATTTGCGGGGTTCAAACTTCACATTTTTCATGAGCTATAAATTATGATTTTTTGCCCTTTTGAGTCATTTCAATTCACTGACAAATAATTTTGCGGTGGCTAAAATTCACAATATTATGATTTATAACCCATGATTTTGGACATTTTAGTCATTTTGACCCATTGGCACATATTTTCAGTGAGGTCAAAATTTACAATTTCATGGGTTATAACGCCACTAAGTTTGGTCATTTTAGTCATTTTAATCCATTGGTAAATAATTTTACAAAGGCCAAAGTTGACGGTTTAATAAGCTATAACCCATGATTTTTTTCTATTTTTAGACATTTTAATCCATTGGTAAATGACTTTGCTGAGGCAGAAATCTCTATTTCATGATCTATAACCCCTGATTTTTTGCCCATTTTTTTATCAATTCGACCCATTAGGAAATAATTCTTTGGAGAATAAAATTGATAATTTCATGAGCGATAACCCACAAATTTTGAAGATTTTTAGTCATTTTGACCCATTAGCAAATAATTTCACGGTGGCCAAAATTCATGATTTTATGAGCTATAAACCATATTTTTTGTCCTTTTTTTGTCATTTCGACCCATTGGCACACAATTTCGTAGAGGCCAAAATTTATAATTTCATGGGCTATAGCCATGATTTTTGTCTATTTTTAGTCTTTTCGACCCATTGTCAAATAATATCGCCATTGCCAAAATTCACGTTTTTTGTGCTACAACCCACAATTTTTGGTCATTTTTAGCCGTTTCGACACTTTGCCAAATAATTTTGTAGAGGGCAAAATTCATGATTTCATGCGCTATAACCCTCTTTTATACGTTTCAAACTATTGGCCAATACTTTCACGGAGGCCAAAATTCATAATTTCATGAGCTATATAACCCATGATTTTTGGACATTTTTAGTCATTTCGGCCCGTTGTCAAATAATTTCGTGATGGCCAAAATTTACAATTTCCTAAGCTATACCACATTTTTTTTTTGCTATTTTCAGTCAATTCAACCCCTTGGCAAACTATCTCCTAGAAGGTGAAATTCACAATTTCATGAGCTATAACTTTTAGCTATTTTTAGTTGTTTTGACCCGTAGTCAAATAATATTGCACTGGTCAAAATTCATGATTTTGTACGCTATAACACATGATCTTTAGCCATTTTTAATCATTTTGACCATTAGCTTATAAATTTATGGTGGTAAAAATTCATGATTACATGAGCTATAACCCACAATATTTTTCATTTTTAGTCATTTCGAGTTGTTTGCAAATAATTTCGTGGATGCCAAAATTCACGATTTTGGGAGCTAACCCTTGATTTTTCTCAATTGGTCATTTCAACCCATTAGTAAATAATTTTGCTATAGCCAAAATTTATAATTTCATTGGCTCTAACCCATAATTTTAAACCATTTTAGTTATTTTGACCCGTTGTCAAATAATTTCGTGGATGCCAAAATTCATGATTTCTTAAGCACCCATGATTTTTAGCCATTTTTATTTATTTTGACCCATTTATAAATATTTTGTGAAGCTCAAAATTCATGGTGTCTTGTGCCATAACTCATGATTTTTTCTATTTTTAGTCATTTATACCAATTAGCAAATAATTTTACAAGGACCAAAATTCACAATTTCATGAGCTATAATTAAAATTTATAATTTCATGAGCTACAACCCATGAATTTTTTTCTATTTTTAATCATTTCAACCCATTAGTAAATAATTTTGCAAAGGCCAAAATTCACAATTTCATAAGTTATAACCCAATATTTTTGGCTATTTTTAGTCAATTCAACTCTTTGGTAAATAATTTATGGAGGCCAAAATTTATGATTTCATGAGTTATAACTCATGACTTTCACCATGTTTGGTCATTTCAACCATTGGTTAATAATTTTGTGTTGGCCAAGATTTATAATTTCATGGGTTATAACCCATGATTTTGGCTATTTTTAGTCGTTTACCTGTTGGGAAATAGTTTCACGGAGGCCAAAATTTATAATTAATGATGTCATGAGAAATAATCGATAATTTTCGGCCATTTTAGTCATTTTGATCCGTTGTCAAATAAATTTGCAATGATGAAGATTCAGTATATCATGAACCATAATCCATAATTTTTATCATTTTTAGTCATTTTGACCCATTTCAAATAATTGTATGATGGCCAAAATTCATGATTTCTTAAGCACCCATGATTTTTAGCCATTTTAATCCATTGTCAAATAATTTTGTGGACGCTAAAATTCACAATTTTATGAGCTATAACCCATGGTTTTTGGCCATCTTTAGTTGTTTTAACCAATTGTCAAAAAATTTTGTGGACGCCAAAATATATGATTTCATGAGCCATAACCCATAATTTTGGCCCTTTTAGTCGTCTAGACCCATTGGCAAATAATTTTGGAGGCCAAGATTCCTAATTTTATGAGCTATAACCCATGATTTTTGGCCATTTTAGTCATTCGACCCACTGGCAAATAATTTCGCAGAGGCCAACATTCACAATTTTATGAGCTATAACCCATGATTTTTTCTATTTTTAGTCGGTTAGACCAATTGCCAAATTATTTCGCGGAGACCAAAATTCATGATTTCATAAGCTATAATCCTTGATTTTTATCCAATTTGAATTGTTTCGACCTATTGGCAAATGAGTTCATGGAGGACAAAATTCACGATTTTATGAGCTATAACCTATGATATTTGGTCATTTTTAGCCACTTCGACCAATCAACAAATAATTTCGTGGTGGCCAACTTTCACGATTTCATGAGCTATAACCCGCGGTTTTTGACTATTTTTAATCATGTCGACCCATTGGCACATAATTTCGTCGAGGCTAAAGTTCACGATTTCTTGAGCAATAATCCACTATTTGTTTTTGCCATTTTTAATCATTTGGATCCATTGTCAAATAATTTCATGGTGGCAAAAATTCATGATTTCGCGAGCTACAGCACATTTTTTTGGTTATTTTTAGACATTTTGACCTATTGTCAAATAATTTTGTAGTGGCCAAAATTCACAATTTTGTGAGCTATAACCTATGATTTTGGCCATTTTTTGTCATTTGGACCTGTTGTCAAATAATTTAGCGTTGGCTAAAATTCACGTTTTCTTGTGCTATAATACACGATTTTGGTCAAATTTAATCATTTCGACTCGTTGCCAAATAGTTTCGTGGAGGCTAAATATCACGATTTCATGAGCTATAACCCACGCTATTTGGCCATTTTTATTCATTTTGGTCTGTTACCAAATTGTTTCGAGGAGGATAAAATTCACGATTCTATAAGCTATAACCCATGATTTTTTCCATCAGCAGTCATTTTCCCACATTTGTAAATAATTTTACAGGGGTCAATATCCGCAATTTTATGAGCTATAACCCATGATTTTTGGCCAAATTTAGTTATTTCGACCCCATGGAAAATTATTTCGCGGAGAAAAAAATTCACAATTTTATGAGTTATAACCCACGATTATTGGCCATTATTAGTCCCTTCAAACTAATGGTAAATAATTGTGCTTAATCCAAACTTCATGATTTCACGAACTATGACTCACGATTTTTGGCCCTTTTGTTATTTAGACCCATTCGCAAATAATTTCATGGAGGACAAAATTCACAATTTCATAAGTTATAACCCAATATTTTTGGCTATTTTTAGTCATTTCGACCCATTGGCACATAATTGTGTTGAGGCCAAAATTTACAATTTAATGGGCTACAACCCCATAATTTTTGGCCATTTTTAGTCATTTGACCTTTTGTTAGTCATTTGCGCAAATAATTTTGCAGAGGCTAAAAACCATGATTTATAGAGCTATAACCAATAATTGTTTTCATTTTTAGTCATTTCGACCCATTGGAAAATAATTTTGTGAAAGAAAAAACTTTCTATTTCATGGGCTATAACCAACGATTTTTTTTATCATTTTAGTTTCTATCGATTGGCAAATAATTTTGTGGGGCAAATATTCACGAGTTCATGAGCTATAACACACGAATTTTGAAAATTTTTAGTCATTTGGACCAATTGACAAATAAATTTGGGGTGGCCAAAATTTATGATTTCATGAGCTATAAACCATAGTTTTTGGCCATTTTCAGTCATTTAAACCCAATGGCACATAATTTCACAGAGGGCAAAATTTACAATTTCATGGGCTATAACCCATAATTTTTTACGTTGCCAAAATTCATGTTTTCTAAGCTACAACCCATATTTGTAGTCCTTTTTTAATAATTTCGACCCCTTGGCAATTAATTTCACGTAGGGCGAAATTCACGATTTTGATCTGTAGCCCATGATTTTTGGCCATTTTTATTCATTTCGAACTATTGTCAAATAATTTTGCGGAGGACAAAATTCACGATTTCATGAGCTACAACCCATGATTTTTGACCATTTTTAGTCTTTTCGACCCCTTGTCAAATAATTATGCGATGGCCAAAATTCACAATTTCATAAGCTGTAACACATAATTTTTTACTATTTTTAATCATTGCAACCCCTTGGTAAACAATCTCGTGGATAGCATAATTCATGATGAGCTATAACTTTTAGCCATTTTTAGTCATTTTGACTCATTGTCAAATAATTTTGCAATGATCAAAATTCACAATTTTGTGAGCTACAATGCATGATTTTTGGCTATTTTTAATCATTTTGACCGTTAGCTTATGAATTTGTGGAGGCAAAGATTCATGATTCATGACTATAGCCCCCAATTTTTTTTTCATTTTTAGTCGTTTTCATCTGTTGGCAAATAATTTCATCGAGGCCAAAATTCACGATTTCATGAGTTATAACCCATGATTTTTTTGCCATTTTTAGTCGTGTCAACCCCTTATAAATAATTTTATGATGACCAAAATTTACAATTTCATTCGCTATAACCCATAATTTTTGGTCATTTTTAGCCATTTCAACCCGTTTGCAAATAATTTTGTGGTGCCTAAAGTTCACAATTTCTTAAGCTATAACCCGTCATTTTTAGCTATTTTTGTCATTTCACCCTTTGTAAATAATTTTTGATGCTGAAATTCACATTCTCATGAGTTATAACCCATGATTTTTTCCCATTATTCATTTAGACCTATTTGCAGATAATTTCATAGAGAAAAATTGATAATTTCATGAGCTATAACCCAAGATTATTTTCCATTTTAGTCATTTCAACCCATTGGTAAATAATTTTTCGATGGTAAAATTCATGATTTCATTAGTTATAACCCACCATTTTTAGTCGTTTTGACTCATTGGCAAATAATTTGTGGAGGACAAAATTCACGATTTCATGAGCTATAACCCACAAGTGTTAGCCATTTTTAGTCGTTTCAATCCATTGGCAAATAATTTTGTGATCACTAAATTATTATAATTTTAAGGGCTATAACCCACGATTTTTATCTGCTTTTAGTTGTTTTTGACCCGTTGGCAAATATTATGCTGAGGCCAAAACTCATGATGTCATGAGAAATAACCCACAATTTTTTATCATTTTAGTCATTTTGATTTGTTGTCAAATAAATTTGGGCAGTAAAATTCATGATTTTATGAGCTATCATACACTATTTAGTCATTTTGATCCCATCAAAATTTTGAAGTGGCCAAAATTCACGATTTCTTGAGCTATAATCCACATCTTTTGGCCATTTTAATCATTTCAACCCTTGCAAATAATTTCATAGAGGGTAAAATTCATGATTACATGGGTTAAAACCCTTTTAGCCGCTTCAAACCAATGGAAAATAATTTTATGAGTCCAATTTCACAATTTCATGAGCTATAATTCACGATTTTTGCTATTTTTACTCATTTTGACCAGTTGTCAAATAATTTAGTAGAAACCAAAATTCATCATTTCATAAGCTATAATCCATGATTTTTGGCCATTTTAGTTTTTGACCCATTGTTAAATAATTTCACAGGCCAAAATTCATAATTTCATGACCTATGACCCACGATTTTTGGCCATTTTAGTCATTTAGACCTATTGGCAAATAATTTCGTGAAGCCAAGGATTCATGATTTTATGACCTATAACCCATGATTTTTTGCCATTTTTAGTCATTTAGACCTATTGGCAAATAATTTCATGGAGGCCAAAATTCACAATTTCATGAGCTATAATCCATGATTTTTTAGTCATTTAGTCACATTGGCAAATTATTTCAGAGACCAAAGTTCATGATTTCATAAGCTATAACCTATGATTTTTGTCCATTTCGAATCGTTCTAACCCGTTGGCAAATAATTTCATGTAGGCTAAAATTTATGATTTTATGAAAAATAAACCATAATTTTGGCCATTTTAGTCACTTCTACCCATTAACAAATAATTTCGTGGTGGCCAAAATTCATGATTTCACGAGCTATAGCCCATGACTTTTGGCCATTTTAGTTTTTGACCCATTGGCAAATAATTTCATGGAGGCCAAAATTTTGATTTAATGGGATATAACTCATAATTTTGGCCATTTTAGTCATTTCGACCCATTACAAAAATATTTTAGAGAGGCCAAAGTTCACGATTTCATGAGCAATAGCCCACCATACTTTACAATTTTTAGTCATTTCGACCCATTGTTAAATAATTTCATGGTGGCAAAAATTCATGATTTTTGCGCTATAACACATGATTTTTGGCTATTTTAGACATTTTGACCGATTGCCAAATAATTTAGTAGTGGCAAAATTTACGATTTTGTTAGCCATAACCCACGATTTTGACCCATTGTCAAATAATTTCGCGATGGCTAAACTTATTTTCGTGTGCTATGACCCACGATTTTGGTCTTTTAGTCATTTCAACCCCTTGGGAAATAATTTTGCAATGGGAAAATTCATAATTTCATGTGCGATAAACCAAGATATTTGGCCATTTTAGTCATTTTGACCTATTGGCAAATAATTTCATGGTGGCAAAAATTCATGATTTCATAAGCTAAAATTTACAAATTAATGACCTATAACCCAAGATTTTTGTCATTTTAGTCATTTTGACTCATTTGTAAATAATTTTATGGAGGCCAAAATTCATGATTTCATAAGCTAAAATTTACAAATTAATGACCTATAACCCAAGTTTTACTAGTTTCAATCCCTTGGCAAACTATTTCACAGAGGGCAAAATTCACGATTTTATGAGTTATAAACCACGGTTATTGCCCATTTTGAGTCATTTCAACAAATGGTAAATAATTTTTCTTAATCCAAACTTTACAATTTCATGAGCTATAACGCACAATTTTTAGCCCATTTTAGTCATTTTGACCCATTAGCATATAATTTTAGGTGGTGAAATTTCACGATTTTATGAGCTATAACCCATGTTTTTGGCCATTTTAGTCATTTTGACCTATTGGCACAAATTTAGCTAGGGCCAAAATTCACAATTTAATGGGATACAACCCTACGATTTTTGGCAATTTTAGTCATTTTGACCCTTTGATAAATAATTTTATAGGTGCTAAAATTCGTGATTTAAAGAGCTATAACCCATGTATTTTTTCTATTTTCGTTAATTTGATTTATTGGAAAATAATTTTGTTGAGGCAAAACTGCCTATTTCATGAGCTATAACCCATGATTTTTGATCGTTTTAGTCATTTCTACCCGTTGGTATATAATTTTATGGAGGTCAAAATTTACGATTTCAAGAGCTATAACCCACGACTTTTGGCAATATTCATCTCACCATTAGCAAATAATTTTGGGGTGGTTAAAATTCATGATTTTATGAGCTATAAATCATAGCATTTGGCCATTTTAGACATTTCGACCCATTGGCAAATAATTTCACGGAGGCCAAAATTTTGATTTAATGGGATATAACTCATAATTTTGGCCATTTTAGTCATTTCGACCCATTACAAAAATATTTTAGAGAGGCCAAAGTTCACGATTTCATGAGCAATAGCCCACCATACTTTACAATTTTTAGTCATTTCGACCCATTGTTAAATAATTTCATGGTGGCAAAAAATTCATGATTTTTTGCGCTATAACACATGATTTTTGGCTATTTTTAGACATTTTGACCGATTGCCAAATAATTTAGTAGTGGCAAAAATTTACGATTTTGTTAGCCATAACCCACGATTTTGACCCATTGTCAAATAATTTCGCGATGGCTAAACTTCTTATTTTCGTGTGCTATGACCCACGATTTTGGTCTTTTTTAGTCATTTCAACCCCTTGGGAAATAATTTTGCAATGGGAAAAATTCATAATTTCATGTGCGATAAACCAAGATATTTGGCCATTTTAGTCATTTAGTCACATTGGCAAATTATTTCAGAGACCAAAGTTCATGATTTCATAAGCTAAAATTTACAAATTAATGACCTATAACCCAAGATTTTTGTCATCAGTAGTCATTTTGACTCATTTGTAAATAATTTTGCGGAGGCCAAAATTCATGATTTCATAAGCTAAAATTTACAAATTAATGACCTATAACCCAAGTTTTACTAGTTTCAATCCCTTGGCAAACTATTTCACAGAGGGCAAAATTCACGATTTTATGAGTTATAAACCACGGTTATTGCCCATTTTGAGTCATTTCAACAAATGGTAAATAATTTTTCTTAATCCAAACTTTACAATTTCATGAGCTATAACCATAATTTTGGCCATTTTAGTCATTTTGACCCATTAGCATATAATTTTAGGTGGTGAAATTTCACGATTTTATGAGCTATAACCCATGTTTTTGGCCATTTTAGTCATTTTGACCTATTGGCACAAATTTAGCTAGGGCCAAAATTCACAATTTAATGGGATACAACCCTACGATTTTTGGCAATTTTAGTCATTTTGACCCTTTGATAAATAATTTTATAGGTGCTAAAATTCGTGATTTAAAGAGCTATAACCCATGTATTTTTTCTATTTTCGTTAATTTGATTTATTGGAAAATAATTTTATGAGGCCAAAATTCATGATTTCATGAGCTATAACCCATGATTTTTGATCGTTTTAGTCATTTCTACCCGTTGGTATATAATTTTATGGAGGTCAAAATTTACGATTTCAAGAGCTATAACCCACGACTTTTGGCAATATTCATCTCAGCCCATTAGCAAATAATTTTGGGGTGGTTAAAATTCATGATTTTATGAGCTATAAATCATAGCATTTGGCCATTTTTAGACATTTCGACCCATTGGCAAATAATTTTGTAAAACTCAAGATTCACAATTTTATGAGCGATAACCATAAATTTTTGGCCATTTTTAGTTGTTTCAATCCATTGGCACATAATTTCATGGGTTATAACCCATAGTTTTAAGCTATTTTTAGTTATTTTGGCCCATTGTTAAATAATTTCGCTATTCCAAAAATTCATATTTTCTAAGCTACAACCCACAATTTTAAGTAATCTTTAGTCGTTTCATCCCCATGGCAATTAATTTTGCAGATGAAAAAATTCATGATTTTGTGAGCTATAACCCACGATTTTTGGTCATTTTTATTCATTTTGAACTGTTAACAAATAATTTCACGGAGGCCAAAATTCACGATTTCATGAGCTTAGCCCATAATGTTTATCCAATTTGAATCATTTCAGCCCGCTGACAAATAATTTCAATAAGGATAAAATTCTCGATTTCATGAGATATAACCCATGATTTTTGGTCATTTTTTGTCACTTTGACCCATCAGCAAATAATTTCACGGTGACCACTTTTCATGATTTCATGAGCTATAACTCACAGTTTTTTGCCATTTTTAGTCATTTTGGTCAATTGGCACATAATTTTGTGGAGGCCAAATTTACGATTTCATAGGCTATAACCCACGATTTTACACCATTTTAGTTGTTTCGAGCCGTTGGCAATTAATTTCGTAGAGGCCAAAGTTCATGATTTCTTGAGTAATAACCCACCATTATTTGCCTTTTTTTTTTATTGTTTAGACCCTTTGTCAAATAATTTCATGGTGCCAAAATTCATGATTTCAGAGTCGCAACACATGATTTTTGGTCATTTTATTCATTTTGAACTGTTAACAAATAATTTCACGGAGGCCAAATTTATGATTTCGTGAGCTATAACCCATAATTTTGGCCTTTTTTCATCATTTCTACCCATTGATAAAAAATTTCGCGGTGGCTAAAAATCACATTTTCCTGTGCTATAACCCACAATTTTTCATTATTTTTAGTCATTTCAACCCTTTGGCACATAATTTTGCTGAGGCTAAAATTTATAATTTAAGGGGCAACAACCACATGATTTTTGGTCATTTTTATTCATTTGACCCTGTGCCAAATAATTTCACGGAGGCTAAAATACACGATTTAAAGAGCGGTAACCCATGCTTTTTTTCCAATTTTAGTCATTTCGACCTATTGGTAAAAAATTTGCGGATGTAAAAACTGTCTATTTCATGAGTTATAACTCATAATTTTTGCCTATTTTTAATAGTTTCTACCCATTAGCAAATAATTTTGTGGAGGCCAAAATTCACGATTTCATGACCTATAATCCATGACTTTTGGCAATTTTTAGTCATTTTCACCAATTGGCAAATAGCTTTGGGATGGCCAAAATTCACAATTTTGTGAGCTATAAAGCATAGTTTTTGCCTATTTTTAGTCATTTTGACCCATTGGCCCATAATTTTACTAAGGCCAAATTTACAATTTAATGGGCTATAACCCAAGAATATTTGGTCATTTTAGTCATTTCATTCGTTGACAAATAATTTTGTTAAGGCCAAAATTCCTATTTCAATGAGCTATAACCCATGATTTTTTTCATTTTTGTCATTTTGATCCAATGGTAAATAATTTTGTGGAGGCCAAAATTCATGATTTCATGAGCTATTGCCCATGATTTTTAGCCAATTTTAATTTATTTGATTCATTGGCAAATAATTTTATGGAGATTAAAATTTATGATTTCATGAGCAATAATCCATGATTTTTGATAATTTTAGTCAGTGTAACCCATTGGCAAATAATCTTGCGGTGGCCAAAATTTATGATTTTATGAGCTATAACCATTATTTTTGCCATTTTTGTCATTTCGACCTATTAGTACATAATTTTGCAGAGGCCAAACTTTATAATTTCATGTACTGTAACCCATAATTCTTAGCCATTTTAGTCATTTTGATCGTTGTCAAATAATCTCACCATTGCCAAAATTCACATTTCTAAGCTACAACCTACGATTTTTAGTCATTTCGACCTTTTGGAAAAATATTTTCCGGAGGGCAAAATTCATAATTTCATGACCTATAACCCATGATTTTTGCCATTTTATTTGTTTTGAACTATTGGCAAATAATTTTCAGAGGCTAAAATTCATGATTTTATGAGCTATAACCCACAATTTATTTTGCCATTTTTAGCCTTTTGATCCATTGTTAAATAATTTCACATTGCCAAAATTCACGATTTCTTAAGCTATAATCCATGTTTTTTGGCCAAGATTCACAATTTTATGAGCTATAACCAGCAATATTTTGTCATTCATGGTCATTTCAACCGGTTGGCAAATAATTTCGCGAAGGCCAAAATTCACGATTTCATGAACTATAACTCATGATTTGTTTTTTCAATTTTAGTCATTTAGACTATTGGCAAATTTTTCTACAGAGATAAAAATACATAATTTCATAAGCTATAATCCTTGATTTTTATCCATTTGAATTGTTTCGTCTTGTTGGCAAATAATTTCATGGAGGACAAAATTCACGATTTCATGAGTTGTAACTCACAATTTTTGGCCAATTCCAGTCACTTCGACCCATCAACAATTTATTTTACGATGGCCAACATTCACGATTTCATGAGCTAACCCATGGATTTTGGATATTTTTAGTCATGAGGCATAACCCATGGTTTTTAGCTATTTTTAGTCATTTTGACCCATTGGCAAATAATTTTGTGGAGGCCAAAATTTATAATTTTATGGGCTATAACCTAAAATTTTGCGCCATTTTTAGCCTTTTGATCCATTGTTAAATAATTATGTTAGCTACAACACACAATTTTTGGCCATTTTTGGACATTTCGACCCATTGTCAAATAATTTTTAATTTCACGATGGCCAAAGTTCACAATTTCTTGAGCAGTAACCCACAATTTATTTTGCCATTTTTAGTCATTTTGATCCATTGTTAAATAATTATGTTAGCTACAACACACAAATTTTGGCCATTTTTGGATATTTCGCCATTGTCAAATAATTTTGCGATGGTAAAAATTCACGATTTCGTGAGCTACCGTGATTTTGGCCATTTTTTGACATTCTGGCCCATAGTCAAATAATTTCACGATGGCTAAAATTCATATTTTCTTGCGCTATAACCCATGATTTTGGCCATTTTAGTGACTTTGACCCTTTGCCAAATAGTTTCTTGAGGCTAAACTTAACGATTTCATGAGCTATAACCCATGATTTTTGCCATTTTATTTGTTTTGACCCTTTAAATAGTTTCATGGAGGTTAAAATTCAAGATTTCATAAACTATAACACATGATTTTTTCCTCCAACAATCGTTTGGACTCATTTGTAAAAATTTTGTAGAGGCCAAAATTCACGATTTCATGAGCTATAACCCATCATTTTTACCATTTTTAGTCATTTCCACTCCTTGGCAAACTATTTCGGTGTGCAAATTCACAATTTAATAGTTATAACCTACGATTATTGGTCATTTTAGTTGCTTCAAACCAATAGTAAATAATTTTACTAATCCAAACTTCATGATTTCATGAGCTTTAACTCATGGCTTTTGCCCTTTTAGTCATTTTGACCCATTGTTAAATAATTTCACAAAGGACTAAAATTCACGATTTCATGAGCTATAATCCATATTTTGTTGCCATTTTTAGTCATTTCGACCCATTGGCACATAATTTTGCTGAGGCCAAAATTTACAGCTGAATGGGCTACAACCCCACGATTGTTGGCCATTTTTAGTCGTTTAACCCTTTAACAAATAATTTTCTGGAGGCTAAAATCCATGATTAAAAGAGCTATAACCCATTTTTTCCATTTTTAGTCATTTTGACCCATTGGAAAAATTTTACTTGAGGCAAAACTCTCTATTTCATGAGCTATAACCCATGATTTTTGCCATTTTAATAGTTCCTACCCATTCGAGGCCAAAATTCATGAGTTCATGAGCTATAACAAAAGATTTTGAAGATTTTAGTCATTTCGACCAATTGGCAAATAATTTCGATAGCCAAAATTTACTATATCATGAACTATAAACCATAGTTTTTGCCATTTTTAGTCATTTCAACCTATAGGCACATAATTTCACAAAGGCTAAAACTTACAATTTTATGGGCTATAATCCATGATTTTTGGCTATTTTTAGTCGTTTCAACCCGTTGTTTAATAATTTTGTCGTTGCCAAAATTCACGATGTCATGACCTACCCACGATTTTTGCCACTTTAATTTGTTTCCAACTGTTGGCAAATAATTTTGTAGAGCTCAAAATTCACGATTTCATGAGCTAGAGCCCATGATTTTGTGCCATTTTTAGTCGCTTCGACCTATTGTCAAATAAATTTTCGATAGCCAAAATTCATGATTTCATAAGCTATAATCCATAATTTTTACCATTTTAATCATTTCAACCCTTGGCAAACAATCTTGTGAAGGATAAAATTCAAGATTTCATGAGCTCTAACTGTTGGCCATTTTTAGTCATTTTGACCCATTGTCAAATAATTTTGCAATGGTCAAAATTCATAATTTTGTGAGCCATAACACATGATTTTTGACTATTTAACCATTTCGAGCATTAGCTTATAAATTTTTGGCCATTTTTAGTTATTTCTTTGGGATCGAGTTAGGCCACACTAGAGGGGGCAAATAGGGTTGTGTTAAAAACTAGGTTGTTTCTAAAATGTTTTCCAACTCTATAAGCGAAAAGAAAATAACCAAGCAAACAAATAAACATAAACACAAAATTTTACATGGTTCAACATGATGCCTACATCCACGGACTTCACCCCTATGAATTCAATCCACTAATCTCAGAAAGTACTAAACTTGATCCTACTAGATCTCACAAAAGTGTAAAGCATAATACAACTCTCAGATACTATCACACTCAATCTACCCAAGATTGAGAATTTCAGCTAGATCACTTCACCCTGATCTCAAGGTTTACAAATCAATTTTAATTGAAAAGAGTTTAAGATAAAAATATATCCCTAACAATTGAGATGATTTTCAATAGATGATGTTGATTTCGCTGTAAAAATCCCTTTGAATTGTAGCATGGACGTCTTCTTCAAATCATAAAGAAAGCGAAGAAGAAAAGCTCCAACTAATCTCTTCAATGAAAAATCCTAGCTTTTCTATTCTCCAAACTCTTGATTTTTTTTCTCTCTTTCATCCTCAATATATAATCTCTACAATAGGACTTCTAATATGATCAAGAAAACAACCCATACAATCCTTGTCCAGATGTACAAATGAATGGTTCAGATTAGAACTCAGAAAATTGACTGATTCAGCCAAAATACGTTGACTAGATGTCTGAAATTTAAGACCCGATGCCTGAATTATAGTTCAGATGTTACAAAATATGGACCAGAGGTCTCTGGCGAATTTGTCGAGAATCAGCTTTTTGTCTAATAGATTTTACGTATGAGCCAAATTCACTTGTAGAGCAGATCGAGAGCTTCCCAAAATTATATTATAATAGCGATTCTGATAACTGAGTCAAAAGTTATGGCATGTGCAAGTATTCAGCCTTCTGTGTGCATGTTTTAAGCCGTCTGATGTGCACATTTTCAGTAGTTTGATGCAAAGGACCAGACGTCTGAATTTTGTGACCAAACATCCAAAGGTGAGATTAGACATCTCTGCTAAATGTTTCTAATGATCTAAGTTTCTGTCTTAACCAAACCATATGTCTGTTGCAAAAACCAGACGTTTGGTTTGCTACTGACTATTTTTACACTGTCTCACTAAAACCTTCATAACTTTAGCTATAAAGCCCCAATTTGAGTTCCTTTTGATATTGTAGATTTCCAACATAAAGACAAGACACTTTTGTATGCTAAAAGTTAAATTTAGCTTCGATATCTCTAGGATTAACTGTGAACTTGTTTAACCTGCACACTTCATCTCAAAACACCATCATATATATATATATATATATATATATATATATATATATATATATATATATATATATATATATATATATATATATATATATATATATATATATATATATATATATATATATATATATATATATATATATACATGAATGTTTGTTATTAATCAAACCAAGTTGATTGTGTGGTCAACATCGAATAATTTTGACCCATTGGTAAATAATTTTATGGTGGCAAAAATTAATGATTTTATGAGGTATGACCCAAGGTTTTCGGTCATTTTTAGTCATTTCAACCATATGACACATAATTTCACAGAGGCTAAACTTTAAAATTTTATGGGCTATAACCCATGATTTTAGCCATTTTTAGTTATTTTTACCTATTGACAAATAATTTTGTAGAAGTAAAAATTCATGATTTTATGAGCAATATTCCATGATTTTTTTGCTATTTTTAGTCATTTCGACCCATTGTCAAATAGTTTCATGGGGGCAAAAATTCATGATTTTACACACAATAATCCATGATTTTTTTTTGCTATTTTTAGTCATTTCAACCCATTGTCAAATGATTTCATGGGGGCAAAAATTCACGATTTCATGAGCTACAACCTATGGTTCCAAACTTCATGATTTTATGAGCTATTTAACCAATGAATTTTTGGTCATTTGTAGTTGTTGCAACCTTGTTGTCAAATAATTTCACCATAGCCAAAATTCCAGATTTTGTGAGCTATAACCCATGATTTTTGGCAATTTCTAGTCATTTCAACCTATTGGGAAATAAGTTCCTAGAGGCCAAAATACACAATTTCATGAGCTATAACCCATGATTATTGGCAATTTTCAGTTGTTTGGACTCATTAACAAATAATTTCGTAAAGGTAAACTCATAATTTCATGAGCAATAACCCATAATTTTGGGCCATTTTTAGCCATTTTGACACATTTTCATATAATTTCATGGGGCAAATATTCATGATTTAGTGAGCTATAACCCATGATTTTTTGCCATTTTTAGTCATTTTGACCGATTGTAAAATATTTCAAGAATGGCCAAAATTCAAGATTTCCTGACCTATACCCCACGATTTTTGGTCATTTTTAGTCATTTCAACCCATAAATAAACAATCTCGTGGAGGCCAAAATTCATGATTTAATGAGTTATGACCCGTGATTATTAGCCATTTTTAATTGCTTCATACATATTGCCAAAGAATTTCGCAGTAACAAATATTCATGATTTTCTGAGCTATAACTCATAATCTTTGGACTTTTATAGTCATTTCAATCCGTTGTCAAATAATTTTGCGGTGGCCAAAATTCATGATTTCCTGAGCTATAACCCGTAATATTTAGCCATTTTTAATTGTTTTGACCCCTTTACAAACTATTTCATGGAGGGCAAAATTCACGATTTTATGAGTTATAACTCATGACTTTTGGCTATTTTTAGTCGTTTTGACCCATTGGCAAATAAATTCCTGGTGGCCAAAATTCATGATTATTAAGCTATAACCCACGGTTTTTGCTATTTTAGTAATTTCAACCCATTGGCACATAATTTCGTGGAGGCCTAGATTTATAATTTAATGAGCTATAACTCGTGATTTTTGGTCATTTTAGTAATTTCGACCCATTAACAAATATTTTCAAGGAGGCTAAAATTCACATTTTAATGAGCTATAACCCACGATTTTTCTACTTTTAGTCATTTCACCTATTGGTAAATAATTTTGTGGAGGCCGAATTCACTATCTCTTAAATTAGCCCATAATTTTAGCCATTTTAAATCGTTTCAACCCTTATGGCAAATTAGTTCTTGGAGGCAAAATTCACGATTTCATGAGCTTATAACCCAAGGTTTTGGCTAGTTTTAGTCATTTCAACCATTGGCAAATAATTTGACCAAATTTCAAGATTTAAGGAGGTATAATCCACGCTTTTGGCTATTTTTATTCATTTCAGCCGATTGACACATAATTTCGCAGTGGCCAAAATTCATAATTCATGAGCTATAACCCACGATTTTTGACCATTTTCAGTCATTTTGAATAAATGGTAAATAATTTTGCAAAGTCCAAACTTCACAATTTCATGAGCCATATAACCTACAAAATTTGGCCATTTGTAGTTGTCTTGACCTGTTGTTCAATAATTTCACCATGGCCAAAATTCACGATTTCATGAGCTTAACCCACGAGTTTTTACCATTACTAGTCATTTCAACCCATTGGCAAATAATTTACTGGAGGCCAAAATTCACAATTTCATGAGCTATAACCCATGAGTTTTGGTCATTTTTAGTTATTTCAACCTATTGGCAAATAATTTCGTGGAGGCCAAAAGTCACGATTTCAAGAGCTATTACCAATGATTTTTAGCCATTTTCAGTTGTTTCAACCAATTGGCAAAAAATTTTACGGTAGCCAAAATTCACGTACCCATGATTTTTAGCCATTTTTAGTTGTTTCAACCCAGTAGCAAATAATTTTACGGTGGCAAAAATTCACTATTTCATAAGCACCCATGATTCTTGACCATTTTTAGTTATTTCAAACAATTGGCAAATAATTTTACAGTGGCCAAAATTCACGATTTTATGAGCTATAACCCATGATTTTTGGCCATTTTTAGTCATTTTGACCGATTGGCACATAATTTCACGGTGGTCAAAATTCACGATTCATGTGCTATAATTAGTGAGTTTTTGTCCGTTTTAGTCATTTTGAATAGATGGTAAATAATTTTATGTATTCTAAACTTCACGGTTTCATAAGCTATATAACTAACAAAATTTGTCCATTTGTAGTTGCATCGACCTGTTGTCAAATAATTTCACTATGGCTAAAATTCACGATTTCATGAGCTATAACCTACTATTTTTGGCCATTTATAGTTATTTTGACCCAAAGAAATAATTTTCTAGTGGCTAAAATTCACAATTTCATGAACTATAACTCGTGATTTTTGGCTATTTTAGTTGTTTCGACCCGTTGGCAAATAATTTCATGGGGACAAATATTTATGGGAGCTATTTTTAGTTGTTTTGACCCGTTGGTTAAAATTAACGATTTCATGAGCAATAACCCACGATTTTGGGCCATTTTTTTCATTTTAAACCCATTGTCATCTAATTTCATGGGGGCAAATATTCATGATTACATGAGCTATAATCCATGATTTTTGGCCATTTTTACGTGTTTCGACCCGATGTTAAATAATTTCGCGGTGGCCAAAATTCAAGATTTCATAAGCTATAACCCATAATTTTTGGCTATTTTTAGTCATTTTGACCAAGTGGCAAATAATCTCCCGAAGGCCAAAATTCACAATTTAATAAGTTAAAACCCATGATTATTAACCATTTTAGTCATTTCAACCCATTGGCAAATAATTTGTGGAGGCCAAAATTCACGATTTTGTGAGCTATAACCCACTATTTTTGGTTATTTTTCATTTTGACCTATTGTAAAATAATTCGATGGATAAAATTCACAATTTCTGAGCTATAACCCATAATTTTGGCTATTTTTGTCATTTCAACCCCTTGACGAACTATTTCGTGGAGGGTAAAATTCATAATTTCATGAGTTATAACCCATGATTATTGGTCATTTTTAATTATAGCCCATGATTATTAATCATATATAGTCACATCGAACCAATGATAAATAATTTGTGGAGTCCTAACTTCACAATTTCATGAGCTATAACTCACAATTTTTGCTAGCTCTAGTCATTTTAACCCATTGGCAAATAATTTTGTGATTACCAAATTCAATATTCTTGAGCTATAACCCATGATTTTTCACCATTTTTGTCATCTCGACCCATTGGTCCATAATTTCGTGGAGGCCAAAATTTACAAGTTCATGAGCTAATAACCCATGATTTTTCACCATTTTTAGTCATTTCGACCAATTGGCAAATAATTTCGAGGAGGCTAAAATTAATAATTTAATGAGCTATAACCCATGATTTGTTTTTATTTTTAGTCATTTTGACCCATTGGTAAATAATTTTACATAGCCGAAGATTCATATTTCCTGAGCTAACCCATGATTTTTGGTCTTTTTTAATCGTTTCAACCCATCGGCACATAAATTCATGGATGCCAAAATTCACAATTTCATGAACTATAACTCATGGTTTTTCACCATTTTTAGTCATTTTGACCTATTGTAAAATAATTTCGCCATGCCCAAAATTCACAATTTCATGAGCTATAATCCATTGTTTCGGTGATTTTTAGCCATTACGACCGATTGGAAAATAATTTTGTTGTAGTCAAAATTCACGATTCATGAGCGTGATGGACAAAATTCACAATTTTCTGAGCTATAACCTATAATTTTTGGCTATTTTTAGTCGTTTAGACTCCTTGATGAACTATTTTGTGGAGGACAAAATTCACAATTTTATGAGTTATAACCTATGATTATTAGTCATTTTTAGTTATAGCCCACAATTATTAGTCATTTTCAGTCACATCGAACCAATGATAAATAATTCGTGGAGTCCTAACTTCACAATTTCATGAGCTATAACTCACGATTTTTCGCTAGTTCGAGTCATTTCGACCCATCAACAAATAATTTTGTGGTCACCAAAATTCAAGATTCTTGAGCTATAACACATGCTTTGTCACCATTTCTTGTCATTCGACCCATTGGCCCATAATTTCATGGGGCCAAAATTTACAAGGTCATGAGCTATAACCCACAATGTTTTTCATTTTAGTAATTTTAATCCGTTGGCAAATAATTTCGGGAGGCTAAATTAACAATTTAATGAGCTATAACCCATGATTTTTTATTTTTAGTTATTTGGATCCATTGGTAGATAATTTTGCATAGGCGAAAATTCATATTTCCGAGCTAACCCATGATTTTTGGTCATTTTTAATCGTTTCAACCCATTGGCACATAAATTCATGGATGCCAAAATTCACAATTTCATGAACTATAACTCATGGTTTTTCACCATTTTTAGTCATTTTGACCCATTGTAAAATAATTTCGCCATGCCCAAAATTCACAATTTCATGAGCTATAATCCATTGTTTCGGTGATTTTTAGCCATTACGACCGATTGGAAAATAATTTTGTTGTAGTCAAAATTCACGATTCATGAGCGTGATGGACAAAATTCACAATTTTCTGAGCTATAACCTATAATTTTTGGCCAATTTTAGTCGTTTAGACTCCTTGATGAACTATTTTGTGGAGGACAAAATTCACAATTTTATGAGTTATAACCTATGATTATTAGTCATTTTTTAGTTATAGCCCACAATTATTAGTCATTTTCAGTCACATCGAACCAATGATAAATAATTCTGTGGAGTCCTAACTTCACAATTTCATGAGCTATAACTCACGATTTTTCGCTAGTTCGAGTCATTTCACCCATCAACAAATAATTTTGTGGTCACCAAAATTCAAGATTCTTGAGCTATAACACATGCTTTGTCACCATTTTTGTCATCTCGACCCATTGGCCCATAATTTCATGGGGCCAAAATTTACAAGGTCATGAGCTATAACCCACAATGTTTTTCATTTTAGTAATTTTAATCCGTTGGCAAATAATTTCGGGAGGCTAAATTAACAATTTAATGAGCTATAACCCATGATTTTTTATTTTTAGTTATTTGGATCCATTGGTAGATAATTTTGCATAGGCGAAAATTCATATTTCCGAGCTAACCCATGATTTTTGGTCATTTTTAATCGTTTCAACCCATTGGCACATAAATTCGTGGATGCCAAAATTCACGACTTCATGATCTATAATCCATGGTTTTCCACCATTTTTAGTCAGTTTGAACCACTAAAAATATATTTGTAGTGGCCAAAATTCACAATTTCACGAGCTATAATCCATAATTTTTGGCTATTTTTAGTCATTACGACCGATTGGCAAATAATTTCATAGTAGCCAAAATTCACGATCCATAAGATATAACACACAATTTTTTGGTAATGTTTAGTAATTTTGACCCATTGTAAAATAATTTTGGGGAGGCCAAAACTTTTAATTTAATGAGCTATAACCCATGATTTTTTTTACATTTTTAGTACTTTTGACCCATTGCTAAATTTACAAAGACCAAAATTCACTATTTCTTGAACACCCAAGATTTTTGGGCATGATTAGTCATTTTGACTTGTTGAAAAATAATTACGTGAGGGTTGAAATTCATGATTTTATAGGCAATAACCCATGATTTCTAGCTATTTTTAGTTGTTTCGACGCATAGTCAAATAATTTTGCAGAGGCAAAATTTCATGATGTTTTGAGCTATAACCCACGATTTTTGGCCATTTTAGTTGTTTCGACACGTTGTCAAGTAATGTCTTGGTGGCTAAAATTCAGGATTTCCTAAGCTATAACTCATAATTTTAGCGATTTTTAGTCGTTTGACCTCTTGACAAACTATTTTGTGGTGGGCAAAATTCACAATTTTATGAGTTATAACCCATGATTATTGGTTAATTTTAGTCACATCGAACCAATAGTAAATAATTTTGCGTACTCTAACTTCATGATTTCATGAGTTATAACTCACGATTTGTGGCTATTTTATTCATTTCGACCTAATAACAAATAAATTTGTGGTGGCCAAAACTCACGATTCTTGAGCTACAACCCAACGGTTTTAACCAAATTTAGTCATTTCGACCCATTGGTACATAATTTCACTGAGGCCTAGATTTAAAATTTCATGGGTAATAAACCATGATTTTTGCCACTTTTAGTAATTTTGACCCGTTGGCAAATAATTGCAAGGAGGCCAAAACTTACAATTTAATGAGCAATAACCCACGATTTTTATTTTATTTTTAGTCATTTTGACCCAACTGTAATTAATTTTTAGAGGCCAAAATTCACTATTTCTTGAGCTAGCCCATGATTTTTCCCCATTTTTAATCATTTCAACCCGTCAAGAAATTATTTCGTGGAGGCAAAATTTGCTATTTCATGAGCTTATAACCCATGGTTTTGGGCCATTTTAGTCTTTTCCAACCATTGGTAATAATTTCACAATGGCCAAAATTCATAATTTTATAAATTATAACCCACGATTTTTGGCCATTTTATTCATTTCCACCGATTGGCTCATAATTTCGGTGGCCAAATTTCACAATTCATAAGCTATAAGCCATAATTTGTTTAACAACTTTAGTCATTTTAAATAGATGGTAAATAATTTTGTAGAGGCCAAACTTCAAGATTTCATGAGCTATATAACCAACAAAATTAATGTTTTCCTAAGCTAAAACTCATGATTTTTTTGCTATTTTTAGTCATTTTGACCCAACTGTAATTAATTTTTAGAGGCCAAAATTCATGATTTCATGAGCTATAACCCATGATTTTTGCCACTTTTAGTAATTTTGACCCATTGGCAAATAATTTCACGATCTTAAATTCACGATTGAATGAGCCATAGCCCATGATTTTTTTTCCATTTTTAGTTGATTCGACCCATTATTAAATATTTTTACAGAGGCAAAAAGTCACAATTTCATGAGCAACAACTAATAATCTTTGGCTAATTTTAGTCATTTTGACTTCCTCGCAAACAATTTTGTGGAGGGCAAAACTCTTGACTTCTATTGGCCATTTTAGTCATTTTGACCCATTGGTAAATAATTTTATGGAGGTCAAAAGTGTCTATTTCATGAGCTATAACTCATGATTTTTGACCATTTTAGTCATTTTAACATGTCGTCAAATATTTTAGAGTTGGCAACAATTCTTAATTTCATGAGCTATAACTCACAATTTTTGGTCTTTTAGTTGTCTTTAACCTATGACTTTTTGCCATTTTAATCATTTCGACCGACTTTCAAATAATTTCACAATGGCCAAAATTCATAATTTGGTGGTACTGCCCGTAATGTTTAGACATTTTCACTTATATTGACGTTGGCAAATAATTTCGTGATGGTCAAAATTCACGATTTCACGAGATATAACCCATAATTTTTGGCCATTTTGTTCATTTTCACCATTTATCAAAACTTCACGAAGGTCAAAATTCACGATTTCATGACTTATAACTCACAATTATTGGCCATTTTAATCGCTTCAAACCAATTGTAAATAACTTTATGGAGCCCACACTTCATGATTTCATGAGCTATAACTCACATTGTTTGGCCCTTTTAGTCATTTGACCAATTGTCGAAAATTTGATGATTTCATGAGCTCAATTTTTTGCCATGTTATTCATTTTGACCCGTTGGCTCATAATTTCATGGAGGCCTTAATTTATAATATCATGATTTTTTTTGCAAATTTTAGTCATTTCGACCCATTCGCAAATAGTTTCACGGAGGCCGAAATTCATAATTTAATGTGTTATAACCCATGATTTTTTTCTATTTTTAGTTGTTTCAACCCATTTCTAAATAATTTTATGGAGGTCAAAAGTGTCTATTTCATGAGCTATAACCCACAAGTTTTGGCCATTTTAATTGTTTCAATTCGTAGGCAAATGATTTTATCGAGGCCAAAATTCATGATTTCATGAGCTATAATCGTGCTTTTTACAAATTTTAGCCATTTTGACTCATCGATAAATAATTTCAGATGGCCAAAGTTCACAATTTCATGAGTTATAACCCATGATTTTTGGCCATTTTTAGTCATTTCAACCTATTAGCATATAATTTGAAGAGGCCAAAATTTACAATTTCATGAGCTATAACCCATGAATTTTGATCATTTTTGTTATTTTGACCCATTGCCATATAATTTCACGTTGGTCAAAATTCACAATTTCATGAGTAATAACCCATAATTTTGGCAAATATTGATGATTTTATAGTCTATAACCCATGAGTTTTGGTCATTTTTGACTCATTGTCGAATATTTTCACGGTGGCCAAAATTCATGATTTCCTGACTATATAACTCATGATTATTTTTGCCATTTTTAGTTGTTTTTGCCCATTGTCATATGATTTTGTTTGTGGTGGCCAAAATTTACGATTTCATGATCTTTAACCCATGATTTTTGGTTATTTTTACTCATTTAGACCCATTGGCAAATAATTGCATGGAGGCCAAAATCCTTAATTTTATTAACTATAACCAACGATTGTTTGCCATTTTGGTCATTTTGACCCGTTGGCAAATAATTTCGTGGAGGCCAAAATTTATGATTTCATGAACTATTATCGGTATGTTTTTCTTCCATTTTGGTCTTTTGCACCCATGGGTAAATAATTTCTGGAGGCCATAGTTCATAATTTCATGAACTATAACCTAAGATTTTGGTCATTTCTAGTCATTTTGATCTGTTGCCAAATAGTTTCACGATGGATAAACATCACGATTTCATGAGTCATAACCCACGATTTTTGGCCATTTTTAGTCATTTCAACCTATTGGCAAATAATTGCATGGAGGCCAAAATTTATAATTTTATGGGCTATAATTCATGATTTTTGCCATATTTAGTCATATCGACCGTTGGGAAATAATTTCGTGTAGGCTAAAATTTTACGATGTCATAAGAAATAACCCATAATTTTCGGCCATTTTTAGTGATTTCGCCCGTTGTCAAATAATTTCACAACGGCTAAAATTCACAATTTCTAAGCTATATCCCACAATTTTGGGCATTTTAGTCATTTCAACCCGTTATCAAATCATTATTCGTAAAAATTCATAATTTCTTAAGGTAAACCCATGATTTTTGGAAATTTTAGTTGTTTTGCCCATTGTCATATGATTTTGTTTGTGGAGGCCAAAATTCATAATTTCCTAAGCTATAACCCACTATTTTTGTCATTTTGTTCATTGCGATCTCTTGGCTAAAAATTTTGTGGAGGGCAAAATTCACGATTTCATGAGGTATAACCCATGATTTTTGGCCTTTTTCATTTTGCCTCATGGGTAAATTATATTTTGGAGGCTAAAATCAAAATTTCATGAACAATAATCCATGATTTTTGCCATTTTTAGTCATTTCAAACAGTTGAGAAATAATTTTGCGGTGGCTAAAATTCACAATTTCATGAGTTATAACCCTCATTTTTTGCCTTTTCTAGTCGCTTCGAGCCTAAGTCAAATAATGTTGCGGTGGTAAAAAATTCATGATTTTGTGAGCCAATCCACAAATTTTGGCTATTTTAATCATTTAGACCCATTGGCAAATAATTTAACAGATGCCAAAATTCATGAATTCATGAGCTATAACCCATGATTTTTTCTATTTTAGTCATTTCGACCCATTGGTAAATCATTTCGATGTGGCCAAAAGTCATGATTTTATGAGCTATAACACATGATTCTTTTCCATTTTGAATCATTACGATCATCAATAAATAACCGTAGACACCAAAATTCATAGTTCATGAGCTATAACCAATGATTTTTGGTCATTTTAGTCATTTCAACCCATTGGCAAATAATTTTCTAGTGGCTAAAATTCACAATGTCATGAGCAATAACCCACGGTTTTGGTCATTTTAGTCATTTGGACCATGAGCACATAATTTCAGGAGGCTAAAATTTACATTTTCATGGGCTAGAACCCATGATTTTTGGCTACTTTTAGTCCTATTGACAAGTTGGCAAAAACTTTCACGTGGGCCAAAGTTCAGAATTTCATAAGTAATAACCTACCATTTTTGCCATTTTTAGTCATTTCAACTTGTTGTCAAATAATTTTCTAGTGGCTAAAATTCACAATTTCATGAGCTATAATCCATGATTTTTGGCTATTTTTAGTCATTTTGACCCGTTGGCAAATAATCTCGCGGTGGCCAAAATTCACGATTTCTTGAGCTACAACCCAAAAATCTTGGCCATTTTTAGTCATTTTGACCCATTGTCAAACAATTTCATGTAGGGCAAAAAATTATGATTTCATAAGTTATTATCCATGATTACTGGCCATTTTATTTCGTAGGCTATATAACCCACAATTTTTTAATTTTTATCCATTTCGACCGTGGCAAAAGTTTCCATTAGGCCAAAAGTTATGATTTAATGAGTTATAACCCATGATATTTTTCTATTTTTAGTCATTTCTACCTATTGTCAAATTATTTCATGGTGGCCAAAATTCACGATTTCATGAGCTATAATCCACAAGATTTGGCCATTTTTAATCATTTTGATCCATGGGCAAATAATTTCGAGAGGCAAAATTTATGATTTCATGAGCTAGAATTGAGATGTTTGGCAAATTCTTGTCATTTTGAACCATTTACAAATAATTTGCGGTGGTGAAGTTCCACGATTTCATAAGCTATAACCCATGATTTTTGCTATTTTTAGTCATTTCAACCAGTTGGCACATAATTTCAGAGGCAAAAATTATAATTTTTAGTCAATTTCATGAGCTATTACCCACGAATTTTGGTCATTTTGGTCGTTGTGACTGTTGCCATACAATTTCACATGAGTCAAAATTCGCGATTTCATGAGCAATAACCCATGATTTTTGGCCATTTTAGTCATTTCGACCGTTTTCAAATAATTTCTTGGTGGCAAAAGTTGATGATTTCAGTAGGCTATAACCCATGATTTTTGGCTATTTTTAGTCGTTTGACCCATTGTCAACTATTTTCACGGTGACCAAAGTTGATGATTTCAGTAGGCTATAACCCATGATTTTTGGCTATTTTTAGTCGTTTGACCCATTGTCAACTATTTTCACGGTGACCAAAAATCACGATTTCATTAGCTATAACCCAATATTTTTGGCCATTTTAGTCATTTCGACCCATTGTCATATAATTTTGTAGAGGCCAAAATTCACGATTTCTTGAGCTATAACCCATGATTTTGTCTATTTTTAGTCATTTCGTCCACTTGGCAAATAATTTTGCGGAGGCAAACTCCATGATTTTGTTAGCTATAACCCATGATTTTTGGTCATTTTAGTCATTTCAACCCATTGGCAAATAATTTTGTAGAGGCCAAAATTCACGATTTCATGAGCTATAAGGCATTATCTTTTTTCCATTTTGGTCATTTCAACCCATGGGTAAATAATTTTATGGAAGCCATAATTCACTATTTCATTAACTATAACCCAATATTTTTGGCCATTTTAATTATTTTGACCCGGCAAAAGTTTCATGGTGGCCAAACATCACGATTTCATGAGCCATAACCACGGTTTTGGCCATTTTAGTCAATTCGACCTATTGGCACATAATTTCAGGAGACCAAAATTTACTATTTTATGGGGCTATAATCCATGATTTTTGGCCATTTGTAGTCATATCGACATGTTGGCAAATAATTTTGCATAAGGCTAGAATTTTACAATTTCACAAGAAATAACTCCCAATTTTTGCCGGTTTTGTCATTTCGACTGTTGTCAAATAATTTCTTGTGGTAAAATTCATGATTTCCTTTACAATAACCCAAAAGTTTTGGGCATTTTTAGTCGTTTGACCCTTGGCAAATCATTTTGCACAAAAATTCTTAGTTTCATGAGCTAACCCGATTTTGGACATTTTAGTCATTTCTACCTATTGTCAAATTATTTCATGGTGGCCAAAATTCACAATTTTCTAAGCTATAAACCCACAATTTTTGGTCATTTTTTATCATTTCGATCTCTTGGTGAATAATTTTTGAAGGGAAAATTTAGATTTCATGAGTTTATGCTTGCATGATTTTTGGTCTTCTTTTATTCTTTTAGACTTATTACTAAATATTATTTTGGAGGCTAAAATCAAAAATTCATGAGCATTTATCCACGATTTCTAGATTTCTGGCCATTTTATTCCTTTAAACCCATTGTCAAATAATTTTGCGATGGCAAAATTCATGGTTTCCTAAGCTATAACCTACTTTTTTTTCTTTTTCTAGTCATTTCAAGTCCAAGTCAAAAATTTTCTAGTGGAAAAAAATAATTTTGTGAGTTATAACCCACAATTTTTGGCCATTTCTTTTACCATTTTCCATTCTTTGTTAAATAATTTCGCGGTGGCCAAAATTCCGCGATTTCACGAGCCTTAACCCATAATTTTTGGCCAATTTTGGTCATTTAGACGCTTAATAAATAATTTCATAGAGGCCAAAATAATGATTTCATGAGCTTTAACCATTTTTTGTTCATTTTAGTCATTTTGACCGTCGACTAATAATTTTCGCGGAAACCAAAATTCACGATTTCATGAGCTTTAACCCACGATTTTTTTTCTATTTTTAATCATTTAGACCAATTGGCTAATAATTTAGCAAATGCAAAATTCATGATTTTATGAGCTATAACCCATGATTTTTTCTATTTTAGTCATTTTGACCCATTGGCAAATCATTTCGAAGAGGCAAAAGTCACGATTTCATGAGCTATAACCCATTTTTTTTTTCCATTTTGAATAGTTTAGACCCATAAAAAATAACTTTGTAGAGGCCAAATATCGCGATTCATGAGCTATAACCAATGATTTTTGTCACTTTTAGGCATTTTAGCATTGGAAAATAATTTTACGATGGCTAAAATCATGATTTCATGAGTTATAACCCACGGTTTTGGTCATTTTAGTCATTTCGAACCAAGGGCGCGTAATTTCATGGAGGCCAAAATTTATGTTTTCATGGGCTACAACCTATGGTTTTGGCCTCTTTTAGTCATATTGACATGTTGGCAAAACTTTGGCATGGGCCAATAATCATGATTTTATGAGCAATAACCCATGATATGTGGCCACTTTTAGTCATTTTAACTCATTGTCAAATAATTTTATTGTAGCAAAATTCACAATTTTAGGAGCTATATCCACCATTTTGCCCATTTTTATCGCTTTGACCCATTGGCAAATAATCTCGGTGGCCAAAATTCACGATTTCTGAGCTATAGCCTAAACTTTTTGCTATTTTTAGTCATTTCAACCCTCTATCAAGCAATTTCAGTAGAGGAAAAGAATCCACAATTCCTTGAGTTATTACCCACAACTATTAGCCATTTTAGTCACTTTGAACCAATGGTAAATAATTTTTGGAGTCCAAACTTCGATTTTATGAGCTACAACTAATGATTTTGGGCCCTTTTGTCATTTCAATCCATTGGCAAATAATTTCATGGTGATGAAAATTTGCAATTTCATGAGCTATAACCTATGGACATTTCTAGTCATTTAAACCCATTAGCGTAATAATTTTGTGGTGGCCAAAAGCCTCATTTAATGAGCTATAACCCACAAGTTTTGGCCAATTTTAATCGGTTGACCGAAGGTTAATAATTTCATGGAGGCCAAAATTCATGATTTTATGAGCAATACTTGTGGTTTTGGCAAATTTTAGTCATATCGACCCATTGACAAATAATTTCACGGTGGTCAAAATTCATGATTTATTGAGCTGCCCATAGTTCTTTTTTTCCATTTTTAATTATTTTGACCCATTGGCATATAATTTGGCGGTGTCAAAATTAATGATTTCATGATTTCATGAGTAATAACCCATAATTTTTACCATGTTTAGTCATTTTGACCCATTTTCAAATAATTTCTGGTGGCAAAATTTTACAATTTTGTGACTTAGCCCATAATTTTTGAATGTTTTTAGTTATTTTGACTCATTATCAAATATTTTCATGGTCGCCAAAATTAATAATTTCCTAAATATAACTCATGATTTTGGCCATTGTCATTGTTTCCATCAATTGTCCTATAATTTCACGGAGGTTCAAAATTCCCATGAGCTATAACTCACGATTTGACTATTTTTAGTCATTCCGTTTGGCAAATAATCTTGTGGAGGTCAAAATCCATGATTTCATTAGTTATAACCCATGATTTTTGGTCATTTTATTTGTTTTGTCCGTTGGCAAATAATTTTGTAGAGGCTCAAATTCCGATTTCATAAGCTATAACTCATTATCTTTTTTCTATTTTTGGTCATTTTGACCCATGAATAAATAATTTTCTGAATTTCAAAATTCATGAATTTTTCCATTTTAGTTAATTTGATCCATCAGCAAGTAGTTTCACCTGGCTAAAATTCGCAATTTCATGAGCCACATAACCACGGTTTTGGTTATTTTAGTCATTTCAAACCATTGTTACATAATTTTATGGTGGCCAAAATTTATGTTTTTATGGGCTATAACCCACTTTTTGCCATTTTAGCCACATAAACATGTTGCCAAAAATTTCCCATGGGCCAAAATTTAGAATTTCATGAGTGATAACCCATGATTTTTGGCTATTTTTGGTTATTTTGACTCGTTCTCAAATAATTTCATGGTTTCAAAATTTCACACTTTATGATTTATAACTCCTAATTTTTAGCCATTTTTAGTTACTAAGACCGGTTGTCAAATAAGTTCACGATGGCAAAATTCACGATTTAAGTGAACTATAACCCGATTTTTCGTCATTTTAGACATTTTGACCCCTTGTCAAATAAGTTTGTGGCGGCCAAATTTTTCATTTTCCTAAGATAAACCCACAACTTTTTATCATATTTAGTCATCTCAAATCCTTGGAAAATAATTTCATAGAGGGCTAAATTCACGATTTCATTAGCTGTAACACTCGATTTTTAGCCATTTTTTCATTTTGACCCGTTGGCAATTAATTTTATGGAGTCTAAAATTCATGATTTAATAGGCTATAACCCATGATTTCTATTTCATTTTTAGTCGTTTCGGCCAATTGGAAAATAATTTTGTGGAAGCTAAAAGTCACTATTTTATGAGCAATTACCCACGATTTTTTGCCATGTTTAGTCATTTTGACCGCCTGGCAAACAATTTCATGGAGGGAAAAATTTATGATTTCTACTGGCCATTTTTAGTTGGTTTGAACCAATGGAAAATAATTTTTGGTAGTCCAATTTCACATTTTCATGAGCTATAACTCATGTTTTTTGGCTATTTTTTCTTATTTCAACCCGTTGTCAAATATTTTAGCGGTGGCAAAAATTCAAGATTTTATGAGCTATAACTCACGATTTTTTACCTTTTTTCGTTATTTCTGCCCATTGTAAAATAATTTCGCGGAGGCAAAATTTCATGATTTCATGTGCTTTAACCTATGATTTTTGGCCATTTTAGTCATTTCAACCCTCTTTCAAATAATTTCGCAATGGCAAAAATTCACAATTTTGTGAGCTATAACCATGAATTTTGGCCATCTTTAGTCATTTTGACCCATTAGCAAATAATTTCACAGGTAGCCAAATTCACGAGTTCCTGAGGTATAACCCATGATTTTTAGGTTTTTTTAGTCATTTCGACCCTTTGTCAAATAATTTCGCAGATGGCATAATTCACAATTTCATTAGTTATAACCTACGATTATTGGCCATTTTTAGTCACTTCGAACCAATGATAAATAATTTTGTGGACTCGAAACTCTTTTTTTTCATGTGGTACAATTTCGCAGAGGGCATAATTCACAATTTAATTAGTTATAACCTATGATTATTGGCTATTTTCAGTCACTTCGAACCATTGATAAATAATTTTGTGGATTGCAAACTTAATTTTTTCATTCACTATAACTCAAGATGTTTGGCCTTTTTTAGTCATTTCGACCCGTTGGCAAATAATTTTGCGGTGGCATTTCGACCCATTGGCAAATAATTTCGCGGTGGCAAAATTTTGATGATTTCATGAGCTTGATTTTTAGCCATTTTTATTCATTTCGACCCATTGACAATAATTTCATAGAGGCTAAAATTAACAATTTTGTGGGCTATAACCCATGATTTTTGGTTATTTTTAGTCGTTTCGACCAATTGGCAAATAGTTACGTGAAGGCAAAATTCATGATTTAATGAGTTATAACTCATGATGTTTTTCAATTTTTAGTCATTTCAACTGATCGGTAATAATTTTGTGGAGGCCAAAAGTCTCCATTTCATGAGCTATAACCCACAAATTTTGGCCATTTTAAATCCTTTCAACCCATTAGCAAATAATTTCGTGAAGGCCAAAACTCATGATTTCATCAGACATAATCATGATTTTGGTAAAGTTTAGTCATTTCGGCCAATTGACAAATAATTTTGCGGTGGCCAAAATTCACAATTTTATGAGCTAAAACCCATAATCTTTGGCCATTTTTAGTCATTTCAACCCATTGGCATATAATTTTACTGAGGCCAATATTTACAATTTTGTGGCCCATAACCAAGAATTTTTGCCAAGATAGTTGTTTTGACCGTTAGGATATAATTTCATGGGGTCAAAATCACAATTTCATGAGCAATAATCCAAGATTTTTGGTCATTTTAATCGTTATGACCCGTTGTCAAATAATTTCCTAGTGGCAAAATTTCCTAATTTCATAGACTATGACCCATGATTTTTGGTTATTTTTAGTCGTTTCGACCCCATGTCAAATAATTTGCGGTGGCCAAAATTCACGATTTCGACTATAAATCATAAATTCGGCCATTTTCAATTTTTCTACTCATTGTCATATAATTTCATGGAGGCCTAATTGCATGATTTCATAAGATTTAACCCATGATTTTTGCTATTGTTAGTCATTTAGACCCATTGGCAAATAATTTCGAGTCCAAAATTCATGATTTCATTAGCTATAGCCCACGATATTTTGCCATTTTAGTCATTTTGATCCGTTGATAAATAATTTCAAGAATGCTAAAACTCATAATTTTATGAACTGTAATCGATGATTTTTTCCATTTCTAGTAGTTAGACCCACCGGTAGATAATTTCATCTTGGCCACAATTCACAATTTCATGAGTTATAATCAATGAATTTTTTCCATTTTTCATCATTTCGACCCATTGGCAAATAATTTACGGAGTCCAAAATTCATGATTTCATAAGCTTTAACCAATAATTTTTTCCATTTTTCATCATTTCGACCCATTGGCAAATAATTTCGAGTCCAAAATTCATGATTTCATGAGACATAATCATGATTTTGGTAAAGTTTAGTCATTTCGACCAATTGACAAATAATTTTGCAGTGGCTACAATTCACAATTTTATGAGCTATAACCCATAATTTTTACGTTGCCAAAATTCATGATTTCATGAGCTATAACCTATGGTTTTGGACATTTCTAGTCATTTAAACCCATTCGTAATAATTTTGTGGTGGCCAAAAGCCTCTATTTAATGAGCTATAACCCACAAGTTTTGGCCAATTTTAATCGGTTCGACGAGGTTAATAATTTCATGGAGGCCAAAATTCATGATTTTATGAGCAATACTTGTGGTTTTGGCAAATTTAGTCATATCGACCCATTGACAAATAATTTCCGCGGTGGTCAAAATTCATGATTTCGTGAGCTATAGCCCATAGTTCTTTTTCCATTTTTAATTATTTTGACCATTGGTAAATAATTTTATGAGCTATAATCCATGATTTTTGGCCATTTTAGTCATTTTGACCCATTGTCAAATAACCCATTGAAAAACTCAAGATTTTACTGAGCTGTAACCCATAATTTTGGGCATTTTTAGTCATTTCAACTCGTCCAATAATTTTATAGTGGCAAAATTCATAATTTTGTGAGCTATAAACCATGAGTATTTGGATATTTTTAGTCATTTCAACTCGTCAATAATTTTATAGTGGCAAAATTCATAATTTTGTGAGCTATAACTCATGATTTTTGGCCATTGTCATTGTTTCCATCAATTGTCCTATAATTTCACGGAGGTCAAAATTCACGATCCATGAGCTATAACTCACGATTCGACTATTTTTAGTCATTCCGACCCCTTGGCAAATAATCTTGTGGAGGTCAAAATCCATGATTTCATTAGTTATAACCCATGATTTTTGGTCATTTTTATTTGTTTTGTCCCGTTGGCAAATAATTTTGTAGAGGCTCAAATTCACGATTTCATAAGCTATAACTCATTATCTTTTTTCTATTTTTGGTCATTTTGACCCATGAATAAATAATTTTACGAATTTCAAAATTCATGAATTTTTTCCATTTTTAGTTAATTTGATCCATCAGCAAGTAGTTTCACGGTGGCTAAAATTCGCAATTTCATGAGCCACATAACCACGGTTTTTGGTTATTTTTAGTCATTTCAAACCATTGTTACATAATTTTATGGTGGCCAAAATTTATGTTTTTATGGGCTATAACCCACTTTTTTGGCCATTTTTAGCCACATAAACATGTTGCCAAAAATTTCCCATGGGCCAAATTTAGAATTTCATGAGTGATAACCCATGATTTTTGGCTATTTTGGTTATTTTGACTCGTTCTCAAATAATTTCATGGTTTCAAAATTTCACACTTTAAGTGATTTATAACTCCTAATTTTTAGCCATTTTTAGTTACTAAGACCGGTTGTCAAATAAGTTCCACGATGGCAAAAATTCACGATTTCGTGAACTATAACCCACGATTTTTCGTCATTTTAGACATTTTGACCCCTTGTCAAATAAGTTTGTGGCGGCCAAATTTTTCATTTTCCTAAGATAAACCCACAACTTTTATCATATTTAGTCATCTCAAATCCTTGGAAAATAATTTCATAGAGGGCTAAATTCACGATTTCATTAATTTGTAACACTCGATTTTTAGCCATTTTTTCATTTTGACCCGTTGGCAATTAATTTTATGGAGTCTAAAATTCATGATTTAATAGGCTATAACCCATGATTTCTATTTCATTTTTAGTCGTTTGGTAATTGGAAAATAATTTTGTGGAAGCTAAAAGTCACTATTTTATGAGCAATTACCCACGATTTTTGCCATGTTTAGTCATTTTGACCTTGGCAAACAATTTCATGGAGGAAAAATTTATGATTTCTCTTGGCCATTTTAGTTGGTTTGAACCAATGGAAAATAATTTTTGGTAGTCCATTTCACATTTTCATGAGCTATAACTCATGTTTTTGGCTATTTTTCTTATTTCAACCCGTTGTCAAATATTTTAGCGGTGGCAAAATTCAAGATTTTATGAGCTATAACTCACGATTTTTACCTTTTTTAGTTATTTCGCCCATTGTAAAATAATTTGTGGAGGCAAAATTCATGATTTCATGTGCTTTAACCTATGATTTTTGGCCATTTTAGTCATTTCAACCCTCTTTCAAATAATTTTAATGGCAAAAATTCACAATTTTGTGAGCTATAACCATGAATTTTGGCCATCTTTAGTCATTTTGACCCATTAGCAAATAATTTCACAGGTAGCCAAATTCACGAGTTCCTGAGGTATAACCCATGATTTTTAGGTTTTTAGTCATTCGACCCTTTGTCAAATAATTTGTGATGGCATAATTCACAATTTCATTAGTTATAACCTACGATTATTGGCCATTTTAGTCACTTGAACCAATGATAAATAATTTTGTGGACTCGAAACTCTTTTTTCATGTGGTACAATTTGCGAGGGCATAATTCACAATTTAATTAGTTATAACCTATGATTATTGGCTATTTTCATCACTTGAACCATTGATAAATAATTTTGTGGATTGCAAACTTAATTTTTCATTCACTATAACTCAAGATGTTTGGCCTTTTTAGTCATTTGACCCGTTGGCAAATAATTTTGCGGTGGCATTTCGACCCATTGGCAAATAATTTTGTGGCAAAATTTTGATGATTTCATGAGCTTGATTTTTAGCCATTTTTATTCATTTCGACCCATTGACAATAATTTCATAGAGGCTAAAATTAACAATTTTGTGGGCTATAACCCATGATTTTGGTTATTTTTAGTCGTTTCGACCAATTGGCAAATAGTTACGTGAAGGCAAAATTCATGATTTAATGAGTTATAACTCATGATGTTTTTCAATTTTAGTCATTTCAAGCGATCGGTAATAATTTTGTGGAGGCCAAAAGTCTCCATTTCATGAGCTATAACCCACAAATTTTTGGCCATTTTAAATCCTTTCAACCCATTAGCAAATAATTTCATGAAGGCCAAAACTCATGATTTCATCGGACATAATCATGATTTTGGTAAAGTTTAGTCATTTCGACCATTGACAAATAATTTTCGGTGGCCAAAATTCACAATTTTATGAGCTAAAACCCATAATCTTTGGCCATTTTTAGTCATTTCAACCCATTGGCATATAATTTTACTGAGGCCAATATTTACAATTTTGTGGCCCATAACCGAAGAATTTTTGCCAGTATTAGTTGTTTTGACCCGTTAGGATATAATTTCATGGGGGTCAAAAATCACAATTTCATGAGCAATAATCCAAGATTTTTGGTCATTTTTAATCGTTATGACCCGTTGTCAAATAATTTCCTAGTGGCAAAATTTCCTAATTTCATAGACTATGACCCATGATTTTTGGCCATTTTAGTGGTTTAGACCCGTTGTCAAATATTTTCAGGGCAGCCAAAATTCACGATTTCCTGACTATAAATCATAAATTCTGGCCATTTTCAATTTTTCTACTCATTGTCATATAATTTCATGGAGGCCTAATTGCATGATTTCATAAGATTTAACCCATGATTTTTGCTATTGTTAGTCATTTAGACCCATTGGCAAATAATTTACGAGTCCAAAATTCATGATTTCATATAGCAGCGATATTTTGCCATTTTAGTCATTTTGATCCGTTGATAAATAATTTCAAGAATGCTAAAACTCATAATTTTATGAGCTATGTCGATGATTTTTTCCATTTCTAGTAGTTAGACCCAGGTAGATAATTTCATCTTGGCCACAATTCACAATTTCATGAGTTATAATCAATGAATTTTTTTTCCATTTTTCATCATTTCGACCCATTAGTAAATAATTTAAGGGAGGCAATTCATTATGTCATGAGCTAACCCAAAATTTTTGGCCATTTTACATCATTTTGACCTATTTGCAAATAAATTCTCAGCGGCCAAAATTCACAATTTAATGATCAGTGACCTGTGATTTTGGACATTTTTAGTTATTTCAACCTATTGACACAAAATTTTGCGGAGGTAAAAATTTACAAATTCATGGGCAATAATTCACAAATTTTGGCTATTTTTAATCAAGATTGACACGTTGATAAATAATTTTGTGTAGGCCAAAATTCACAATTTCATGAGCAATAACCCATAATTTTTTACCATTTTTAGTCATTTTGACCCATTGTCAAATAACCTCGCTGTGAAAAAACTCAAGATTTTTCTGGGCTGTAACCCATAATTTTTGGGCATTTTTAGTCATTTCAACTCGTCCAATAATTTTATAGTGGCAAAAATTCATAATTTTGTGAGCTATAAACCATGAGTATTTGGATATTTTTAGTCATTTCAACCCATTGTCAAATAGTTTCAGACTAATTTCACACGGCCAAAATTCATAATTTCTTGAGCTATAACCAACAAATTTTTGGCCATTTTTAGTCATTTTGATCCCGTGGCAAAAAATTTCAAGGAAGGCAAAATTCATGATTTTGTGAGCTATAACTCATGATTTTTGACCATTTTTTTCATTTTGACCAATTGGTAAATAATTTTGCGGAGCCCAAAAGTCATAATTTCATGAGCAACCCATGATTTTTGGCCATTTTTAGTCATTCAGACCCGTTGTCAAAGAATTATGCAGTAGAAAAATTCATGATTTCATGAGCTATATACACTTTTTTTTGCCTTTTTAGTCGTTTCGACCCCATGTCAAATAATTTTGCGGTCGCAAATATTCTCGATTTTGTGAGCTATATCACTCTTTTGGCCAATTTCAGTTATTTTGATCCATTATCAAATATTTTCGTGTTGCCAAAATTCATGATTTCATAAGCTTTAACCAATAATTTTTGGCCAGATTTAGTCATTTGGACCCATTGGCAAAAACTTTCATGGAGGCCAAAAATAATGATTTTATGAGCTATAATTAACATTTTGCAAGGGCCCAAATTCATGATTTCATGAGCTATTTTTATCCATTTTGAATCATTTGGATCCGTTAATGAATAATTTCATGGAGGCTATGTTCACGATTTCATGAGCTATATAATCCATGATTTTTTTCTATTTTTAGTCATTTTAACCCGGTGGCAATAAATTTCATGGATCCCAAAATTCATGACTTCATGAGCTATAACCTATTATTTTTTTATTTTTATTCATTTGACCCATTGTTAAATAATTTTGTAGAGGCCAAAATTCATGATTTTGTGAGCTATAACTCATGATTTTTGACCATTTTCATTTTGACCATTGGTAAATAATTTTATGAGCCCAAAAGTCATAATTTCATGAGCAATAACCCATAATTTTTACCATTTTTAGTCATGTCGACCGTTGGTAAAAACTTTTATGGGCCAAACTTCTGATTTCATGACCAATACCTCACAATATTTGGCCATTTTAGTCATTTTGACCCATTGTTAAATAATTTTATGGTGGAAAAATTTATGATTTCGTTATCCATAACCCACAATTTTTGACCATTTTTAGTCGTTTTGACCCATTGTCAAATAATTTCATGGTGCCAAGTATTTACGATGTTGTGAGCTATAACCCACAAGTTTTAGCTATTTTTAGCCGTTTCGACCCGTTGTCAAATAAGTTCAAGAAAAGTTCACATTTTCCTAAGCTATAGCCCATGATTTTTTTGTCCTTTTTAGTCATTTTGACCCCTTAGCAAACAATTTCACAGAGAGAAAAATTTAAGATTTCATGAGGTACAACTCACGATTATTGGCCATTTTTATTCATTTTGACCCGTACGCAAATATTTTCGCAAGGACCAAAATATTTGATTTAAAGAGCTATAAACCATAATTTGTTTTCATTTATAGTAATTTTGATCCATTGGCAAATAATTTTTTAGAGGCCAACGGTAACAATTTCATGAGAAATAACCCATAATTTTTTGCCATTTTTAGTCGCTTTGACTGTTGTCAAATAATTTTCTTGGTGAAATTTTGCGATATTGTGACCTATAACCCATGATTTTTTGGGCATTTTAGGTGTTTAGACCTTGTCAAATAATTTTGTAGTGGCAAAAATTCATAATTTTGGAGCTATAATCCATAATTTTGGCCATTTATAGTCTTTTAGGTCGGTGTCAAATAATTTCGCATAGGGCTAAACTTCGATTTTGGCCATTTTCAGCCATTTCAATCTATTCTTAAATAATTTCATAGTGGCTAAAATTCATGATTTCTTGTGCTATAATCCATGAGCTATAACTCGTGATTTTTGAATATTTTTAGTCATTTCAAACTTAAATAATTTCATAGTGGCTAAATTTCATAATTTCTTGTGCTATAATCCATAATTTTTGACTATTTTGAGTTATAACGAACCGTTATCAAATAATTTCATGGAGGCTAAAATTCACGATTTCATGAGCTATAACTCATAAATTTTTTTTGCCTTTTTTAGTCATTTCGAGCCCTTGGCAAACAATTTCGCGGAGGTCAAAATTCACGATTTCGTGAGTTACAACCTCGATTATGGACCATTTTTAGTCAATTCGAACCAATGATAAATAATTTGCGGGGTTCAAACTTCACATTTTCATGAGCTATAAATTATGATTTTTGCCCTTTTGAGTCATTTCAATTCACTGACAAATAATTTTGCGGTGGCTAAAATTCACAATATTATGATTTATAACCCGCAGCTTAGTCATTTTGACCCATTGGCACATATTTTCAGTGAGGTCAAAATTTACAATTTCATGGGTTATAACGCCACGAAGTTTGGTCATTTTTAGTCATTTCAAACTGTCGGCAAATAATTTTACAAAGGCCAAAGTTGACGGTTTAATAAGCTATAACCCATGATTTTTTTTTCTATTTTTAGACATTTTAATCCATTGGTAAATGACTTTGTGAGAAATCTCTATTTCATGATCTATAACCCGATTTTTGCCATTTTTTATCAATTAGACCCATTAGGAAATAATTCTTTGAGAATAAAATTGATAATTTCATGAGCTAACCCACAAATTTTGAAGATTTTTAGTCATTTTGACCCATTAGCAAATAATTTCACGGTGGCCAAAATTCATGATTTTATGAGCTATAAACCATATTTTTGTCCTTTTTTGTCATTTCGACCCATTGGCACACAATTTAGAGAGAGGCCAAAATTTATAATTTCATGGGCTATAGCCATGATTTTTGTCTATTTTAGTCTTTTTCGACCCATTGTCAAATAATATCGCCATTGCCAAAATTCACGTTTTTGTGCTACAACCCACAATTTTGGTCATTTTTAGCCGTTTCGACACAAATAATTTTGTAGAGGGCAAAATTCATGATTTCATCTTGCTATAACCCTCTTTTATCACGTTTCAAACTATTGGCCAATACTTTCACGGGCCAAAATTCATAATTTCATGAGCTATATAACCCATGATTTTTGGACATTTTAGTCATTCGACCGTTGTCAAATAATTTCGTGATGGCCAAAATTTACAATTTCCTAAGCTATACCACATTTTTTTTGCTATTTTCAGTCAATTCAACCCCTTGGCAAACTATCTCCTAGAAGGTGAAATTCACAATTTCATGAGCTATAACTTTTAGCTATTTTTAGTTGTTTTGACCAGTAGTCAAATAATATTGCCTTGGTCAAAATTCATGATTTTGTGCGCTATAACACATGATCTTTAGCCATTTTAATCATTTTGACCATTAGCTTATAAATTTATGGTGGTAAAATTCATGATTACATGAGCTATAACCCACAATATTTTTCATTTTTAGTCATTTCGAGTTGTTTGCAAATAATTTCGTGGATGCCAAAATTCCGATTTTGGGAGCTAACCCTTGATTTTTCTCAATTGGTCATTTCAACCCATTAGTAAATAATTTTGCTATAGCCAAAATTTATAATTTCATTGGCTCTAACCCATAATTTTAAACCATTTTTAGTTATTTTGACCCGTTTGTAAATAATTTTGTGGTGTAGAAATTCATGATTTCTTAAGCACCCATGATTTTTAGCCATTTTTATTTATTTTGACCCATTTATAAATATTTTGTGAAGCTCAAAATTCATGGTGTCTTGTGCCATAACTCATGATTTTTTCTATTTTTAGTCATTTATACCAATTAGCAAATAATTTTACAAGGACCAAAATTCACAATTTCATGAGCTATAATTAAAATTTATAATTTCATGAGCTACAACCCATGAATTTTTTCTATTTTTAATCATTTCAACCCATTAGTAAATAATTTTGCAAAGGCCAAAATTCACAATTTCATAAGTTATAACCCAATATTTTTGGCTATTTTTAGTCAATTCAACTCTTTGGTAAATAATTTGGGAGGCCAAAATTTATGATTTCATGAGTTATAACTCATGACTTTCGACCATGTTTGGTCATTTCAACCATTGGTTAATAATTTTGTGTTGGCCAAGATTTATAATTTCATGGGTTATAACCCATGATTTTTGGCTATTTTAGTCGTTTACGACTGTTGGAAATAGTTTCCGGAGGCCAAAATTTATAATTAATGATGTCATGAGAAATAATCGATAATTTTCGCCATTTTTAGTCATTTTGATCCGTTGTCAAATAAATTTGCAATGATGAAGATTCAGTATATCATGAACCATAATCCATAATTTTTATCATTTTTAGTCATTTTGACCCATTTCAAATAATTGTATGATGGCCAAAATTCACGATTTTCAGCTATTTTAGCCATTTTAATCCATTGTCAAATAATTTTGTGGGCGCTAAAATTCACAATTTTATGAGCTATAACCCATGGTTTTGGCCATCTTTAGTTGTTTTAACCAATTGTCAAAAAATTTTGTGGGCGCAAAATATATATGATTTCATGAGCCATAACCCATATTTTTGGCCCTTTTAGTCGTCTAGACCCATTGGCAAATAATTTTGCGGTGGCATTTCGACCCATTGGCAAATAATTTTGTGGTGGCAAAATTTTGATGATTTCATGAGCTTGATTTTTAGCCATTTTTATTCATTTTGACCCATTGACAATAATTTCATAGAGGCTAAAATTAACAATTTTGTGGGCTATAACCCATGATTTTTGGTTATTTTAGTCGTTTAGACCAATTGGCAAATAGTTACGTGAAGGCAAAATTCATGATTTAATGAGTTATAACTCATGATGTTTTTCAATTTTTAGTCATTTCAACGATGGTAATAATTTTGTGGAGGCCAAAGTCTCCATTTCATGAGCTATAACCCACAAATTTTGGCCATTTTAAATCCTTTCAACCCATTAGCAAATAATTTGGAAGGCCAAAACTCATGATTTCATCGGACATAATCATGATTTTGGTAAAGTTTAGTCATTTCGCCAATTGACAAATAATTTTGCGGTGGCCAAAATTCACAATTTTATGAGCTAAAACCCATAATCTTTGGCCATTTTTAGTCATTTCAACCCATTGGCATATAATTTTCTTGAGGCCAATATTTACAATTTTGTGGCCCATAGAAGAATTTTTGCCGGTATTGTTTTGACCCGTTAGGATATAATTTCATGGGGTCAAAATCACAATTTCATGAGCAATAATCCAAGATTTTTGGTCATTTTTAGCCACTTGACCAATCAACAAATAATTTCGTGGTGGCCAACTTTCACGATTTCATGAGCTATAACCCGCGGTTTTTGACTATTTTTAATCATGTCGACCCATTGGCACATAATTTCGTCGAGGCTAAAGTTCACGATTTCTTGAGCAATAATCCACTATTTGTTTTTGCCATTTTTAATCATTTGGATCCATTGTCAAATAATTTCATGGTGGCAAAAATTCATGATTTCGCGAGCTACAGCACATTTTTTTGGTTATTTTTAGACATTTTGACCTATTGTCAAATAATTTTGTAGTGGCCAAAATTCACAATTTTGTGAGCTATAACCTATGATTTTTGGCCATTTTTGTCATTTGGACTGTTGTCAAATAATTTAGCTACAAAATTCACGTTTCTAGCTATAATACATGCATTTTGGTCAAATTTAATCATTTCGACTAAGCCAAATAGTTTCGTGGAGGCTAAATATCACGATTTCATGAGCTATAACCCATGATTTTTGGCCATTTTATTCATTTTGGTCTGCTACCAAATTGTTTCGAGGAGGATAAAATTCACGATTCTATAAGCTATAACCCATGATTTTTTCCATCGCCAGTATTTTCCCACATTTGTAAATAATTTTACAGGGTCAATATCCGCAATTTTATGAGCTATAACCCATGATTTTTGGCCAAATTTAGTTATTTCGACCCCATGGAAAATTATTTCGCGGAGAAAAAATTCACAATTTTATGAGTTATAACCCACGATTATTGGCCATTATTAGTCCTTCAAACTAATGGTAAATAATTGTGCTTAATCCAAACTTCATGATTCATGAACTATGACTCACGATTTTTGGCCCTTTTTGTTATTTAGACCCATTCAAGAAATAATTTCGTGATGACAAAATTCACAATTTTATGAGCTATAATCCACTGTTTTGGCTTTTTTTGTCATTTCGCCCATTGGCACATAATTGTGTTGAGGCCAAAATTTAATGGGCTACAACCCCATAATTTTTGGCCATTTTTAGTCATTTGACCTTTTGTTAGTCATTTGTAAATAATTTTGCAGAGGCTAAAACCATGATTTATAGAGCTATAACCAATAATTGTTTTCATTTTAGTCATTTCGACCCATTGGAAAATAATTTTGTGAAAGAAAAACTTTCTATTTCATGGGCTATAACCAACGATTTTTTATCATTTTAGTTTCTATCGATTGGCAAATAATTTTGTGGGGCAAATATTCACGAGTTCATGAGCTATAACACACATTAATTTTGAAAATTTTAGTCATTTGGACCAATTGACAAATAAATTTGGGGTGGCCAAAATTTATGATTTCATGAGCTATAAACCATAGTTTTTGGCCATTTTCAGTCATTTAAACCCAATGGCACATAATTTCACAGAGGGCAAAATTTACAATTTCATGGGCTATAACCCATAATTTTTACGCTGCCAAAATTCATGTTTCTAAGCTACAACCCATGATTTTTAGCCATTTTTAGTCATTTGACCCATTGGCAAATAATTTTGTAGTGGCCAAAATTCATGATTTTGTGAGCTATAACCCATGATTTTTGGCCATTTTATTCATTTCAACTATTGTCAAATAATTTTATGGAGGACAAAATTCACGATTTCATGAGCTACAACCCATGATTTTTGACCATTTTAGTCTTTTTCGACCCTTGTCAAATAATTACATGGCCAAAATTCACAATTTCATGTCGTAACACATAATTTTTACTATTTTTAATCATTGCAACCCCTTGGTAAACAATCTCGTGGATAGCATAATTCATGATGAGCTATAACTTTTAGCCATTTTTAGTCATTTTGACTCATTGTCAAATAATTTTGCAATGATCAAAATTCACAATTTTGTGAGCTACAATGCATGATTTTTGGCTATTTTAATCATTTTGACCGTTAGCTTATGAATTTGTGGAGGCAAAGATTCATGATTCATGAGCTACTGACACATTTTTTGGTTATTTTTAGACATTTTGACCTATTGTCAAATAATTTTGTAGTGGCCAAAATTCACAATTTTGTGAGCTATAACCTATGATTTTTGGCCATTTTTGTCATTTGGACTGTTGTCAAATAATTTAGCGTTGGCTAAAATTCATTTTTCTTGTGCTATAATACGATTTTGGTCAAATTTAATCATTTGACTCGTTGCCAAATAGTTTCGTGGAGGCTAAATATCACGATTTCATGAGCTATAACCCACGCTATTTGGCCATTTTATTCATTTTGATGCATTACCAAATTGTTTCGAGGAGGATAAAATTCACGATTCTATAAGCTATAACCCATGATTTTTTCCATCGTGATCATTTTCCCACATTTGTAAATAATTTTACAGGGGTCAATATCCGCAATTTTATGAGCTATAACCCATGATTTTTGGCCAAATTTAGTTATTTCGACCCCATGGAAAATTATTTCGCGGAGAAAAAAATTCACAATTTTATGAGTTATAACCCACGATTATTGGCCATTATTAGTCCCTTCAAACTAATGGTAAATAATTGTGCTTAATCCAAACTTCATGATTTCACGAACTATGACTCACGATTTTTGGCCCTTTTTGTTATTTAGACCCATTCGCAAATAATTTCGTGATGACAAAAATTCACAATTTTATGAGCTATAATCCACTGTTTTGGCTTTTTTTTTTGTCATTTCGGCCCATTGGCACATAATTGTGTTGAGGCCAAAATTTACAATTTAATGGGCTACAACCCCATAATTTTTGGCCATTTTTGTCATTTTTAGCCATTTTTAGTCATTTTGACTCATTGTCAAATAATTTTGCGGAGGCTAAAACCATGATTTATAGAGCTATAACCAATAATTGTTTTCATTTTAGTCATTTCGACCCATTGGAAAATAATTTTGTGAAAGAAAAAACTTTCTATTTCATGGGCTATAACCAACGATTTTTTATCATTTTAGTTTCTATCGATTGGCAAATAATTTTGTGGGGCAAATATTCACGAGTTCATGAGCTATAACACATAATTTTGAAAATTTTAGTCATTTGGACCAATTGACAAATAAATTTGGGGTGGCCAAAATTTATGATTTCATGAGCTATAAACCATAGTTTTGGCCATTTTCATCATTTAAACCCAATGGCACATAATTTCACAGAGGGCAAAATTTACAATTTCATGGGCTATAACCCATAATTTTTACGTTGCCAAAATTCATGTTTTCTAAGCTACAACCCATGATTTTTGGCCATTTTTAATCATTTCAACCCCTTGCAAATAATTTCATAGAGGGTAAAATTCATGATTTTATGAGCTATAACCCATGATTTTTGGCCATTTTTAGTCATTTTGACTCATTGGCAAATAATTTGTGGAGGACAAAATTCACGATTTCATGAGCTACAACCCATGATTTTTGACCATTTTTAGTCATTTGACCCATTGTCAAATAATTATCGATGGCCAAAATTCACAATTTCATGAGCTATAACACATAATTTTTACTATTTTTAATCATTGCAACCCCTTGGTAAACAATCTCGTGGATAGCATAATTCATGATGAGCTATAACTTTTAGCCATTTTTAGTCATTTTGACTCATTGTCAAATAATTTTGCAATGATCAAAATTCACAATTTTGTGAGCTACAATGCATGATTTTTGGCTATTTTAATCATTTTGACCGTTAGCTTATGAATTTGTGGAGGCAAAGATTCATGATTCATGACTATAGCCCCAATTTTTTTTCATTTTAGTCGTTTTCATCGTTGGCAAATAATTTCATCGAGGCCAAAATTCCGCGATTTCATGAGTTATAACCCATGATTTTTTGCCATTTTTAGTCGTGTCAACCCCTTATAAATAATTTTATGATGACCAAAATTTACAATTTCATTCGCTATAACCCATAATTTTTGGTCATTTTTAGCCATTTCAACCCGTTTGCAAATAATTTTGTGGTGCCTAAAGTTCACAATTTCTTAAGCTATAACCCGTCATTTTTAGCTATTTTTTGTCATTTCGACCCTTTGTAAATAATTTTTTGGATGCTGAAATTCACATTCTCATGAGTTATAACCCATGATTTTTTTCCCATTATTCATTTAGACCTATTTGCGGATAATTTCATAGAGAAAAATTGATAATTTCATGAGCTATAACCCAAGATTATTTTCCATTTTAGTCATTTCAACCCATTGGTAAATAATTTTTCAGATGGTAAAATTCATGATTTCATTAGTTATAACCCACCATTTTTAGTCGTTTTGACTCATTGGCAAATAATTTGTGGAGGACAAAATTCACGATTTCATGAGCTATAACCCACAAGTGTTAGCCATTTTTAGTCGTTTCAATCCATTGGCAAATAATTTTGTGATCACTAAATTATTATAATTTTAAGGGCTATAACCCACGATTTTTATCGCTTTTAGTTGTTTTGACCCGTTGGCAAATATTATCTTTGAGGCCAAAACTCATGATGTCATGAGAAATAACCCACAATTTTTTTTATCAGTTTTAGTCATTTTGATTTGTTGTCAAATAAATTTGGGCAGTAAAAATTCATGATTTTGCGAGCTATCATACACTATTTAGTCATTTTGATCCCATCAAAAATTTTGAAGTGGCCAAAATTCACGATTTCTTGAGCTATAATCCACATCTTTTGGCCATTTTTAATCATTTCAACCCCTTGCAAATAATTTCATAGAGGGTAAAATTCATGATTACATGGGTTAAAACCCTTTTTAGCCGCTTCAAACCAATGGAAAATAATTTTGCGGAGTCCAATTTCACAATTTCATGAGCTATAATTCACGATTTTTTGCTATTTTTACTCATTTTGACCAGTTGTCAAATAATTTAGTAGAAACCAAAATTCATCATTTCATAAGCTATAATCCATGATTTTTGGCCATTTTAGTTTTTTTGACCCATTGTTAAATAATTTCACACAGGCCAAAATTCATAATTTCATGACCTATGACCCACGATTTTTGGCCATTTTAGTCATTTAGACCTATTGGCAAATAATTTCGTGAAGCCAAGGATTCATGATTTTATGACCTATAACCCACAGTTTTTGTCATTCTTAGTCATTTCGACCTGTTGGCAAATTATTTCACGGAGGCCAGAATTCACAATTTCATGAGCTATAATCCATGATTTTTTTAGTCATTTAGTCACATTGGCAAATTATTTCGCAGAGACCAAAGTTCATGATTTCATAAGCTATAACCTATGATTTTTGTCCATTTCGAATCGTTCTAACCCGTTGGCAAATAATTTCATGTAGGCTAAAATTTATGATTTTATGAAAAATAAACCATAATTTTTGGCCATTTTTAGTCACTTCTACCCATTAACAAATAATTTCGTGGTGGCCAAAATTCATGATTTCACGAGCTATAGCCCATGACTTTTGGCCATTTTTAGTTATTTCGACCCATTGGCGCATAATTTCGCGGAGGCCAAAATTTTGATTTAATGGGATATAACTCATAATTTTTGGCCATTTTTAGTCATTTCGACCCATTACAAAAATATTTTTAGAGAGGCCAAAGTTCACGATTTCATGAGCAATAGCCCACCATACTTTACAATTTTTAGTCATTTCGACCCATTGTTAAATAATTTCATGGTGGCAAAAAATTCATGATTTTTTGCGCTATAACACATGATTTTTGGCTATTTTTAGACATTTTGACCGATTGCCAAATAATTTAGTAGTGGCAAAAATTTACGATTTTGTTAGCCATAACCCACGATTTTGACCCATTGTCAAATAATTTCGCGATGGCTAAACTTCTTATTTTCGTGTGCTATGACCCACGATTTTGGTCTTTTTTAGTCATTTCAACCCCTTGGGAAATAATTTTGCAATGGGAAAAATTCATAATTTCATGTGCGATAAACCAAGATATTTGGCCATTTTTTGCTCATTTTGACCTGTGGGCAAATAGTTTCGTGCAGGGTAAAATTTACAAATTAATGACCTATAACCCAAGATTTTTGTCATCAGTAGTCATTTTGACTCATTTGTAAATAATTTTGCGGAGGCCAAAATTCATGATTTCATAAGCTAAAATTTACAAATTAATGACCTATAACCCAAGTTTTACTAGTTTCAATCCCTTGGCAAACTATTTCACAGAGGGCAAAATTCACGATTTTATGAGTTATAAACCACGGTTATTGCCCATTTTGAGTCATTTCGAACAAATGGTAAATAATTTTTCTTAATCCAAACTTTACAATTTCATGAGCTATAACGCACAATTTTTAGCCCATTTTAGTCATTTTGACCCATTAGCATATAATTTTAGGTGGTGAAATTTCACGATTTTATGAGCTATAACCCATGTTTTTGGCCATTTTTAGTCATTTTGACCTATTGGCACAAATTTAGCTAGGGCCAAAATTCACGATTTCATAGGCTATAACCCACGATTTTTGGCAATTTTAGTCATTTTGACCCTTTGATAAATAATTTTATAGGTGCTAAAATTCGTGATTTAAAGAGCTATAACCCATGTATTTTTCTATTTTCAGTTAATTTGATTTATTGGAAAATAATTTTCTTTGAGGCAAAAGCTGTCTATTTCATGAGCTATAACCCATGATTTTTGATCGTTTTAGTCATTTCTACCCGTTGGTATATAATTTTATGGAGGTCAAAATTCACGATTTCAAGAGCTATAACCCACGACTTTTGGCAATATTCATCTCACCCATTAGCAAATAATTTTGGGGTGGTTAAAATTCATGATTTTATGAGCTATAAATCATAGCATTTGGCCATTTTTAGTCATTTCACCCATTGGCAAATAATTTTGTAAAACTCAAGATTCACAATTTTATGGCGATAACCATAAATTTTGGCCATTTTAGTTGTTTCAATCCATTGGCACATAATTTCATGGGTTATAACCCATAGTTTTAAGCTATTTTTAGTTATTTTGGCCCATTGTTAAATAATTTCGCTATTCCAAAATTCATATTTTCTAAGCTACAACCCACAATTTTAAGTAATCTTTAGTCGTTTCATCCCCATGGCAATTAATTTTGCGGATGAAAAATTCATGATTTTGTGAGCTATAACCCACGATTTTGGTCATTTTTATTCATTTTGAACTGTTAACAAATAATTTCACGGAGGCCAAAATTCACGATTTCATGAGCTATAACCCACAATTTTTCATTATTTTAGTCATTTTGACCCATTGTCAAATAATTTCAATAAGGATAAAATTCACGATTTCATGAGATATAACCCATGATTTTTGGTCATTTTTGTCACTTTGACCCATCAAGAAATAATTTCACGGTGACCACTTTTCATGATTTCATGAGCTATAACTCACAGTTTTTGCCATTTTTAGTCATTTTGGTCAATTGGCACATAATTTTGTGGAGGCCAAAATTCACGATTTCATAGGCTATAACCCACGATTTTACACCATTTTAGTTGTTTGAGCCGTTGGCAATTAATTTCGTAGAGGCCAAAGTTCATGATTTCTTGAGTAATAACCCACCATTATTTGCCTTTTTTTATTGTTTAGACCCTTTGTCAAATAATTTCATGGAGGCCAAAATTCACGATTTCAAGAGCTATAACCCACGACTTTTGGCAATTTTTAGTCATTTTGACCCTTTGATAAATAATTTTATGGAGATTAAAATTTATGATTTCGTGAGCTATAACCCATAATTTTGGCCATTTTTAGTCATTTCGACCCATTGGCAAATAATCTTGCGGTGGCCAAAATTCACAATTTTGTGAGCTATAACCCACAATTTTTCATTATTTTTAGTCATTTCAACCCTTTGGCACATAATTTTCTTTGAGGCTAAAATTTATAATTTAAGGGGCAACAACCACATGATTTTTGGTCATTTTTATTCATTTTGAACTGTTAACAAATAATTTCACGGAGGCTAAAATACACGATTTAAAGAGCGGTAACCCATGCTTTTTTTCCAATTTTAGTCATTTCGACCTATTGGTAAAAAATTTGCGGATGTAAAAACTGTCTATTTCATGAGTTATAACTCATAATTTTTGCCTATTTTTAATAGTTTCTACCCATTAGCAAATAATTTTGTGGAGGCCAAAATTCACGATTTCATGACCTATAATCCATGACTTTTGGCAATTTTTAGTCATTTTCACCAATTGGCAAATAGCTTTGGGATGGCCAAAATTCACAATTTTGTGAGCTATAAAGCATAGTTTTTGCCTATTTTTAGTCATTTTGACCCATTGGCCCATAATTTTACTAAGGCCGAAATTTACAATTTAATGGGCTATAACCCAGTAATATTTGGTCATTTTTAGTCATTTCATTCGTTGACAAATAATTTTGTTAAGGCCAAAATTCCTATTTCAATGAGCTATAACCCATGATTTTTTTTCATTTTTTGTCATTTTGATCCAATGGTAAATAATTTTGCTGAGGCAGAAAGTCTTTTTTTCATGAGCTATTGCCCATGATTTTTTAGCCAATTTTAATTTATTTGATTCATTGGCAAATAATTTTATGGAGATTAAAATTTATGATTTCATGAGCAATAATCCATGATTTTTGATAATTTTTAGTCAGTGTAACCCATTGGCAAATAATCTTGCGGTGGCCAAAATTTATGATTTTATGAGCTATAACCATTATTTTTTGCCATTTTTTGTCATTTCGACCTATTAGTACATAATTTTGCAGAGGCCAAACTTTATAATTTCATGTACTGTAACCCATAATTCTTAGCCATTTTTAGTCATTTTGATGCGTTGTCAAATAATCTCACCATTGCCAAAATTCACATTTCTAAGCTACAACCTACGATTTTTAGTCATTTCGACCTTTTGGAAAAATATTTTCCCGGAGGGCAAAATTCATAATTTCATGACCTATAACCCATGATTTTTGCCCATTTTTATTTGTTTTGAACTATTGGCAAATAATTTTCAGAGGCTAAAATTCATGATTTAATTACCTATAACCCATAATTTTTGGCCATTTTTAGTCATTTCGATCCGTTGTGAAATAATTTCGCGATTGCCAAATTCACGATTTCTTAAGCTATAATCCATGTTTTTTGGCCAAGATTCACAATTTTATGAGCTATAACCAGCAATATTTTGTCATTCATGGTCATTTCAACCGGTTGGCAAATAATTTCGCGAAGGCCAAAATTCACGATTTCATGAACTATAACTCATGATTTGTTTTTTCAATTTTAGTCATTTAGACTATTGGCAAATTTTTCTACAGAGATAAAAATACATAATTTCATAAGCTATAATCCTTGATTTTTATCCATTTGAATTGTTTCGTCTTGTTGGCAAATAATTTCATGGAGGACAAAATTCACGATTTCATGAGTTGTAACTCACAATTTTTGGCCAATTCCAGTCACTTCGACCCATCAACAATTTATTTTACGATGGCCAACATTCACGATTTCATGAGCTAACCCATGGATTTTGGATATTTTTAGTCATGAGGCATAACCCATGGTTTTTAGCTATTTTTAGTCATTTTGACCCATTGACACATAATTTCGCGAAGGCCAAAATTTATAATTTTATGGGCTATAACCTAAAATTTTGCGCCATTTTTAGCCTTTTGATCCATTGTTAAATAATTATGTTAGCTACAACACACAATTTTTGGCCATTTTTGGACATTTCGACCCATTGTCAAATAATTTTTAATTTCACGATGGCCAAAGTTCACAATTTCTTGAGCAGTAACCCACAATTTATTTTGCCATTTTTAGTCATTTTGATCCATTGTTAAATAATTATGTTAGCTACAACACACAAATTTTGGCCATTTTTGGATATTTCGCCATTGTCAAATAATTTTGCGATGGTAAAAATTCACGATTTCGTGAGCTACCGTGATTTTGGCCATTTTTTGACATTCTGGCCCATAGTCAAATAATTTCACGATGGCTAAAATTCATATTTTCCTGCGCTATAACCCATGATTTTGGCCATTTTTAGTGACTTTGACCCTTTGCCAAATAGTTTCTTGGAGGCTAAACTTAACGATTTCATGAGCTATAACCCATGATATTTGGCCAGTTTTATTTGTTTTGACCCTTTAAATAGTTTCGCGGAGGTTAAAATTCAAGATTTCATAAACTATAACACATGATTTTTTCCTCCAACAATCGTTTGGACTCATTTGTAAAAATTTTGTAGAGGCCAAATTCCGATTTCATGAGCTATAACCCATCATTTTTACCATTTTAGTCATTTCCACTCCTTGGCAAACTATTTCGTGGTGTGCAAATTCACAATTTAATAGTTATAACCTACGATTATTGGTCATTTTTAGTTGCTTCAAACCAATAGTAAATAATTTTTACTAATCCAAACTTCATGATTTCATGAGCTTTAACTCATGGCTTTTTGCCCTTTTTAGTCATTTAGACACACTGGTAAATAATTTCACAGTGACTAAAATTCACGATTTCATGAGCTATAATCCATATTTTGTTGCCATTTTTAGTCATTTCGACCCATTGGCACATAATTTTGCTGAGGCCAAAATTTACAGCTGAATGGGCTACAACCCCACGATTGTTGGCCATTTTTAGTCGTTTAACCCTTTAACAAATAATTTTCTGGAGGCTAAAATCCATGATTAAAAGAGCTATAACCCATTTTTCCATTTTTAGGCGTTTTGACCCATTGGAAAAATTTTTCTTGAGGCAAAACTCTCTATTTCATGAGCTATAACCCATGATTTTTGCCCATTTTTAATAGTTCCTACCCATTCGAGGCCAAAATTCATGAGTTCATGAGCTATAACAAAAGATTTTTGAAGATTTTTAGTCATTTCGACCAATTGGCAAATAATTTCGGGATAGCCAAAATTTACTATATCATGAACTATAAACCATAGTTTTTTTTGCCATTTTTAGTCATTTCAACCTATAGGCACATAATTTCACAAAGGCTAAAACTTACAATTTTATGGGCTATAATCCATGATTTTTGGCTATTTTTAGTCGTTTCAACCCGTTGTTTAATAATTTTGTCGTTGCCAAAATTCACGATGTCATGACCTACCCACGATTTTTTGCCACTTTAATTTGTTTCCAACTGTTGGCAAATAATTTTGTAGAGCTCAAAATTCACGATTTCATGAGCTAGAGCCCATGATTTTGTGCCATTTTTAGTCGCTTCGACCTATTGTCAAATAAATTTTCGATAGCCAAAATTCATGATTTCATAAGCTATAATCCATAATTTTTTACCATTTTTAATCATTTCAACCCCTTGGCAAACAATCTTGTGAAGGATAAAATTCAAGATTTCATGAGCTCTAACTGTTGGCCATTTTTAGTCATTTCGACCTGTTGTCAAATAATTTTGCAATGGTCAAAATTCATAATTTTGTGAGCCATAACACATGATTTTTGACTATTTAACCATTTCGAGCATTAGCTTATAAATTTTTGGCCATTTTTAGTTATTTCTTTGGGATCGAGTTAGGCCACACTAGAGGGGGCAAATAGGGTTGTGTTAAAAACTAGGTTGTTTCTAAAATGTTTTCCAACTCTATAAGCGAAAGAAAATAACCAAGCAAACAGTCAAACATAAACACAAAATTTTACATGGTTCAACATGATGCCTACATCCACGGACTTCACCCCTATGAATTCAATCCACTAATCTCAGAAAGTACTAAACTTGATCCTACTCGATCTCACAAAAGTGTAAAGCACAATACAACTCTCTGATACTGTCACACTTAATCTACCTAAGACTGAGAATTTCAGCCATATCACTTCACCCTAATCTCTAGGTTTACAAATCAACTTGAACTGAAAAGAGTTTAAGATAAAAATATATCCCTAACAAGTGAGATGATTTTCAATAGATGATGTCGATTTCTCTGTAAATATCCCTTTGAATTGTAGCATGGACGTCTTCTTCAAATCATAAAAGCGAAGAAGAAAAGCTCCAACTAATCTCTTCAATGAAAAATCCTAGCTTTTCTATTCTCCAAACTCTTGATTTTTTCTCTCTTTCATCCTCAATATATAATCTCTACAATAGGACTTCTAATATGATCAAGAAAACAACCCATACAATCCTTGTCGGATGTACAAATGAATGGTTCAGATTAGAACTCGAAAATTGACTGATTCACCAAAATCGTTGACTAGATGTCCGAAATTTAAGACCCGATGCACGAATTATAGTTCGGATGTTACAAAATATGGACCGAGGTCTCGGCGAATTTGTCGAGAATCAGCTTTTTGTCTAATAGATTTTACGTATGAGCCAAATTCACTTGTAGAGCAGATCGAGAGCTTCCCAAAATTATATTATAATAGCGATTCTGATAACTGAGTCAAAAGTTATGGCATGTGCAAGTATTCATATACTTATGCATGTTTTAAGCCGTCGATGTGCACATTTTCAAGAGTTTGATGCAAAGGACCGGGCGTCGAATTTTGTGACCAAACATCCAAAGGTGAGATTAGACATCTCTGCTAAATGTTTCTAATGATCTAAGTTTCTGTCTTAACCAAACCATATGTCTGTTGCAAAAACCAGACGTTTGGTTTGCTACTGACTATTTTTACACTGTCTCACTAAAACCTTCATAACTTTAGCTATAAAGCCCCAATTTGAGTTCCTTTTGATATTGTAGATTTCCAACATAAAGACAAGACACTTTTGTATGCTAAAAGTTAAATTTAGCTTCTGATATCTCTCTAGGATTAACTGTGAACTTGTTTAACCTGCACACTTCATCTCAAAACACCATCATATATATATATATATATATATATATATATATATATATATATATATATATATATATATATATATATATATATATATATATATATATATATATATATATATATATATATATATATATATATATATACATGAATGTTTGTTATTAATCAAACCAAGTTGATTGTGTGGTCAACATCGAATAATTTTGACCCATTGGTAAATAATTTTATGGTGGCAAAATTAATGATTTTATGAGGTATGACCCAAGGTTTTCGGTCATTTTAGTCATTTCGAACCAATGACACATAATTTCACAGAGGCTAAACTTTAAAATTTTATGGGCCATAACCCATAATTTTTAGCCATTTTAGTTATTTTTACCTATTGACAAATAATTTTGTAGAAGTAAAATTCATGATTTTATGAGCAATATTCCATGATTTTTTGCTATTTTTAGTCATTTCACCCATTGTCAAATAGTTTCATGGGGCAAAATTCATGATTTTACACACAATAATCCATGATTTTTTGCTATTTTTAGTCATTTCAACCCATTGTCAAATGATTTCATGGGGCAAAATTCACGATTTCATGAGCTACAACCTATGGTTCCAAACTTCATGATTTTATGAGCTATTTAACCAATGAATTTTTGGTCATTTGTAGTTGTTGCAACCTTGTTGTCAAATAATTTCACCATAGCCAAAATTCCGATTTTGTGAGCTATAACCCATGATTTTTGGCAATTTCTAGTCATTTCAACCTATTGGGAAATAAGTTCCTAGAGGCCAAAATACACAATTTCATGAGCTATAACCCATGATTATTGGCAATTTTCAGTTGTTTGGACTCATTAACAAATAATTTAGTAAGGTAAACTCATAATTTCATGAGCAATAACCCATAATTTTGGGCCATTTTTAGCCATTTTGACACATTTTCATATAATTTCATGGGGCAAATATTCATGATTTAGTGAGCTATAACCCATGATTTTTGCCATTTTTAGTCATTTTGACCGATTGTAAAATAATTTAGCAATGGCCAAAATTTATGATTTCATGAGCTATAACCCACGATTTTTGGTCATTTTAGTCATTTCAACCCATAAATAAACAATCTCGTGGAGGCCAAAATTCATGATTTAATGAGTTATGACCCGTGATTATTAGCCATTTTAATTGCTTCATACATATTGCCAAAGAATTTGCGATAACAAATATTCATGATTTTCTGAGCTATAACTCATAATCTTTGGACTTTTATAGTCATTTCAATCCGTTGTCAAATAATTTTGCGGTGGTCAAAATTAATGATTTCCGGAGCTATAACCCATAATATTTAGCCATTTTTAATTGTTTTGACCCCTTTACAAACTATTTCATGGAGGGCAAAATTCACGATTTTATGAGTTATAACTCATGACTTTTGGCTATTTTTAGTCGTTTTGACCCATTGGCAAATAAATTCCCGGTGGCCAAAATTCATGATTATTAAGCTATAACCCACGGTTTTTTGCTATTTTTAGTAATTTCAACCCATTGGCACATAATTTCGTGGAGGCCTAGATTTATAATTTAATGAGCTATAACTCGTGATTTTTGGTCATTTTTAGTAATTTCGACCCATTAACAAATATTTTCAAGGAGGCTAAAATTCACATTTTAATGAGCTATAACCCACGATTTTTTTCTACTTTTAGTCATTTCGACCTATTGGTAAATAATTTTGTGGAGGCCAGAATTCACTATCTCTTAAATTAGCCCATAATTTTTAGCCATTTTAAATCGTTTCAACCCTTATGGCAAATTAGTTCTTGGAGGCAAAATTCACGATTTCATGAGCTTATAACCCAAGGTTTTTGGCTAGTTTTAGTCATTTCGAACCATTGGCAAATAATTTCGCGGTGACCAAATTTCAAGATTTAAGGAGGTATAATCCACAGTTTTTGGCTATTTTTATTCATTTCAGCCGATTGACACATAATTTCGCAGTGGCCAAAATTCATAATTCATGAGCTATAACCCATGATTTTTGGCCATTTTTAGTCATTTTGAATAAATGGTAAATAATTTTGCAAAGTCCAAACTTCACAATTTCATGAGCCATATAACCTACAAAATTTGGCCATTTGTAGTTGTCTTGACCTGTTGTTCAATAATTTCACCATGGCCAAAATTCACGATTTCATGAGCTTAACCCACGAGTTTTTACCATTACTAGTCATTTCAACCCATTGGCAAATAATTTACTGGAGGCCAAAATTCACAATTTCATGAGCTATAACCCATGAGTTTTGGTCATTTTTAGTTATTTCAACCTATTGGCAAATAATTTCGTGGAGGCCAAAAGTCACGATTTCAAGAGCTATTACCAATGATTTTTAGCCATTTTCAGTTGTTTCAACCAATTGGCAAAAAATTTTACGGTAGCCAAAATTCACGATTTTATGAGCTATAACCCATGATTTTTAGCCATTTTTAGTTGTTTCAACCCAGTAGCAAATAATTTTACGGTGGCAAAAATTCACTATTTCATAAGCACCCATGATTCTTGACCATTTTTAGTTATTTCAAACAATTGGCAAATAATTTTACAGTGGCCAAAATTCACGATTTTATGAGCTATAACCCATGATTTTTGGCCATTTTTAGTCATTTTGACCGATTGGCACATAATTTCACGGTGGTCAAAATTCACGATTCATGTGCTATAATTAGTGAGTTTTTTGTCCGTTTTTAGTCATTTTGAATAGATGGTAAATAATTTTATGTATTCTAAACTTCACGGTTTCATAAGCTATATAACTAACAAAATTTGTCCATTTGTAGTTGCATCGACACATTGTCAAATAATTTCACTATGGCTAAAATTCACGATTTCATGAGCTATAACCTACTATTTTGGCCATTTATAGTTATTTTGACCCAGCAAATAATTTTCTAGTGGCTAAAATTCACAATTTCATGAACTATAACTCGTGATTTTTGGCTATTTTTAGTTGTTTCGACCCGTTGGCAAATAATTTCATGGGGACAAATATTTATGGGAGCTATTTTTAGTTGTTTTGACCCGTTGGTTAAAATTAACGATTTCATGAGCAATAACCCACGATTTTGGGCCATTTTTTTCATTTTAAACCCATTGTCATCTAATTTCATGGGGGCAAATATTCATGATTACATGAGCTATAATCCATGATTTTTGGCCATTTTTACGTGTTTCGACCCGATGTTAAATAATTTCGCGGTGGCCAAAATTCAAGATTTCATAAGCTATAACCCATAATTTTGGCTATTTTTAGTCATTTTGACCCATTGGCAAATAATTTCGTGGAGGCCAAAATTCATGATTTAATGAGTTATGACCCGTGATTATTAGCCATTTTTAGTCATTTCAACCCATTGGCAAATAATTTCACGGTGGTCAAAATTAATGATTTCGAGCTATAACCCATAATATTTAGCCATTTTAATTGTTTTGACCCTTTACAAACTATTTCATGGAGGGCAAAATTCACGATTTTATGAGTTATAACTCATGACTTTTGGCTATTTTTAGTCGTTTTGACCCATTGGCAAATAAATTCCCGGTGGCCAAAATTCATGATTATTAAGCTATAACCCACGGTTTTTTGCTATTTTTAGTAATTTCAACCCATTGGCACATAATTTCGTGGAGGCCTAGATTTATAATTTAATGAGCTATAACTCGTGATTTTTGGTCATTTTTAGTAATTTCGACCCATTAACAAATATTTTCAAGGAGGCTAAAATTCACATTTTAATGAGCTATAACCCACGATTTTTTCTACTTTTAGTCATTTCGACCTATTGGTAAATAATTTTGTGGAGGCCAGAATTCACTATCTCTTAAATTAGCCCATAATTTTTAGCCATTTTAAATCGTTTCAACCCTTATGGCAAATTAGTTCTTGGAGGCAAAATTCACGATTTCATGAGCTTATAACCCAAGGTTTTTGGCTAGTTTTAGTCATTTCGAACCATTGGCAAATAATTTCGCGGTGACCAAATTTCAAGATTTAAGGAGGTATAATCCACAGTTTTTGGCTATTTTTATTCATTTCAGCCGATTGACACATAATTTCGCAGTGGCCAAAATTCATAATTCATGAGCTATAACCCACGATTTTTGACCATTTTCAGTCATTTTGAATAAATGGTAAATAATTTTGCAAAGTCCAAACTTCACAATTTCATGAGCCATATAACCTACAAAATTTGGCCATTTGTAGTTGTCTTGACCTGTTGTTCAATAATTTCACCATGGCCAAAATTCACGATTTCATGAGCTTAACCCACGAGTTTTACCATTACTAGTCATTTCAACCCATTGGCAAATAATTTCTGATGGCCAAAATTCACAATTTCATGAGCTATAACCCATGAGTTTTGGTCATTTTAGTTATTTCAACCTATTGGCAAATAATTTTGTGGAGGCCAAAAGTCACGATTTCAAGAGCTATTACCAATGATTTTTAGCCATTTTCGTTGTTTCAACCAATTGGCAAATAATTTTACGGTGGCAAAATTCACTATTTCATAAGCACCCATGATTTTTAGCCATTTTAGTTGTTTCAACCCAAGAGCAAATAATTTTACGGTGGCAAAATTCACTATTTCATAAGCACCCATGATTCTTGACCATTTTAGTTATTTCAAACAATTGGCAAATAATTTCGGTGGCCAAAATTCACGATTTTATGAGCTATAACCCATGATTTTTGGCCATTTTTAGTCATTTTGACCGATTGGCACATAATTTCCGCGGTGGTCAAAATTCACGATTCATGTGCTATAATTAGTGAGTTTTTGTCCGCTTTTAGTCATTTTGAATAGATGGTAAATAATTTTATGTATTCTAAACTTCACGGTTTCATAAGCTATATAACTAACAAAATTTGTCCATTTGTAGTTGCATCGACACATTGTCAAATAATTTCACTATGGCTAAAATTCACGATTTCATGAGCTATAACCTACTATTTTGGCCATTTATAGTTATTTTGACCCGACAAATAATTTTCTAGTGGCTAAAATTCACAATTTCATGAACTATAACTCGTGATTTTTGGCTATTTTTAGTCATTTCAACCCATTGGCAAATAATTTCATGGGGACAAATATTTATGGGAGCTATTTTTAGTTGTTTTGACCCGTTGGTTAAAATTAACGATTTCATGAGCAATAACCCACGATTTTGGGCCATTTTTTCATTTTAAACCCATTGTCATCTAATTTCATGGGGCAAATATTCATGATTACATGAGCTATAATCCATGATTTTTGGCCATTTTACGTGTTTCGACCCGATGTTAAATAATTTCGGTGGCCAAAATTCAAGATTTCATAAGCTATAACCCATAATTTTGGCTATTTTTAGTCATTTCAACCCATTGGCAAATAATTTCTGATGGCCAAAATTCATAATTCATGAGCTATAACCCACGATTTTTGACCATTTTCAGTCATTTTGAATAAATGGTAAATAATTTTGCAAAGTCCAAACTTCACAATTTCATGAGCCATATAACCTACAAAATTTGGCCATTTGTAGTTGTCTTGACCTGTTGTTCAATAATTTCACCATGGCCAAAATTCACGATTTCATGAGCTTAACCCACGAGTTTTTACCATTACTAGTCATTTCAACCCATTGGCAAATAATTTCTTGGAGGCCAAAATTCACAATTTCATGAGCTATAACCCATGAGTTTTGGTCATTTTTAGTTGTTTTAACCCATTGGCAAATAATTTCGTGGAGGCCAAAAGTCACGATTTCAAGAGCTATTACCAATGATTTTTAGCCATTTTAGTTGTTTCAACCAATTGGCAAATAATTTCGGTGGCCAAAATTCATAATTTCATGAGTTATAACCCATGATTTTTAGCCATTTTAGTTGTTTCAACCCGGTAGCAAATAATTTTACGGTGGCAAAAATTCACTATTTCATAAGCACCCATGATTCTTGACCATTTTTAGTTATTTCAAACAATTGGCAAATAATTTCTGATGGCCAAAATTCACGATTTTATGAGCTATAACCCATGATTTTTGGCCATTTTAGTCATTTTGACCGATTGGCACATAATTTCACGGTGGTCAAAATTCACGATTCATGTGCTATAATTAGTGAGTTTTTGTCCGCTTTTAGTCATTTTGAATAGATGGTAAATAATTTTATGTATTCTAAACTTCACGGTTTCATAAGCTATATAACTAACAAAATTTGTCCATTTGTAGTTGCATCGACCTGTTGTCAAATAATTTCACTATGGCTAAAATTCACGATTTCATGAGCTATAACCTACTATTTTTGGCTATTTATAGTTATTTTGACCCAGCAAATAATTTTCTAGTGGCTAAAATTCACAATTTCATGAACTATAACTTCGTGATTTTTGGCTATTTTTAGTTGTTTCGACCGTTGGCAAATAATTTCATGGGGACAAATATTTATGGGAGCTATTTTTAGTTGTTTTGACCCGTTGGTTAAAATTAACGATTTCATGAGCAATAACCCACGATTTTGGGCCATTTTTTCATTTTAACCCATTGTCATCTAATTTCATGGGGGCAAATATTCATGATTACATGAGCTATAATCCATGATTTTTGGCCATTTTTACTTGTTTCGACCTGATGTTAAATAATTTCGGTGGCCAAAATTCAAGATTTCATAAGCTATAACCCATAATTTTTGGCTATTTTAGTCATTTTGACCAAGTGGCAAATAATTTCGGTGGCCAAAATTCACAATTTAATAAGTTAAAACCCATGATTATTAACCATTTTTAGTCGCTTCAAACCCATTGTCAAATAATTTTACAGTGGCAAAAAAATTCACGATTTTGTGAGCTATAACCCACTATTTTTGGTTATTTTTTCATTTTGACCTATTGTAAAATAATTCTGCGATGGATAAAATTCACAATTTCCTGAGCTATAACCCATAATTTTTGGCTATTTTTTGTCATTTCAACCCCTTGACGAACTATTTCGTGGAGGGTAAAATTCATAATTTCATGAGTTATAACCCATGATTATTGGTCATTTTTAATTATAGCCCATGATTATTAATCATATATAGTCACATCGAACCAATGATAAATAATTTGTGGAGTCCTAACTTCACAATTTCATGAGCTATAACTCACAATTTTTTGCTAGCTCTAGTCATTTTAACCCATTGGCAAATAATTTTGTGATTACCGAAATTCAATATTCTTGAGCTATAACCCATGATTTTTCACCATTTTTTGTCATCTCGACCCATTGGTCCATAATTTCGTGGAGGCCAAAATTTACAAGTTCATGAGCTAATAACCCATGATTTTTATCAATTTTAGCAATTTCGACCCGTTGGCAAATAATTTCGAGGAGGCTAAAATTAATAATTTAATGAGCTATAACCCATGATTTGTTTTTATTTTTAGTCATTTTGACCCATTGGTAAATAATTTTACATAGCCGAAGATTCATATTTCCTGAGCTAACCCATGATTTTTGGTCTTTTTTAATCGTTTCAACCCATCGGCACATAAATTCATGGATGCCAAAATTCACAATTTCATGAACTATAACTCATGGTTTTTCACCATTTTTAGTCATTTTGAACCACTGAAAAATAATTTCGCCATGCCCAAAATTCACAATTTCATGAGCTATAATCCATTGTTTCGGTGATTTTTAGCCATTACGACCGATTGGAAAATAATTTTGTTGTAGTCAAAATTCACGATTCATGAGCGTGATGGACAAAATTCACAATTTTCTGAGCTATAACCTATAATTTTTGGCCAATTTTAGTCGTTTAGACTCCTTGATGAACTATTTTGTGGAGGACAAAATTCACAATTTTATGAGTTATAACCTATGATTATTAGTCATTTTTTAGTTATAGCCCACAATTATTAGTCATTTTCAGTCACATCGAACCAATGATAAATAATTCTGTGGAGTCCTAACTTCACAATTTCATGAGCTATAACTCACGATTTTTCGCTAGTTCGAGTCATTTCGACCCATCAACAAATAATTTTGTGGTCACCAAAATTCAAGATTCTTGAGCTATAACACATGCTTTGTCACCATTTCTTGTCATCTCGACCCATTGGCCCATAATTTCATGGGGGCCAAAATTTACAAGGTCATGAGCTATAACCCACAATGTTTTTCATTTTTAGTAATTTTAATCCGTTGGCAAATAATTTCGGGGAGGCTAAATTAACAATTTAATGAGCTATAACCCATGATTTTTTTTATTTTTAGTTATTTGGATCCATTGGTAGATAATTTTGCATAGGCGAAAATTCATATTTCCTGAGCTAACCCATGATTTTTGGTCATTTTTAATCGTTTCAACCCATTGGCACATAAATTCGTGGATGCCAAAATTCACGACTTCATGATCTATAATCCATGGTTTTCCACCATTTTTAGTCAGTTTGAACCACTAAAAAATATATTTGTAGTGGCCAAAATTCACAATTTCACGAGCTATAATCCATGATTTTTGGCCATTTTAGTCATTACGACCGATTGGCAAATAATTTCATAGTAGCCAAAATTCACGATCCATAAGATATAACACACAATTTTTGGTAATGTTTAGTAATTTTGACCCATTGTAAAATAATTTTGGGAGGCCAAAACTTTTAATTTAATGAGCTATAACCCATGATTTTTTACATTTTAGTACTTTTGACCCATTGCTAAATTTACAAAGACCAAAATTCACTATTTCTTGAACACCCAAGATTTTTGGGCATGATTAGTCATTTTGACTTGTTGAAAAATAATTACGTGAGGGTTGAAATTCATGATTTTATAGGCAATAACCCATGATTTCTAGCTATTTTTAGTTGTTTCGACGCATAGTCAAATAATTTTGCAGAGGCAAAATTTCATGATGTTTTGAGCTATAACCCGCGATTTTTGGCCATTTTTAGTTGTTTCGACACGTTGTCAAGTAATGTCTTGGTGGCTAAAATTCAGGATTTCCTAAGCTATAACTCATAATTTTTAGCGATTTTTAGTCGTTTTGACCTCTTGACAAACTATTTTGTGGTGGGCAAAATTCACAATTTTATGAGTTATAACCCATGATTATTGGTTAATTTTAGTCACATCGAACCAATAGTAAATAATTTTGCGTACTCCTAACTTCATGATTTCATGAGTTATAACTCACGATTTGTGGCTATTTTTATTCATTTCGACCTAATAACAAATAAATTTGTGGTGGCCAAAACTCACGATTCTTGAGCTACAACCCAACGGTTTTTAACCAAATTTAGTCATTTCGACCCATTGGTACATAATTTCACGGAGGCCTAGATTTAAAATTTCATGGGTAATAAACCATGATTTTTTGCCACTTTTAGTAATTTTGACCCGTTGGCAAATAATTGCAAGGAGGCCAAAACTTACAATTTAATGAGCAATAACCCACGATTTTTTATTTTATTTTTAGTCATTTTGACCCAACTGTAATTAATTTTTTAGAGGCCAAAATTCACTATTTCTTGAGCTAGCCCATGATTTTTCCCCATTTTTAATCATTTCAACCCGTTCGCAAATTATTTCGTGGAGGCAAAAATTTGCTATTTCATGAGCTTATAACCCATGGTTTTGGGCCATTTTTAGTCTTTTCCAACCATTGGTAAATAATTTCACAATGGCCAAAATTCATAATTTTATAAATTATAACCCACGATTTTTGGCCATTTTTATTCATTTCCACCGATTGGCTCATAATTTCGCGGTGGCCAAATTTCACAATTCATAAGCTATAAGCCATAATTTGTTTAACAACTTTAGTCATTTTAAATAGATGGTAAATAATTTTGTAGAGGCCAAACTTCAAGATTTCATGAGCTATATAACCAACAAAATTAATGTTTTCCTAAGCTAAAACTCATGATTTTTTGTTATTCTTAGTTATTTCGACCCCTTAGTAAATAATTTTGTGGAGGAAAAATTTATGATTTCATGAGCTATAACCCATGATTTTTGCCACTTTTAGTAATTTTGACCGTTGGCAAATAATTTCACGCAGTCTTAAATTCACGATTGAATGAGCCATAGCCCATGATTTTTTCCATTTTAGTTGATTCGACCCATTATTAAATATTTTTACAGAGGCAAAAGTCACAATTTCATGAGCAACAACTAATAATCTTTGGCTAATTTTAGTCATTTTGACTTCCTCGCAAACAATTTTGTGGAGGGCAAAACTCTTGACTTCTATTGGCCATTTTTAGTAGCCTTGAACCAATGGAAAATAATTTTTGGGAGTTCAATTTCGTGATTTCATGAGCTATAACTCATGATTTTTGACCATTTTTAGTCATTTTAACATGTCGTCAAATATTTTAGAGTTGGCAACAATTCTTAATTTCATGAGCTATAACTCACAATTTTTTGGTCTTTTTTAGTTGTCTTTAACCTATGACTTTTTGCCATTTTTAATCATTTCGACCAGCTTTCAAATAATTTCACAGTGGCAAAAATTCATAATTTGGTGAGCTGTACCCCGTAATGTTTAGACATTTTCACTTATATTGACGTTGGCAAATAATTTCGTGATGGTCAAAATTCACGATTTCCTGAGATATAACCCATAATTTTTGGCCATTTTTGTTCATTTTCACCATTTATCAAAAAACTTCACGAAGGTCAAAATTCACGATTTCATGACTTATAACTCACAATTATTGGCCATTTTTAATCGCTTCAAACCAATTGTAAATAACTTTGCGGAGCCCACACTTCATGATTTCATGAGCTATAACTCACATTGTTTGGCCCTTTTTAGTCATTTGACCAATTGTCGAAAATTTGATGATTTCATGAGCTCAATTTTTTGCCATGTTATTCATTTTGACCCGTTGGCTCATAATTTCATGGAGGCCTTAATTTATAATATCATGATTTTTTTTGCAAATTTTAGTCATTTCGACCCATTCGCAAATAGTTTCACGGAGGCCGAAATTCATAATTTAATGTGTTATAACCCATGATTTTTTTCTATTTTTAGTTGTTTCAACCCATTTCTAAATAATTTTATGGAGGTCAAAAGTGTCTATTTCATGAGCTATAACCCACAAGTTTTGGCCATTTTTAATTGTTTCGACCCGTAGGCAAATGATTTTATCGAGGCCAAAATTCATGATTTCATGAGCTATAATCGTGCTTTTTTACAAATTTTAGCCATTTTGACTCATCGATAAATAATTTCGCAGTGGCCAAAGTTCACAATTTCATGAGTTATAACCCGTGGTTTTTGTGCCAGTTTTAGTCATTTCAACCTATTAGCATATAATTTGAAGAGGCCAAAATTTACAATTTCATGAGCTATAACCCATGAATTTTGATCATTTTTTGTTATTTTGACCCATTGCCATATAATTTCACGTTGGTCAAAATTCACAATTTCATGAGTAATAACCCATAATTTTTGGCAAATATTGATGATTTTATAGTCTATAACCCATGAGTTTTGGTCATTTTTGACTCATTGTCGAATATTTTCACGGTGGCCAAAATTCATGATTTCCTGACTATATAACTCATGATTATTTTTGCCATTTTAGTTGTTTTTGCCCATTGTCATATGATTTTGTTTGTGGTGGCCAAAATTTTACGATTTCATGATCTTTAACCCATGATTTTTGGTTATTTTTACTCATTTAGACCCATTGGCAAATAATTGCATGGAGGCCAAAATCCTTAATTTTATTAACTATAACCAACGATTGTTTGCCATTTTGGTCATTTTGACCGTTGGCAAATAATTGCATGGAGGCCAAAATTTATGATTTCATGAACTATTATCGGTATGTTTTTCTTCCATTTTTGGTCTTTTGCACCCATGGGTAAATAATTTCACGGAGGCCATAGTTCATAATTTCATGAACTATAACCTAAGATTTTTGGTCATTTCTAGTCATTTTGATCTGTTGCCAAATAGTTTCACGATGGATAAACATCACGATTTCATGAGCTATAACCCACAAGTTTTGGCCATTTTAGCCAATTCGACCTATCGGCAAATACTATTATGGAGGCCAAAATTTATAATTTTATGGGCTATAATTCATGATTTTTGCCATTTTAATCATTTAGACCCATTGGCAAATAATTGCATGGAGGCCAAAATTTTACGATTTCATGAGCTATAACTCATGATTATTTTTGCCATTTTTAGTCATTTGACCCGTTGTCAAATAATTTCAACTGCGGCAAAAATTCATAATTTCCTAAGCTATATCCCACAATTTTTGGGCATTTTAGTCATTTCAACCCGTTATCAAATCATTATTAAGTAAAAATTCATAATTTCTTAAGGTAAAACCCATGATTTTTGGAAATTTTAGTTGTTTCGACTGTTGTCGATAATTTTGTGATGACCAAAATTCACAATTTCCTAAGCTATATCCCACAATTTTTGGGCATTTTAGTCATTTCAACCCGTTATCAAATCATTATTAAGTAAAAATTCATAATTTCTTAAGGTAAAACCCATGATTTTTGCCATATTTAGTCATATCGACACGTTGGGAAATAATTTCGTGATGGTCAAAATTCACAATTTCCTAAGCTATAACCCACTATTTTTGTCATTTTGTTCATTCGATCTCTTGGCTAAAAATTTTGTGGAGGGCAAAATTCACGATTTCATGAGGTATAACCCATGATTTTTGGCCTTTTTTCATTTTGCCTCATGGGTAAATTATATTTTGGAGGCTAAAATCAAAATTTCATGAACAATAATCCATGATTTTTGCCATTTTTAGTCATTTCAAACAGTTGAGAAATAATTTTGCGGTGGCAAAATTCATGATTTCATGAGTTATAACCCTCATTTTTTGCCTTTTCTAGTCGTTTGAGCCTAAGTCAAATAATGTTGCAGTGGTAAAAAATTCATGATTTTGTGAGCCAATCCACAAATTTTGGCCATTTTAGCCAATTCGACCTATCGGCAAATACTATTATGGAGGCCAAAATTCATGAATTCATGAGCTATAACCCATGATTTTTTCTATTTTAGTCATTTTGACCCATTGGTAAATCATTTCGATGTGGCCAAAAGTCATGATTTTATGAGCTATAACACATGATTCTTTTCCATTTTGAATCATTACGATCTGTCAATAAATAACCGTAGACACCAAAATTCATAGTTCATGAGCTATAACCAATGATTTTTGGTCATTTTAGTCATTTCAACCCATTGGCAAATAATTTCTAGCGGCTAAAATTCACAATGTCATGAGCAATAACCCACGGTTTTGGTCATTTTAGTCATTTCGGACCATGAGCACATAATTTCAGAGGCTAAAATTTACATTTTCATGGGCTAGAACCCATGATTTTGGCTACTTTTAGTCCTATTGACAAGTTGGCAAAACTTTCACGTGGGCCAAAGTTCAGAATTTCATAAGTAATAACCTACCATTTTTGCCATTTTTAGTCATTTCAACTTGTTGTCAAATAATTTTGCTATGGCAAAATTCACAAATTTCGAGCTATAATCCATCATTTTCGTCTATTTTTAGTCATTTTGACCCGTTGTCAAATAATTTCAACTGCGGCAAAAATTCATAATTTCCTAAGCTATATCCCACAATTTTGGGCATTTTAGTCATTTCAACCCGTTATCAAATCATTATTAAGTAAAAATTCATAATTTCTTAAGGTAAAACCCATGATTTTTGGAAATTTTAGTTGTTTCGACTGTTGTCGATAATTTTGTGACGACCAAAATTCACAATTTCCTAAGCTATATCCCACAATTTTGGGCATTTTAGTCATTTCAACCCGTTATCAAATCATTATTAAGTAAAAATTCATAATTTCTTAAGGTAAAACCCATGATTTTTGGAAATTTTAGTTGTTTCGACTGTTGTCGGATAATTTTGTGACGACCAAAATTCACAATTTCCTAAGCTATAAACCCACTATTTTTGTCATTTTTGTTCATTGCGATCTCTTGGCTAAAAATTTTGTGGAGGGCAAAATTCACGATTTCATGAGGTATAACCCATGATTTTTGGCCTTTTTTTTCATTTTGCCTCATGGGTAAATTATATTTTGGAGGCTAAAAATCAAAATTTCATGAACAATAATCCATGATTTTTTGCCATTTTTAGTCATTTCAAACAGTTGAGAAATAATTTTGCGGTGGCAAAATTCACGATTTCAGGAGTTATAACCCTCATTTTTTTGCCTTTTCTAGTCGTTTCGAGCCTAAGTCAAATAATGTTGCAGTGGTAAAAAAAATTCATGATTTTGTGAGCCAATCCACAAATTTTGGCTATTTTTAATCATTTAGACCCATTGGCAAATAATTTAACAGATGCCAAAATTCATGAATTCATGAGCTATAACCCATGATTTTTTTCTATTTTAGTCATTTCGACCCATTGGTAAATCATTTCGATGTGGCCAAAAGTCATGATTTTATGAGCTATAACACATGATTCTTTTCCATTTTGAATCATTACGATCTGTCAATAAATAACTTCGTAGACACCAAAATTCATAGTTCATGAGCTATAACCAATGATTTTTGGTCATTTTAGTCATTTCAACCCATTGGCAAATAATTTCTAGCGGCTAAAATTCACAATGTCATGAGCAATAACCCACGGTTTTTGGTCATTTTTAGTCATTTCGGACCATGAGCACATAATTTCGCAGAGGCTAAAATTTACATTTTCATGGGCTAGAACCCATGATTTTTGGCTACTTTTAGTCCTATTGACAAGTTGGCAAAAACTTTCACGTGGGCCAAAGTTCAGAATTTCATAAGTAATAACCTACCATTTTTGCCATTTTTAGTCATTTCAACTTGTTGTCAAATAATTTTGCTATGGCAAAAATTCACAAATTTCGGAGCTATAATCCATCATTTTCGTCTATTTTTAGTCATTTCGACCCGTTGGCAAATAATCTCGCGGTGGCCAAAATTCACGATTTCTTGAGCTACAACCCAAAAATCTTGGCCATTTTTAGTCATTTTGACCCATTGTCAAACAATTTCATGTAGGGCAAAAATTATGATTTCATAAGTTATTATCCATGATTCTTGGCCATTTTATTTAGTAGGCTATAACCCATGATTTTTGGCTACTTTTAGTCCTATTGACAAGTTGGCAAAACTTTCACGTAGGCCAAAAGTTATGATTTAATGAGTTATAACCCATGATATTTTTCTATTTTTAGTCTTTTCAACCCATTGCGAAATAATTTTGCGAAGGCCAAAAGTCTCTATTTCATGAGCTATAATCCACAAGATTTGGCCATTTTTAATCATTTTGATCCATGGGCAAATAATTTCACAGAGGCAAAAATTTATGATTTCATGAGCTAGAATTGAGATGTTTGGCAAATTCTTGTCATTTTGAACCATTTACAAATAATTTCGCGGTGGTCGAAGTTCACGATTTCATAAGCTATAACCCATGATTTTTTGCTATTTTTAGTCATTTCAACCAGTTGGCACATAATTTTACAGAGGCAAAAATTATAATTTTTAGTCAATTTCATGAGCTATTACCCACGAATTTTGGTCATTTTTGGTCGTTGTGACCTGTTGCCATACAATTTCACATGAGTCAAAATTCGCGATTTCATGAGCAATAACCCATGATTTTTGGCCATTTTAGTCATTTCGACCCGTTTTCAAATAATTTCTTGGTGGCAAAAGTTGATGATTTCGTAGGCTATAACCCATGATTTTTGGCTATTTTTAGTCGTTTTGACCCATTGTCAACTATTTTCACGGTGACCAAAGTTGATGATTTCGTAGGCTATAACCCATGATTTTTGGCTATTTTTAGTCGTTTTGACCCATTGTCAACTATTTTCACGGTGACCAAAAATCACGATTTCCTGACTATAACTCTCAATTTTTGGCCACTTTTAGTTATTTCGACCCATTGTCATATAATTTTGTAGAGGCCAAAATTCACGATTTCATGTGCTTTAACCCGCGATTTTTAGCTTCTTTTAGTTATTTAGAACCCTTGGCAAATAATTTCGCGGAGGCAAAAATCCATGATTTTGTTAGCTATAACCCATGATTTTTGGTCATCTTTGGTCATTTTAACCCGTTGGCAAGTAGTTTTGTGGAGACCAAAATTCACGATTTCATGAGCTATAAGGCATTATCTTTTTTTCCATTTTTGGTCATTTCAACCCATGGGTAAATAATTTTATGGAAGCCATAATTCACTATTTCATTAACTATAACCCAATATTTTTGGCCATTTTTAATTATTTTGACCCACTGGCAAAGTTTCATGGTGGCCAAACATCACGATTTCATGAGCCATAACCACGGTTTTGGCCATTTTTAGTCAATTCGACCTATTGGCACATAATTTCGCGGAGACCAAAATTTACTATTTTATGGGGCTATAATCCATGATTTTTGGCCATTTGTAGTCATATCGACATGTTGGCAAATAATTTTGCATAAGGCTAGAATTTTACAATTTCACAAGAAATAACTCCCAATTTTGGCCATTTTAGTCATTTCGACTGTTGTCAAATAATTTTGCGATGGCAAAATTCATGATTTCATGAGCTATAACCCACAATTTTTGGCCACTTTTAGTTATTTAGAACCCTTGGCAAATCATTTTGCACAAAAATTCTTAGTTTCATGAGCTAACCCACGATTTTTGGACATTTTTAGTCATTTCTACCTATTGTCAAATTATTTCATGGTGGCCAAAATTCACAATTTTCTAAGCTATAACCCACAATTTTTGGTCATTTTTATCATTTCGATCTCTTGGTGAATAATTTTTGAAGGGAAAATTTATGATTTCATGAGTTATAACCCATGATTTTTGGTCTTCTTTTATTCTTTTCGACTTATTACTAAATATTATTTTGGAGGCTAAAATCAAAATTCATGAGCATTTATCCACGATTTCTAGATTTCTGGCCATTTTTATTCCTTTAAACCCATTGTCAAATAATTTTGCGATGGCAAAATTCACGGTTTCCTAAGCTATAACCTACTTTTTTTTGCCTTTTTCTAGTCATTTCAAGTCCAAGTCAAAAAATTTTCTAGTGGAAAAAATAATTTTGTGAGTTATAACCCACAATTTTGGCCATTTCTTTTACCATTTTCCATTCTTTGTTAAATAATTTCGCGGAGACCAAAATTCACGATTTCACGAGCCTTAACCCATAATTTTTGGCCAATTTTGGTCATTTAGACCGCTTGGCAAATAATTTCATAGAGGCCAAAAATAATGATTTCATGAGCTTTAACCAATATTTTTTGTTCATTTTTAGTCATTTTGACCCGTCGACTAATAATTTTGCGGAAACCAAAATTCACGATTTCATGAGCTTTAACCCACGATTTTTTTCTATTTTAATCATTTAGACCAATTGGCTAATAATTTAGCAAATGCAAAATTCATGATTTTATGAGCTATAACCCATGATTTTTTCTATTTTAGTCATTTTGACCCATTGGCAAATCATTTCAAGAGGCAAAAGTCACGATTTCATGAGCTATAACCCACGATTTTTTCCATTTTGAATAGTTTCGACCCATAAAAAAATAACTTTGTAGAGGCCAAATATCGCGATTCATGAGCTATAACCAATGATTTTTTGTCACTTTTAGGCATTTTAACGCATTGGAAAATAATTTTACGATGGCTAAAAATCATGATTTCATGAGTTATAACCCACGGTTTTGGTCATTTTAGTCATTTTGACCCATTGGCAAATAATTTCATGGAGGCCAAAATTTATGTTTTCATGGGCTACAACCTATGGTTTTGGCCTCTTTTAGTCATATTGACATGTTGGCAAAACTTTCGCGTGGGCCAATAATCATGATTTTATGAGCAATAACCCATGATATGTGGCCACTTTTAGTCATTTTAACTCATTGTCAAATAATTTTATTGTAGCAAAAATTCACAATTTTAGGAGCTATATCCACCATTTTGCCCATTTTTATCGTTTTGACCCATTGGCAAATAATCTCACGGTGGCCAAAATTCACGATTTCCTGAGCTATAGCCTAAACTTTTTGGCTATTTTTAGTCATTTCAACCCTCTATCAAGCAATTTCGTAGAGGAAAAGAATCCACAATTCCTTGAGTTATTACCCACAACTATTAGCCATTTTTAGTCACTTTGAACCAATGGTAAATAATTTTGCGGAGTCCAAACTTCACGATTTTATGAGCTACAACTAATGATTTTGGGCCCTTTTTAGTCATTTCAATCCATTGGCAAATAATTTCATGGTGATGAAAATTTGCAATTTCATGAGCTATAACCTATGGTTTTTGGACATTTCTAGTCATTTAAACCCATTGCGTAATAATTTTGTGGTGGCCAAAAGCCTCTATTTAATGAGCTATAACCCACAAGTTTTGGCCAATTTTAATCGGTTCGACCCGAAGGTTAATAATTTCATGGAGGCCAAAATTCATGATTTTATGAGCAATACTTGTGGTTTTTGGCAAATTTTAGTCATATCGACCCATTGACAAATAATTTCACGGTGGTCAAAATTCATGATTTCGTGAGCTATAGCCCATAGTTCTTTTTTTCCATTTTTAATTATTTTGACCCATTGGCATATAATTTGGCAGTGTCAAAATTAATGATTTCATGATTTCATGAGTAATAACCCATAATTTTTTACCATGTTTAGTCATTTTGACCCATTTTCAAATAATTTCCTGGTGGCAAAATTTTACAATTTTGTAGACTTAGCCCATAATTTTTGAATGTTTTTAGTTATTTTGACTCATTATCAAATATTTTCATGGCTGCCAAAATTAATAATTTCCTAAATATAACTCATGATTTTTGGCCATTGTCATTGTTTCCATCAATTGTCCTATAATTTCCTGGAGGTCAAAATTCACGATCCCATGAGCTATAACTCACGATTTCTGACTATTTTTAGTCATTCCGACCCCTTGGCAAATAATCTTGTGGAGGTCAAAATCCATGATTTCATTAGTTATAACCCATGATTTTTGGTCATTTTTATTTGTTTTGTCCCGTTGGCAAATAATTTTGTAGAGGCTCAAATTCACGATTTCATAAGCTATAACTCATTATCTTTTTCTATTTTTGGTCATTTTGACCCATGAATAAATAATTTTACTTAATTTCAAAATTCATGAATTTTTCCATTTTAATTATTTTGACCCATTAGCAAATAATTTCATGGTGATGAAAATTAGCAATTTCATGAGCCACATAACCACGGTTTTGGTTATTTTAGTCATTTCAAACCATTGTTACATAATTTTATGGTGGCCAAAATTTATGTTTTTATGGGCTATAACCCACTTTTTTGGCCATTTTTAGCCACATAAACATGTTGCCAAAAAATTTCCCATGGGCCAAAATTTAGAATTTCATGAGTGATAACCCATGATTTTTGGCTATTTTTGGTTATTTTGACTCGTTCTCAAATAATTTCATGGTTTCAAAATTTCACACTTTCGTGATTTATAACTCCTAATTTTTAGCCATTTTTAGTTACTAAGACCGGTTGTCAAATAAGTTCACGATGGCAAAAATTCACGATTTCGTGAACTATAACCCACGATTTTTCGTCATTTTAGACATTTTGACCCCTTGTCAAATAAGTTTGTGGCGGCCAAATTTTTCATTTTCCTAAGATAAACCCACAACTTTTTATCATATTTAGTCATCTCAAATCCTTGGAAAATAATTTCATAGAGGGCTAAATTCACGATTTCATTAGCTGTAACACTCGATTTTTAGCCATTTTTTCATTTTGACCCGTTGGCAATTAATTTTATGGAGTCTAAAATTCATGATTTAATAGGCTATAACCCATGATTTCTATTTCATTTTTAGTCGTTTCGGCCAATTGGAAAATAATTTTGTGGAAGCTAAAAGTCACTATTTTATGAGCAATTACCCACGATTTTTTGCCATGTTTAGTCATTTTGACCGCTGGCAAACAATTTCATGGAGGCCAAAATTCATGATTTAATGAGTTATAACTCATGATTTTTGGCCATTTTAGTTGGTTTGAACCAATGGAAAATAATTTTTGGTAGTCCATTTCACATTTTCATGAGCTATAACTCATGTTTTTGGCTATTTTTCTTATTTCAACCCGTTGTCAAATATTTTAGCGGTGGCAAAATTCAAGATTTTATGAGCTATAACTCATGATTTTTGGCTATTTTTGGTTATTTTAGTCGTTTGACCAATTGGAAAATAATTTTGTGGAGGCCAAAATTCATGATTTCATGTGCTTTAACCTATGATTTTTGGCCATTTTAGTCATTTCGACCCTTTGTCAAATAATTTTATGGTGGCCAAAATTCACAATTTTGTGAGCTATAACCATGAATTTTGGCCATCTTTAGTCATTTTGACCCATTAGCAAATAATTTCACGGTAGCCAAATTCACGATTTCATGAGCTATAACCCACGATTTTTAGTCATTTTAGACATTTTGACCCCTTGTCAAATAAGTTCACGATGGCAAAATTCACAATTTCATTAGTTATAACCTACGATTATTGGCCATTTTTAGTCACTTCGAACCAATGATAAATAATTTTGTGGACTCGAAACTCTTTTTTTTCATGTGGTACAATTTCGCAGAGGGCATAATTCACAATTTAATTAGTTATAACCTATGATTATTGGCTATTTTCAGTCACTTCGAACCATTGATAAATAATTTTGTGGATTGCAAACTTAATTTTTTCATTCACTATAACTCAAGATGTTTGGCCTTTTTTAGTCATTTCGACCCGTTGGCAAATAATTTTGCGGTGGCATTTCGACCCATTGGCAAATAATTTCGCGGTGGCAAAATTTTGATGATTTCATGAGCTTGATTTTTAGCCATTTTTATTCATTTCGACCCATTGACAATAATTTCATAGAGGCTAAAATTAACAATTTTGTGGGCTATAACCCATGATTTTTGGTTATTTTTAGTCGTTTCGACCAATTGGCAAATAGTTACGTGAAGGCAAAATTCATGATTTAATGAGTTATAACTCATGATGTTTTTCAATTTTTAGTCATTTCAACTGATCGGTAATAATTTTGTGGAGGCCAAAAGTCTCCATTTCATGAGCTAACCCAAAATTTTTGGCCATTTTAAATCCTTTCAACCCATTAGCAAATAATTTCGTGAAGGCCAAAACTCATGATTTCATCAGACATAATCATGATTTTGGTAAAGTTTAGTCATTTCGGCCAATTGACAAATAATTTTGCGGTGGCCAAAATTCACAATTTTATGAGCTAAAACCCATAATCTTTGGCCATTTTTAGTCATTTCAACCCATTGGCATATAATTTTCTGAGGCCAATATTTACAATTTTGTGGGCTATAACCCATGATTTTTGGCCATTTTAGTTGTTTTGACCGTTAGGATATAATTTCATGGGGGTCAAAAATCACAATTTCATGAGCAATAATCCAAGATTTTTGGTCATTTTTAATCGTTATGACCCGTTGTCAAATAATTTCCTAGTGGCAAAATTTCCTAATTTCATAGACTATGACCCATGATTTTTGGCCATTTTAGTGGTTTAGACCCGTTGTCAAATATTTTCAGGGCAGCCAAAATTCACGATTTCCTGACTATAAATCATAAATTCTGGCCATTTTCAATTTTTTCTACTCATTGTCATATAATTTCATGGAGGCCTAATTGCATGATTTCATAAGATTTAACCCATGATTTTTTGCTATTGTTAGTCATTTAGACCCATTGGCAAATAATTTCTGGAGTCCAAAATTCATGATTTCATTAGCTATAGCCCACGATATTTTGCCATTTTTAGTCATTTTGATCCGTTGATAAATAATTTCAAGAATGCTAAAACTCATAATTTTATGAACTGTAATCGATGATTTTTTTCCATTTCTAGTAGTTAGACCCACCGGTAGATAATTTCATACTGGCCACAATTCACAATTTCATGAGCTATAACCAACAAATTTTGGCCATTTTAAATCCTTTCAACCCATTAGCAAATAATTTCATGGAGGCCAAAATTCACAATTTCATGAGTTATAATCAATGAATTTTTTTCCATTTTTCATCATTTCGACCCATTGGCAAATAATTTTGCGGTGGCCAAAATTCACAATTTAATGATCGGTGACTGTGATTTTGGACATTTTAGTTATTTCAACCTATTGACACAAAATTTTATGAGGTAAAATTTACAAATTCATGGGCAATAATTCACAAATTTTGGCTATTTTTAATCAAGATTGACACGTTGATAAATAATTTTGTGTAGGCCAAAATTCACAATTTCATGAGCAATAACCCATAATTTTTACCATTTTTAGTCATTTTGACCCATTGGCAAATAATTTCATGGAGGCCAAAATTCATGATTTTGTGAGCTATAACCCATAATTTTGGGCATTTTAGTCATTTCAACTCGTCCAATAATTTTATAGTGGCAAAATTCATAATTTTGTGAGCTATAAACCATGAGTATTTGGATATTTTTAGTCATTTCAACCCATTGTCAAATAGTTTCGGACTAATTTCACACGGCCAAAATTCATAATTTCTTGAGCTATAACCAACAAATTTTGGCCATTTTAGTCATTTTGATCCCGTGGCAAAATTTCAAGGAAGGCAAAATTCATGATTTTGTGAGCTATAACTCATGATTTTTGACCATTTTTTCATTTTGACCAATTGGTAAATAATTTTATGAGCCCAAAAGTCATAATTTCATGAGCAACCCATGATTTTTGGCCATTTTAGTCATTTGGACCCATTGGCAAATAATTTCATGGAGGCCAAAATTCATGATTTCATGAGCTATAACCCATGATTTTTGCCATTTTTAGTCATTTCGACCCATTGGCAAATAATTTCGAGTCCAAAATTCATGATTTTGTGAGCTATATCACTCTTTTGGCCAATTTCAGTTATTTTGATCCATTATCAAATATTTTCGTGTTGCCAAAATTCATGATTTCATAAGCTTTAACCAATAATTTTTGGCCAGATTTAGTCATTTGGACCCATTGGCAAAAACTTTCATGGAGGCCAAAAATAATGATTTTATGAGCTATAATTAACATTTTGCAAGGGCCCAAATTCATGATTTCATGAGCTATTTTTATCCATTTTGAATCATTTGGATCCGTTAATGAATAATTTCATGGAGGCCTATGTTCACGATTTCATGAGCTATATAATCCATGATTTTTTTTCTATTTTTAGTCATTTTAACCCGTTGGCAATAAATTTCATGGATCCCAAAATTCATGACTTCATGAGCTATAACCTATTATTTTTTTTATTTTTATTCATTTCGACCCATTGTTAAATAATTTTGTAGAGGCCAAAATTCATGATATAATGTGCTATAATCCATGATTTTCTTTTCCATTTTGAATCGTTTTGACCCGTTAACAAATAACTTGGTGGAGGCCGAAATTCACGATTTCATGAGCTACAACCCATGATTTTTGAATGTTTTTAGTCATTTTATCCCATTGACAAATAATTTTATGAAGGCTAAAATTCACGAGTTCATGAGCTATACCCCAAGGTTCTGGCCATATTTAGTCATTTTGAACCATTGGCAAATAATATTGTGGATAAAAAAATTTATGATTTCATGGGCTATAACCCAGTATATTCAGTAATTTTTATCATATTCATACGTTGGAAAAAATTTAGACACATATCACAGTTCACAGTCCCGAGTTTCACAGTAAGAATAAGATAAATAATTTAGACACGTATCACTATTCCATCCGTAAGACTATGTTTAGACCCTTATCCTATAGGTTATGTTTTGATTTCTATCCTATTCGATTCCGATTCTGATTCTTACTTGATTTCCTTGTCCCCCTCTAATGTTTGAATTCCCGTCTTTCCTCTAGAACCATGGCAGGTCCCCGTGGTAATAGTAATCCATCCGGTAGCGGTGGCCAGATGCCCGACGTGGATCCGCGTCAGCTTTTGGAGATGATTCGGGGATTGGCTACGAACCAAAGACTCTTGGCAGATTGGCCAGCCGGAGACTCAACCCCAAAGATCCTCCTCACACGAGCCCGGAGTTAGGGAGTTCCGATATATGCGACCTCCGTCCTTTTCTGGTGCCGAGGGGTCCCTAGCAGCAGAGGAGTTTCTCCAGGTCACGGAGACTATCCTTACAGTGGCTCGTATTCCCCCTGCAGAGTGGGTAGGTCTCAAGGATGTTCACCACCGACACGGCTCGGATCGGTGGAATGCGAGAAGACTCATTTGGAGAGGCCAATTTTGTGGGAGACCTTCACAGAGCTCAATCGAAAGTACTTTCCTCACCGCCTGAGATGAGCTTTTGTGCAGTTTGTTGCGCCAAGGTGGAGGTCGATCACCGATGAGTATGAGGCGAGTTCTCCTCCCTTAGCCGCTATGCTCCCCACCTTGTTACGCACCACCATCGAGGTATCGTTCGAAGGGTGCGGACAAGTATATCAGATTGGCTCTAGCTGGTAGAGCGCTTGCGACTCACGACGCCGTTTTGGATGCAGCACACGAGATTGAGAGCGTTCAGAAGGAGCCTGAAGACCCCCATGTGATTCAGAGCGAGCACCCGAGGTCAAAATTCGAATATCGAGTATCCTCCTCCGAGACAACAGACTCAACAAAACAAAGAGTTCAGGGCAAGAAGCCCCAGCCAGCCTACTTCCCATCACAAGATCCTTATCAAGACTGAGTTCTTATGGCCAATCCCCGGTGAGATGTTTCTATTGTAACTATCCTGGACATACCCAGCAGGAGTGTCCCAGATGTTTTCGCCTGTGTTACGCATGTGGGTCCCCCGATCAATTCAGTCGGGATTGTCCCCAGCGTCAGCAGCCCCGTTTACCTCCACCTCCAGATAGGCTAGCTCTTCCAGCTCCACCTCGACCAGCTCCGACAGCACCAGCTCCGCACGAACCATATCCTCGAGCAGGACCTCTTCCTTCACAAAAGCAGTTTACGAGGAGCTTTGAGGCAACCAAGCGCCGGGACGTTCAAGATGTCAGCTGTGGAAGCTGAGGCGAATGACCAGGCTATCACTGGTAAGAGTTGGTTACTTCTAGTTTTACGTTCATATAAGTTTCCTTATTTAGCATTACCTGATGATGTCATAATAGGAATCATTTATGAGTGCTAAGTCTAGTTACCCTGACCTCCTTCTGTGATAGGCAAAGTCCTTGTTCCTTCGGTCCCTACTTTATCACTCTTTGACTTAGGAGCTTCCCACTGTTTCTTATCTTGTCGATTTGCGACCACTCACTCTCTTCCTATAGCTCCTTACCATATATATTTAATTGAGTCTTTCATTCCATGTCCCTATCTTTGGGTTATTATACACCGCTCCTATTTTAATTCCGAGGGCGGAATTTGTTTTAAGGGGGGTAGGATGTAACACCCGTGAATTTTCGATCATTATTTTTCTAATATTTTCGATCATTATTTTTCTAATATTATTTTCTAATATTTTTATAAGTATCTTCTAACATTGCTTTTCTAATATTAAATATTATTTTCGGTATTTGAATGTTAAATATTATTTTCTAGTATTTAAATATTAAATATTATTTTCTAATATTAAATATTATTTTCTAATATTATTTTCTAATATTTTTATAAGTATCTTCTAACATTGCTTTTCTAATATTAAATATTATTTTCTAATATTATTTTCTAATATTATTTTCTAATATTATTTTCTAATATTTTCGATCATTATTTTTCTAATATTTTCGATCATTATTTTTCTAATATTTTCGATCATTATTTTTCTAATATTTTTATAAGTATCTTCTAACATTGCTTTTCTAATATTAAATATTATTTTCTAGTATTTAAATATTAAATATTATTTTCTAATATTATTTTCTAATATTATTTTCTAATATTTTCGATCATTATTTTTCTAATATTATTTTCTAATATTATTTTCTAATATTTTTATAAGTATCTTCTAACATTGCTTTTCTAATATTAAATATTATTTTCTAGTATTTAAATATTAAATATTATTTTCTAAAGGTATTATTAATATTTTCTCAAATTTTAATTTCTACTTAATTCAAAATATAGTTTTACATTCATTTTTATGATTTAACTAAATTATAAATTTAACAATTTCTGAATACTTTCTACCATAATTTTACTTATTGATATTATTAATGATTTTGTAAACCCGAGCTCTGTGATTTGATAATGCATAAATATATATGTGTGTAATAATTTTATTAATAGCACTCTTGTTAATTATCATTATAATAATTAATTTTCTTTTTATATGTTGTATAATAGCCCTAACCCTATATATATATATATATATATATATATATATATATATATATATATATATATATATATATATATATAGAGAGAGAGAGAGAGGCTCCTATGAACTTAAGTTCATAATGAATAGTGGTACACCAACTTTTTATCCACTCATCTTGCCTTGCGATTTGTGATGCACAAATCTCAAAGTGGCCTTTATATCTTTCACAGATCCCAAAGCAAGATGAGTGGTTAGAAAAGTTGGTACACCACTATTCATTATGAACTTAAGTTCATAGAGCCTTCTTCTATATATATATATCAACTACTTTTCATATAAAAGCAAAACCTCCAAAAGATCAGAAGAAATGCATGTGATCAAAAAATAAATCTCTCGCGACTTTCTCAGCTTATTTCAAAACGATAATCAGAAGAATTTTACAAGAATTAAATTTAATTCTCGCTGCCAGACGTACTGATACTAGATATATTGTTTTGAAACACCAGCCACTAATTTTCTCTCTCCTCTCTCTCTCTCTCTCTCTCTCTCTCTCTCTCTCTCTCTCTCTCTCTCTCTCTCTCTCTCTCTCTCTCTCTCTCTCTCTCTCTCTCTCTCTCTCTCTCTCTCTCTCTCTCTCTCTCTCTCTCTCTCTCTCTCTCTCTCTCTCTCTCTCTCTCTCTCTCTCTCTCTCTCTCTCTCTCTCTCTCTCTCTCTCTCTCTCTCTCTCTCTCTCTCTCTCTCTCTCTCTCTCTCTCTCTCTCTCTCTCTCTCTCTCTCTCTCTCTCTCTCTCTCTCTCTCTCTCTCTCTCTCTCTCTCTCTCTCTCTCTCTCTCTCTCTCTCTCTCTCTCTCTCTCTCTCTCTCTCTCTCTCTCTCTCTCTCTCTCTCTCTCTCTCTCTCTCTCTCTCTCTCTCTCTCTCTCTCTCTTCTCTCTTTCAGCAGCCAACATACGCCGCCCGTGACGGTCGTCGGTCGAACTCCAGCAACACCGACGACGTTGATACCCAGTAGAACAGCTGATTCGTTCGGCGATATCCACGAGGCAAGATCCAGATGCGGATTGACTTGCATTTTATATTTTAGATTATTTATGAATTATTATATGCAAGATCCCTCTTGCCGATGTCTCATTTATTTATTTTTATGAATTAATTCGTATATGTATAGTTTAGTTCGTGCCAATTTGATATCATATGCGGTAACATTTACATATTCGTGAATATTCGGTAGTATAAAATTATCTGTGATGGTTGAATAGGTCGAATTGATCCATGATTAATTTCGTGCTATTTGGAAGTAAGAATGTATTTTTAGGATATTTCTAGCATTTATTATAATTATGAAAATATTTTTAAAGAAATTATTTGGTGAAAATAATTTATTTTGAGTAAAAATATTTTTAATTAATTGTTATGGTTAAAAGAAATTATTTGGGAGAAAAAGAATTTTTAAAATATTTTAAGAGGTTTTGTTGAAAAGAAAAGAAATAGAGGTGATTTATGGAAAAGAAAATAGTTATCGCTCGTAAATAATATTAAAGAGAAAAAGTATATTTTTAATTGAAATATTGGATAATTAAGTTGAGAATTAGTTTAAAGGATTTTATGGGAATTTATGTTGAAAACTACGTCATTTCATGTGGTTAACTTCTCTTATTTCACATTTTCGTATTGTACCGTTGTTGATAGTTATTCACGTTGCTGTTCATGATACACGACACTGACATGTAGAGTAATTGCACATGTGACATGTTAATTGCATTTATTCACAGTCTTGTTGTGTCCAGAACCGTAGTAGTTCATGACTTAGGAACTTGGTTTGTCATGAACATGACCTAGTGACATGTGTGTATTGACCATGCTTAGGAGGTGAACCCGTGTTTCATTATAACGGTCTCGTTGACTTGGTTTACCTGAGACCGTGGGATGGGAAAGTCTTGGTTCATGTGATCGGATATGGCTGTTGATGTATCTTCCAGACTCGCACCAGTGAATTTGTGTAGTCACTGGGGTTGGTTTGTAGGGCTAAAGTTTGAATTTGTGTAGTCGCTTTAGTCAGTGTACTTGTGTATTCACCGAGTCCGCTTAGTCCGGACAAAAGAAATCGCTTTGCGGTAGTCCTCCGCCGATTTGTGTAGCGGCATTGGATGCACGTAGGGATTTGTGAACGATCGGTTATCGGTGATATGAATTTCGACTGTGAGAGTTATGATCCGATGACTGTTATAGGATGGCTAGATACTGACGCCGAGTTGAGATATTTGACAGCTTAGGGCACTGTTGTACGGACACCGAGATGCACATGTCGATGCTTTATTTCCGGTTGTATGTTCCATCCGTGTATAGTTTGGGGTTAGTATTTAGTTATTTACGATCCGAGACATATGGTATATACATGAGGGTTTCCTTATTTGATTATTTCGCCGACGCATTCACGCCTCGCTTGTAGATTTCTTAATATTAATCTCATTCGGATCTTTACATGGATGGTTAATCGTATTTTTATACGTGTATCGATCGCAGTTTCTGATTACTTGCATTCGTTTGTATTATTATTATACTGCTATTGCTTGTGGGATCTTGCCGTGTGTTATACACACTGACGTACTCCATTCTCTTGGTGTACGTCAGATTTAGATGACGGACAGGTCCAGTATGCAGTCACACTTGAGCCGGAGTTTCCTCAGCAGGAGAACCTTCCAGATGACGGAGTAGATCGAGTTGAAGCTTAGTTTTCTTTTGTTTTCAGTAGTTGATGAACCTTAGACTTCTTTCCGTATTTTCGTTTTAGCTCAGTTGACAATTATTTTGTGATTCTCTAGTCTTAGCTACATGTATTGTTTCAGACATGTGGGCTCTTTTATAGTCCTGGATGTTATTTCATTTTGGTGATATGTACTCTTCTGTTCTGGATTATTATTTATTCTTACTGGCTGTGATTGGGATCTGTGACTGTGATGTATTTTATGATTACTTGACGCTTAGCGTATTAGATTGAGAAGAAATATTTTTTTTATTATTCATATTTCTCCTCAACCTAATACGTCGCGGACTTGTTCACGTATCGCTTCCGGGTATTTTGGGAAGCGGGGCGTGACAGATAATCCCTGATTTTTGGCCATTTTTAGTCTTTTCGATCCTTTGCCAAACAATTTTGTGGAGGGAAAATTTTGACGATTTTTTGCCATTTTATGAGTTATATAGCCCATGATTATTGGCCATTTTTAGTCGCTTTCATCCAATTGTAAATAATTTTGGGGAGTCCAAACTTCACGATTTCATGGGCTATAGCTCACAATTTTTGCACTTTTTAGTCATTTTGACGATTTAATGAGCAATAACCTACGGTTTTGGGTCATTTTTAGTCATTTCGACCCATTGGCACATAATTTCCTGGAGGTCAAAATTTAGAATTTTGTGGGTTGTAACCCATAATGTTTTGCCATTTTTAGTCACTTCGACTTGTTGGCAAATAATTTTGCGAAGGTAAAAATTCTTGATTTCATGAGCTCTAACTCATGATATTTGGCCATTTTTAGTCATTTCCACCAGCTATCAAATAATTTTGTGGTGACAAAATTTTGGATTTCATGAGCTATAACCCACGATTTTTAGCCATTCGTATTTATTGCGACCTTTTTTTAGAAAATTTTATAGTGTCAGAAATTCACGATTTCATGTGCTATTACCAATGATTTTTCGCCATTTTTAGTCATTTTGACACCTTATCAGATAATTTTATGGTGGCCAAAATTCACGACTTCATGAGCTTTAACTCACGATTTTAGGTCAATTTTAGTCATTTCGATCCGTTGGCAAATAACTTCATGGAGGCCAAAAATAATAATTTCGTGAGATATAACCAACATTTTTGGCCATTTTTAGTGGTTTTGACCCGCTGGCAAATAATTTCGTGGAGGCCAAAATTTACGATTTCATGAGCACTAACCCATTATTTTTTTCTACTTTTAGTCATTTAGACCGTTAGCAAATAATTTCGCAGAAGCCAAAATTCATTATTTCATGAGCTATAACTCATGATTTTTCCCTTTTTTATCATTTTAACCCATTGGTAAACAATTTTGCGGGAGCCCAAATTCACGTTTTTATGAGCTATAATCCATAATTTTTATCCATTTTGAATCATTTCCACCCGTTAAGAAAAAACTTCGTGGAGGGTAAAATTCATAAGTTCATGAGCTATAAACAATGATATTTAGCCATTTTAGTCATTTCGAACAATTGGCAAATAATTTCCTAATGGCTAAATTTCACAATTTCATAAGTTATAACCCACGATTTTAGGCCATTTTTAGTCATTTCAAACCTTTAGCACATAATTTCGTAGAGGCCAAAATTTACAATTTTTTGGGCCATAAACCATGATTTTTACCTTATTTTTACTCAAATCGACAAGTTGGCAAAATTTTTGCGTGGGCTAAAATTCGTGATTTCAAGACTAATAACTCATGATTTTTGGCTATTTTTAGTCATTTTGACTCATCATCAAACAATTTCATGGTGGAAAAATTCTTGATTTCGTAAGATATAACTCATGATTTTTAGCTATTTTACTCGTTTGGACATGTTGTTAAATAATTATACGGCGGCAAAAATTCATGATTATGTGAGCCCACGAGTTTTGGCCATTTTTAGCCATTTTGACATGTTGTCAAATAATTTTACATTGCCCAAAATTCATGTTTTCCTATGCTATTACCAACGGTTTTTTGGTCATTTTTAGTTGCTTTGACCCTTGGCAAATAATTTCACAGATGGCAAAATTCATGATTTCATGAGCTATAACCAACGATTTTTGGCCATTTTTCTTCATTTCAACTTGCTAGCAAATTATGTTCATGGAGGTCAAAATTCACGATTTAATGAGTTATTACCCATGATTTTTTCCATGTTTGGGCATTTTGGCCCATTGGTAACTAATGTTTTGGAGTTAAAAAGTCATGATTTCATGAGTAATAACCCGTTATTTTTGGCCATTTTTAGCCGTTTTGACCAATAGTCAAATAATTTTGCAGTGGCAAAATTTATGATTTCGTGAGCTATAACCCATGATTTTTAGCCATTTTTAGTGTGTTCGACCCGTTATCAAATAATTTTACAGATGCTAAAATTCACGATTTTGTGAGCTACAATCGACGATTTTAGCTAATTTTAGTCATTTTGACCCTTGGCAAAAAATTTCAGACAGGCCAAAATTCATGATTTATTGAGCTATAACCCATTATATTTTCAAATTAAAGTCCTTTCGACCCATTGGTAAATAATTTTACAGAGGTCAAAATTCACTATTTCATGAGCTATAACCCACGATTTTTTAGTATTTTTAATCATTTCTATCCGTTAATAAATAATTTCATTAAGGCCAAAATTCATAATCCCATGAGCTATAACCCACAATTTCTGGCTATTTTTAGTCACTCCGACCCCTTGGCAAATAATTTTGTGGTGCCCAAAATTCATGATTTCATGAGCTATAACACATGCTTTTTGGCCATTTTTAGCCATTTTGACCCACTTGCAAATAATTTCCTCTTCCATCTATCTGCAAGATCCTAGAGAGCAAGAGCATAGTAGCCTTCTAATATTTTGGGAGTTTCAGCTTACCTTTCTTTACGGAGTATCCCATAACTACAGTGCTCCTTCTTGCGGCTTTTTTACCTTCAATAAGCTCTTCCTAAGTTGTTCCTTCCAATCCAACAATAAGCTGTTACTACGCAGTTCCTTCAAATAGCCCATTATTGTTGGCCATTTTTAGTTGTTTTAAACAATAGGCAATTAATTTTACAAAGGCTAAAATTGACGATTTCATAAGCAATAATCCACGATTTTTGGCTATTTTTAGTCATTTCGACCCATTTGAAAATAATTTGGCAATGGCTAAATTTACAATTTTATTAGTTATAATCCATGATTGTTGGCTATTTTTAGTCATTTTGAACTATTTGCACATAATCGAGGATGAAAAAATTTACGATTTCATAGGCTACAACCCACTATTTTTTGCCATTTTTAGTCATGTCAACATGTTGGCAAAAAAATTTCATGTGGGCCAAACTTCATGATTTCATGACCAGTACCTCACAATATTTGGCCATTTTTAGTCATTTCGACCCATTGTTAAATAATTTCGTGGTGGAAAAAATGCATGATTTCGTTAGCTATAACCCACGATTTTTTACCCTTTTTAGTTGTTTCGACCCATTGTCAAATAATTTCATGGTACCAAGTATTCACGATTTTGTGAGCTATAACCCACAAGTTTTAGCTATTTTTAACCATTTTGACCCGTTGTCAAATAATTTCATGGAAAATTCACATTTTCCTACGCTACCCATGATTTTTTTGTCATTTTTAGCCATTTTGATCTCTTAGCAAACAATTTCACTGAGAGCAAAATTCAAGATTTCATGAGGTACAACTCACAATTTTTGGCCATTTTTATTCATTTTGACCCGTAGGCAAATATTTTCACAAAGACCAAAATATTTGATTTAAAGAGCTATAACCCATGATTTGTTTTCACTTATAGTAAATTCGATCCATTGGCAAATAATTTTTTAGAGGCCAACAGTAACAATTTCATGAAAAATAACCCATGATTTTTGGCCATTTTTAGTCGCTTTGACCCGTTGTCAAAAGATTTTGCAATGGCAAAAATTTGCGATATTGTGACCTACAACCCATGATTTCTGGGCATTTTTAGTTGTTTAGATCCCTTGTCAAATAATTTCGTAGTGGAAAATTTTCACAATTTCGGGAGCTATAATCCATAATTTTTGGCCATTTATAGTCATTTCGGTTGGTGTCAAATAATTTCGCATAGGGCTAAAATTCACGATTTTTGGCCATTTTTAGTCATTTCAACCTATTCTTAAATAATTTCATAGTGACTAAAATTCATGATTTCTTTGCTATAATCAATGAGCTATAACTCGCGATTTTTGAACATTTTTAGTCATTTCAAACTCAAATAATTTCATAGTGGCTGAAATTCAAGATTTCTTGTGCTATAATTCATGACTTTTGGCTATTTTGAGTCATAACGAACCGTTGTCAAATAATTTCATGGAGACTAAAATTCACGATTTCATGAGCTATAACTCATGATTTTTTTGCCTTTTTTGTCATTTCAAGCCCTTGGCAAACAATTTTGTGGAGGTCGAAATTCACGATTTCATGAGCTATAACCCATGATTTTTGGCTATTTTTAGTCATTTCGACCCATTGGTAAATAATTTTACAGAGGTCAAAATTCACTATTTCATGAGCTATAACCCACGATTTTTTAGTATTTTTAATCATTTCTATCCGTTAATAAATAATTTCATTAAGGCCAAAATTCATAATCCCATGAGCTATAACCCACAATTTCTGGCTATTTTTAGTCATTTCGACCCATTGGCAAATAATTTTGTGGTGCCCAAAATTCATGATTTCATGAGCTATAACACATGCTTTTGGCCATTTTAGCCATTTTGACATGTTGTCAAATAATTTTACATTGCCCAAAATTCATGTTTTCCTATGCTATTACCAACGGTTTTGGTCATTTTAGTTGCTTTGACCCTTGGCAAATAATTTTGCGATGGCAAAATTCATGATTTCATGAGCTATAACCAACGATTTTTGGCCATTTTTCTTCATTTCAACTTGCTAGCAAATTATGTTCATGGAGGTCAAAATTCACGATTTAATGAGTTATTACCCATGATTTTTTCCATGTTTGGGCATTTTGGCCCATTGGTAACTAATGTTTTGGAGTTAAAAGTCATGATTTCATGAGTAATAACCCGTTATTTTTGGCCATTTTTAGCCGTTTTGACCAATAGTCAAATAATTTTGCGATGGCAAAATTTATGATTTCGTGAGCTATAACCCATGATTTTTAGCCATTTTAGTGTGTTCGACCGTTATCAAATAATTTTACAAAGGCTAAAATTGACGATTTCATAAGCAATAATCCACGATTTTTGGCTATTTTTAGTCATTTTGACCCATTGGCAAATAATTTTGTGGAGGTCGAAATTCACGATTTCATGAGCTATAATCCATAATTTTGGCCATTTTAGTCATTTCAACCCATTGGCAAATAATTTTACAAAGGCCAAAGTTGACAGTTTAATGAGCTATAACCCATGATTTCTTTTTCTATTTTTAGATATTTCAATCCGTTGGTAAATGATTTTGCTGAGGCAGAAATCTCTATTTCATGATCTATAACCCCCGATTTTTAGCCATTTTTAATCGATTCGACCCATTAGCAAATAATTCTATGGAGAACAAAATTCACAATTTCATGAGCGATAACCCACAATTTTTAAAGAATTTTAGTCAGTTTGACCCATTAGCAATTAATTTCATGGTGGCCAAAATTCATGATTTCATGAGCTACAAACCATAGTTTTTTTGTCTATTTTTTGTCATTTCGACCTATTAGCACACAATTTTGCAGAGGCCAAAATTTATAATTTCATGGGCTATAGCACATGATTTTTGGCTACTTTTAGCCTTTTCGACCCATTGTCAAATAATATCGCCATTGCCAAAATTCACGTTTTCTAAGCTACAACCCACGATTTTAGTCATTTTTAGCCGTTTCGAGACTTTGCCAAATAATTTTGTTGTGGGAAAAATTCACGATTTCATGTGCTATAACCCTCTTTTATTTGTTTCAAACTATTGGCAAATAATTTCACGGAGGCCAAAATTCATAATTTCATGAGCTATAACCCATGATTTTTGGCTATTTTTAGTCATTTTGACCCGTTGTCAAATAATTTTGTGGAGGCCAAAATTCACAATTTCATGAGCTACAAACCATAGTTTTTGTCTATTTTTGTCATTTCAAGCCCTTGGCAAACAATTTTGTGGAGGTCGAAATTCACGATTTCATGAGCTATAACCCATGATTTTTAGCTATTTTTAGTTGTTTTGACATGTTGTCAAATAATATTGCACTGGTCAAAATTCATGTTTTTGTGCGCTATAACACATGATCTTTAGCCATTTTTAATCATTTTGACCATTAGCTTATAAATTTATCGAGGTAAAAATTTATGATTTCATGAGCAATAACCCACAATGTTTTTCATTTTTAGTCATTTCGACTTGTTTGCAAATAATTTTGTGGATGCTAAAATTCACGATTTTGGGAGCTAACCTATGATTTTTGGCAATTTGTCATTTCAACCCATTAGTAAATAATTTTCCAATGGCCAAAATTTATAATTTCATTAGCTATAATCCATAATGTTAAACCATTTTTAGTCATTTTGACCCGCTTGCAAATAATTTTGTGGTGTCCAAAATTCATGATTTCTTGAGCACCCATGATTTTTGGCCATTTTAGTCATTTTGACCCATTTATAAATATTTTGTGGAGCTCAAAATTCATGGTATCATGAGTTGCAACTCATAATTTTTTTCTATTTTTAGTCATTTTGACCCATTGGTAAATAATTTTCCAATGGCCAAAATTCATGATTTCATGAGCTATAACCCATGATTTTTGGCCATTTTAGTTGTTTAGATCCCTTGTCAAATAATTTCATGGTGGCCAAAATTCACAATTTCATGAGCTATAATCCATAATTTTGGCCATTTATAGTCATTTAGGTTGGTGTCAAATAATTTTACAAGGACTAAAATTCACGATTTCATGAGCTATAACCCATGATTTTTGGCTATTTTTAGTCATTTCGACTTGTTTGCAAATAATTTTGTGGTGTCCAAAATTCATGATTTCATGAGCTATAACCCATGATTTTTGGCTATTTTTAGTCATTTCAATCCATTAGCAAATAATTTCACTGAGGCCAAAATTTATAATTTCATTAGCTATAATCCATAATGTTAAACCATTTTTAGTCATTTTGACCCGCTTGCAAATAATTTTGTGGTGTCCAAAATTCATGATTTCTTGAGCACCCATGATTTTTGGCCATTTTTTAGTCATTTTGACCCATTTATAAATATTTTGTGGAGCTCAAAATTCATGGTATCATGAGTTGCAACTCATAATTTTTTTCTATTTTTAGTCGTTTTTACCCATTGACAAATAATTTTACAAGGACTAAAATTCACGATTTCATGAGCTATAATCAAAATTTATAATTTCATGGGCTACAACTCATAATTTTTTTTCTACTTTTAACTATTTTAACCCAATGGTAAATAATTCTGCAATGGCCAAAATTCACGATTCCATAAGTTATAACCTAAGATTGTTGGCTATTTTTTAGTCAATTCAACTAGTTGGTAAATAACTTGTGGAGGCCAAAATTCATGATTTCATGAGTTATAACCCATGACTTTTAGCCATTTTTAGTCGTTTCAACCATTGGTTAATAATTTTGCATTGGCAAAGATTTATAATTTCATGGGTCATAACCCACAATTTTTTGCTATTTTTAGTCATTTCGACCTGTTGGCAAATAATTTCACGGAGGCCATTACAATTAATGATGTCATGAGAAATAACCGATACTTTTCGGCCATTTTAGTCATTTTGATATGTTATCAAATAAATTCGCAGTGATGAAAATTCAGTATATCATGAATCATATTCCATAATTTTTTATCATTTTTAGTCATTTTGACCTATTTTCAAATAATTGCATGGTTGCTAAAATTCACAATTTCTAGAGCTGTAACCCATGATTTTTAGCCATTTGTCGTCATTTCGATCCCTTAGCAAATAATTTAGCGGAGAGAAAATTTTATAATTTCATAAGTTATAATCCACGATTATTAGCCATTTTTAGTCACCTTTAACCAATGGAAAATAATTTTACAGAGTCCAAATTCATGGTTTCACGAGCTACAATTCACGATTTTCAACTATTTTTAGTCATTTTAATCATTTCGATCCATTGTTAAATAATTTTATGGTGGCAAAATTTACGCTTTTGTAAGCTACAACACATTGTTTTAGCTCTATTTAGTCATTTTAACCAATTGTCCAAAAAATTTGCGGAAGCCAAAATATATAATTTCATGAGCTATAACCCACAACTTTTGGCCATTTTAGTCATTTGGACCTGTCGACAAATAATTTTGCGGAGGCCAAGATTCATAATTTATGAGCTATAACCAGCAATTTTTGGCTATTCTTAGTCATTCGACCCACTGGCAAATAATATCGCAAAGGCCAAAATTCACAATTTTATAGGCTATAATCCATGATTTTTTCTAATTTTAGTCGATTAGACCAATTGCCAAATTATTTCGCAAAGACCAAAATTCATGATTTCATATGCTATAATCCTTGATTTTTATCCATTTTGAATTGTTTCGACCTATTCGCAAATATGTTCATAAGGACAAAATTCACGATTTAATGATCTATAACCTATGATATTTGGTCATTTTTAGCCACTTTGACCAATCGACAAATAATTTCGTGGTGGCCAACTTTCACGATTTTATGAGCTATAACCCATAGTTTTTGACCATTTTTAATCATTTCGACCTGTTGGCACATCATTTCGTGGATGCTAAAGTTCCCGATTTCTTGAGTAATAATCCACCATTTTTTTACCATTTTTAATCATTTCGATCCATTGTTAAATAATTTTATGGTGGCAAAAATTTACGCTTTTGTAAGCTACAACACATTGTTTTAGCTCTATTTAGACATTTTAACCTATTGTCAAATAATGTTGTGGTGGCCAAAATTCACAATTTTGTGAGCTATAACTTATGATTTTGGCCATCTTTTGTCGATTGGACCCATTGTCACATAATTTAGCTTTGGCTAAAATTCACATTTTCCTGTGCTATAATACACGATTTTGGTCAATTTTAATCATTTCAGCTCGTTGCCAAATAGTTTCGTGGAGGCTAAAATTCACGATTTCATGAACTATAACCCACACTATTTGGCTATTTTTATTCATTTTGGTCTGTTACCAAATTGTTTCACGGAGGATAAAATTCACGATTCTATAAGCTATAACCCATGATTTTTTTTCCATCAACAGTCGTTTTCACTCATTTGTAAATAATTTTACAGAGGATAATATTTGCAATTTTATGAGCTATAACTCATGATTTTTGGCCAAATATAGTTGTTTCGACCCCTTGGCAAATTATTTTGAGGAGGGAAAATTTCACAATTTTATGAGTTATAACCCACGATTATTGGCCATTTTTAGTTCCGTCAAACTAATGGTAAATAGTTGTGCTTAATCCAAACTTCATGATTTCATGAGCTATGACTTACGATTTTTTGCCCTTTTTGGTTATTTAGACCCATTCGCAAATTATTTCGTGATAGCAAAAATTCACAATTTTATGAGCTATAATCCACTTTTTTGGCCCTTTTTTTGTCATTTCAACCCATTGGCACATAATTTTGCTGAGGCCAAAATTTACAATTTAATGGGCTACAACCCCATAATTTTTTGTAATTTTTAGTCATTTGACCTTCTGTTAGTCATTTGACCTTTTGGCAAATAATTTTGTAGAGGCTAAAACCATGATTTATAGAGCTATAACCCATAATTTTTTTCATTTTAGTCATTTTAATCATTGGAAAATAATTTTGTGAAAGAAAAACTCTCTATTTCATGGGCTATAACCCATAATTTTTTATCATTTTAGTTTCTATCGATTGGAAAATAATTTTGTGGAGGTAAAATTTCACGAGTTCATGAGCTATAACACACGATTTTTGATAATTTTTAGTCATTTGGACCAATTGACAAATAAATTTGGGGTGGCCAAAATTTATGATTTCATGAGCTATAAACCATAGTTTTTAGCCATTTTTAGTAATTTAAACCCAATGGCACATAATTTCACAGAGGGCAAAATTTACAATTTCAAGGGCTATAAACCATAATTTTTGGCCCATTTTTAATCATTTCGAGTGGTTGTCAAATAATTTTGCAATTGCCAAAATTCACATTTTCTGAGCTACAACCCATAATTTGTAGTCCTTTTTAATCATTTTGACCCCTTGGCAATTAATTTCGCGGAGGCCGAAATTCATGATTTTGAGCTGTAACCCATGATTTTTGGCCATTTTTATTCATTTCGAACTATTGGCAAATAATTTTGCGGGGGACAAAATTCACGATTTCATGAGCACCCATGATGTTTGGCCATTTTTAGTCTTTTCGACCCGTTGTCAAATAATTATGCGATGGCCAAAATTCATAATTTCATGAGCTATAAACCATAGTTTTTAGCCATTTTTAGTCATTTCAACCCATTGGCACATAATTTCACAGAGGGCAAAATTCATGATTTTATGAGCTATAACTCATGATTTTTGGCTATTTTTAGTCATTTTAACTCATTGTCAAATAATTTCATGGTGGCCAAAATTCATGATTTCATGAGTTATAACCCATGATTTTTGGCCATTTTAGTCATTTGACCCATTGGCAAATAATTTTATGGGGACAAAATTCACGATTTCATGAGCACCCATGATGTTTGGCCATTTTAGTCATTTGACCTTTTGGCAAATAATTTCATGGTGGCCAAAATTCATGATTTTATGAGCTATAACCCATGATTTTTGGCCATTTTAGTCATTTTAATCATTTCAGTGGTTGTCAAATAATTTCATGGTGGCCAAAATTCATGATTTTGAGCTGTAACCCATGATTTTTGGCCATTTTTATTCATTTCGAACTATTGGCAAATAATTTTGCGGGGGACAAAATTCACGATTTCATGAGCACCCATGATGTTTGGCCATTTTTAGTCTTTTCGACCCGTTGTCAAATAATTATGCGATGGCCAAAATTCACAATTTCATAAGCTTTAACACATAATTTTTTACCATTTTTAATCATTGCAACCCCTTGGTAAAACAATCTCGTGGATAGCATAATTCATGTTGAGCTGAACTTTTAGCCATTTTTAGTCATTTTAACTCATTGTCAAATAATTTTACAATGGTCAAAATTCACAATTTTGTGAGCTATAATGCATGATTTTTGGCCATTTTTAATCATTTCGACCAGTAGCTTATGAATTCAAGGAGGCAAAAATTCATGATTCATGACTATAACCCCTAACTTTTTGTCGATTTTAGTTATTTTCTTCTGTGGGCAAATAATTTCATGGTGGCCAAAATTCATGATTTCATGAGTTATAACCCATGATGTTTTATCATTTTTAGTCATTTCAACCAATTATAAATAATTTTACGATGACCAAAATTTACAATTTCATTTGCTGTAACCCACAATTTTTGATCATTTTTAGCCATTTCAACCCGTTTGCAAATAATTTTGTGGTGCCTAAAGTTCACAATTTCTTAAGCTATAACCTGTCATTTTTTGCTATTTTTAGTCGTTTCGACCCTTTGTAAATAATTTTTTAGATGCTAAAATTCACAGTCTCATGAGTTATAACCCATGATTTTTTTTAAATTTTTAATCGTTTAGACCTATTAGCAGATAATTTCGTAGAGAAAAAAATTGATAATTTCATGAGCTATAACCCATGGTTATTTTTCATTTTTATTCATTTAAACCCATTGGTAAATAAATTTTCAGATGGCAAAAATCATGATTTCATTAGCTATATATAACCCATGACCTTTAGTCGTTTTGACTCATTGGCAAATAATTTGTGGAGGACAAAATTCACGATTTCATGAGCTATAACCCACAATTGTTAGCCATTTTTAGTCGTTTCAGCCCATTGACAAATAATTTTGTGATGACCAAAAGTATTACAATTTTAAGCGTTATAACCCATGATTTTTGGCTGCTTTTAGTTGTTTTGACCCGTTGGCAAATATTATGCTGAGGCCAAAACTCATGATGTCATGAGAAATAACCCACAATTATTTACCATTTTTAGTCATTTTGATTTGTTGTCAAATAAATTTGGGCTGTGAAAATTCATGATTTCATGAGCTATAATTCACGATTTAGTCATTTTGATCCCATCAAAAATTTTGAAGTGGCCAAATTTCATGATTTCTTGAGCTATAATCCACATTTTTTGCCATTTCTAATCGTTTCGACCCTTGGAAATAGTTTCATAGAGGGTAAAATTCATGATTACATGGGTTAAAACCCATGAAAATTAACCCTTTTTAGCCAGTTCGAACCAATGGAAAATAATTTTTCGGAGTCCAATTACAAAATTTCATGAGCTATAATTCACGATTTTTTGCTATTTTTACTCATTTTGACCAGTTGTCAAATAATTTAGTAGAGGCCGAAATTCATCATTTCATGGGCTATGACCCATGATTTTTGGCCATTTTAGTCATTTAGACCTATTGGCAAATAATTTCATGGAGCTAAACATTCATGATTTTATGACCAATAACCCACAATTTTTGTCATTCTTAGTCATTTCGAGCTATTGGCAAATTATTTCACGGAGGCCAGAATTCACAATTTCATGAGTTATAATCCATGATTTTTTTAGTCATTTAGTCACATTTACAAATTATTTCGCAGAGACCAAAGTTCATGATTTCATAAGCTATAACCTATGACTTTCATTCATTTTTAATCGTTATAAGCCGTTGGCAAATAATTTCATGGAGGCTAAAATTTATGATTTCATGAGCTATAAACCATAATATTTGGCCATTTTTAGTCACTTCAACCCATTAACAAATAATTTCGTGGTGCCCAAAATTCTTGATTTCACGAGCTATAGCCCATGATTTTTGGCCATTTTTGATTATTTCGATCCATTGGCACATAATTTCGCGAAAGCCAAATTTTTTATTTCATAGGAATATAACTCACAATTTTTGGCCATTTTTAGTCATTTCGACCCATTACAAAAAAAAATTTAGCGAGGCCAAAGTTCACGATTTCATGAGCAATAGCCCACCATATTTTACAATTTTTAGTCATTTCGACCCATTGTTAAATAATTTCATGGTGGTAAAAAATTCACGATTTTGTGCGCTATAACACGTGATTTTGGCTATTTTTAGATATTTTGAGCGATTGTCAAATAATTTAGCGATGGCAAAATTTTACGATTTTGTTAGCTATAACCCACGATTTTGGCAATTTTTCGTCATTTCGACACATTGTCAAATAATTTCACGATGGCTAAAATTCTTGTTTTTGTGCTCTATAACCCACGATTTTGGTCATTTTAGTCATTTCAACCCATTGGCAAATAATTTGTGGAGGCCAAAATTCACAATTTTATGAGCGATAAGCCAAGATATTTTGTGAGCTATAACCCCGACTTTTGGCAATATTCATCTCAGCCCATTAGCAAATAATTTTGGAGTGGTTAAAATTCATGATTTCATGAGCAATAAATCAAAGTCTTTGGCCATTTTAGTTATTTCGACCCATTGGCAAATAATTTTGCAAAAGTCAAGATTCACGATTTTTCGGCGATAACCAATAATTTTTACAATTTTAGTCATTTCGACCCATTGTTAAATAATTTCATGGTGGTAAAAATTCACGATTTTGTGCGCTATAACACGTGATTTTGGCTATTTTTAGATATTTTGAGCGATTGTCAAATAATTTAGCGATGGCAAAATTTTACGATTTTGTTAGCTATAACCCACGATTTTGGCAATTTTTCGTCATTTCGACACATTGTCAAATAATTTCACGATGGCTAAAATTCTTGTTTTTGTGCTCTATAACCCACGATTTTGGTCATTTTTAGTCATTTCAACCCCTTGGCAAACAATTTTGCAGTGAGCAAAATTCACAATTTTATGAGCGATAAGCCAAGATATTTTGTGAGCTATAACCCCCGACTTTTGGCAATATTCATCTCAGCCCATTAGCAAATAATTTTGGAGTGGTTAAAATTCATGATTTCATGAGCAATAAATCAAAGTCTTTGGCCATTTTTAGTTATTTCGACCCATTGGCAAATAATTTTGCAAAAGTCAAGATTCACGATTTTCTGAGCGATAACCAATAATTTTTTACCATTTTTAGTTGTTTCAATCCATTGGCACATAATTTCATGGGTTATAACCCATTTTTTGCTATTTTTAGTTATTTCGGCCCATTGTTAAATAATTTCGCTATTACAAAAATTCTCATTTTCTAAGCTACAACACACAATTTTAGTTATCTTTAGTCATTTCAGCCCCATGGCAAATAATTTTGTAGAGGGCAAAATTCATGAATTCGTGAGCTATAACCCACGATTTTTGGTCATTTTTATCCATTTCGAACTGTTAACAAATAATTTCACGGAGGGCAAAATTCACGATTTCAAGAGCTTAGCCCATAATGTTTATCCAATTTGAATCATTTCAGCCCGTTGGCAAATAATTTTAATAAGGATAAAATTCTCGATTTCATGAGATATAACCCATGATTTTTGACTATTTTTTGTAACTTTGACCCATCAGCAAATAATTTCACGGTGGCCACCTTTCACGATTTCATGAGCTATAACTCACGATTTTTTGCCATTTTTAATCATTTCGGTCAATTGGCACATAATTTTGTGGAGGCCAAATTTATAATTTCATAGGCTATAACCCATTATTTTACACCATTTTAGTTGTATCGACCCGTTGGCAATTAATTTCATAGAGGCCAAAGTACATGATTTCTTGAGCAATAACCCGCCATTCTTTGCCATTTTTTTATTGTTTCGACCCTTTGTCAAATAACTTCATTGTGGCAAAATTTCATGATTTCGAGAGCTACAACACATGATTTTTGGGAATTTTCAGACATTTCAAGCCATTGTTAAAAAAATTTATGGTGGCAAAAGTTTATGATTTCGTGAGCTATAACCCACAATTTTGACCATTTTTCATCATTTCTACCCAATGTCAAAAAATTTCGTGGTGGCTAAAAATCACATTTTCCTGTGCTATAACCCACAATTTTTGTTATTTTTAGTCATTTCAACCCATTGCCAAATAATTTCACGGAGGCTAAAATTCACGATTACATTAAATACAACCTACGATATTTGACCATTTTTATTTATTTTGCTTGTTGCCAAATAGTTTTGTGGAGGCTAAAATTCACGATTTCATGAGCAATAACTCATAATTTTGCCCATTTTAATAGTTTCTACCCATTATCAAATAATTTTGCAGAGATGAAAATTCACGATTTCATGAGCTAACCCATGATTTTTGGCCATTTTTAGTCATTTCGAATCCTTGGCAAACTATTTTGTGAAGGGCAAAATTCATAATTTTATGAGTTATAACCCCCGATTGTTGGCCATTTTTAGTCGCTTCGAACCAATGGTAAATAATTTTTCCTACTCCAAACTTCATGATTTCATGTGCTATAACTCATGATTTCTAGCCCTTTTTAGTCATTTAGACCCACTGGCAAATAATTTCACAGGGGCAAAACTTCATGATCTTGTGAGCTATAATCCATGTTTTTTAACCATTTTTAGTCATTTCGATCCATTGGCACATAATTTTGCTGAGGCTAAAATTTACAATTTAAGGGGCTACAAACCCATAATTTTTGGCTATTTTTATTCATTTGACCATGTGGAAAATAATTTCACGGAGGCTTAAATACACGATTTAAAGAGTGGTAACCCATGCTTTTGTCTAATTTTAGTCATTTTGACCTAGTGGTAAAAAATTTGTGGATGCAAAAACTCTCTATTTCATGAGCAATAACTCATAATTTTTGCCCATTTTTAATAGTTTCTACCCATTATCAAATAATTTTGTGGAGGTCAAAATCAAGATTTCATGAGCTATAATCCACGAGTTTCGGCAATTTTTAGTCATTTTCACCAATTGGCAAATAACTTTGGGATGGCCAAAATTCACGATTTTGTGAGCTATAAAGCATAGTTTTTGCCCATTTTCAGTCATTTTGACTCATTGGCCCATAATTTTACTGAGGCCAAAATTTACAATTTAATGGGCTATAACCCAATTATTTTTGGTCATTTTTAGTCATTTCATCCGTTGATAAATAATTTTGTGAAGGCCAAATTTCATGTTTTAATGAGCTATAACCCATGACTTTTTTTATTTTTTGTCATTTTGATCCAACGGTAAATAATTTTGCTAAAGCAGAAAGTCTTTTTTCTTAGCTATAGCCCATGATTTTTTGGCCATTTTTAATTTATTTGATTCATTCGCAAATAATTTATGGAGGTCAAAATTTATTATTTCATAAGCAATAACCCATGATTTTTGGCAATTTTTAGTCAGTTTAACCCATTGGCAAATAATCTTGTGATGGCCAAAATTTACAATTTTATGAGTTATAACCATTATTTTTTGCCATTTTTTGTCATTTTGACCTATTAGTATATAATTTTGCAGAGGCCAAACTTTATAATTTCATGCACAGTAACCCATAATTCTTAGCCATTTTTAGTCATTTCGACGCCTTGTCAAATAATCTCACCATTGCCAAAATTAACATTTGCTAAGCTACAACCTAAGATTTTTAGTCATTTCAACACAAAATATTTTCCCGGAGGGCAAAATTCATAATTTCATGAACTATAACCAATGATTTTTGGCCATTTTTAGTCATTTCGATCCGTTGTCAAATAATTTCACGAAGGCCAAATTCACGATTTCCTAAGCTATAACCTATGTTTTTTGGCCAAGATTCACGATTTTATGAGCTATAACTAGCAATTTTTTGCCATTCTTAGTCATTTCAACCTGTTAGCAAATAATTTCACGAAGGCCAAAATTCACGATTTCATGAGCTATAACTCATGATTTGTTTTTTAATTTTTAGTTGTTTAGACTATTGGCAAATTGTTCTGCAGAGATAAAAAATACATTATTTCATAAGCTATAATCCTTGATTTTTATCCATGTGAATCATTTCGCCTTGTTGGCAAATAATTTCATGGAGGACAAAATTCATGATTTCATGAGTTATAACCCATAATTTTTGGCCAATTTCACCACTTCACCCATTGACAATTAATTTTACGATGGCCAACATTCACGATTTCATGAGCTATAAGCCATGGATTTTGGATATTTTAGTCATGAGCTATAACCCATGGTTTTAGCTATTTTTGTCATTTTGACCCATTGGCACATAATTTCACAAAGGCCAAAATTTACAATTTCATGGGCTATAACCCAAAATTTTGCACCATTTTTAGCCTTTTTGAACTATTGGTAATTAATTTCACGAAGGCCAAAGTTCACAATTTCTTGAGCAGTAACCCACCAATTATTTAGTCATTTTTAATCATTTTGATCTATTGTTAAATAATTATGTTAGCTACAACACACAATTTTTGGCCATTTTTGGACATTTCGACCCATTGTCAAATAATTTCATGGAGGACAAAATTCATGATTTCATGAGCTATATAACTCACAATTTTTGGCCATTTTAGTCATTTCAACCCATTGGCAAATAATCTTGTGATGGCCAAAATTCACAATTTCATGAGCTATAACCCATGATTTTGTCCATTTTAGTGACTTTGACCCGTTGCCAAATAGTTTCTTGGAGGCTAAACTTAACGATTTCATGAGCTATAACCCATGATATTTGGCCGCTTTTATTTGTTTTGACCCTTTAAATAGTTTTCATGAGGTTAAAATTCAAGATTTCATAAGCTATAACCCATAATTTTTCCTCCAAGAATCGTTTGGACTCATTTGTAAAAAATTGTAGAGGCCAAAATTCACAATTTCATGAGCTATAACCCATGATTGTTTACCATTTTTAGTCAATTCACTCCTTGGCAAACTATTTCGTAGTGCAAATTCACAATTTCATGAGTTATAACCTACGATTATTTGCCATTTTAGTTGCTTCAACCAATGGTAAATAATTTTTCCTAATCCAAACTTCATGATTTCATGAGCTATATAACTCACAATTTTTGGCCCTTTTAGTCATTTAGACACACTAGCAAATAATTTCACAAAGGGTAAAATTCACGATTTCATGAGCTATAATCCATATTTTTTCCATTTTTAGTCATTTCAACCCATTGGCAAATAATTTTGTGAAGGCCAAATTTCATGTTTTAATGAGCTATAACCCATGATATTTGGCCGCTTTTATTTGTTTTGACCCTTTAAATAGTTTTCATGAGGTTAAAATTCAAGATTTCATAAGCTATAACCCATGATTGTTTACCATTTTTAGTCAATTCACTCCTTGGCAAACTATTTCGTAGTGCAAATTCACAATTTCATGAGTTATAACCCACGATTATTTGCCATTTTAGTTGCTTCAACCAATGGTAAATAATTTTTCCTAATCCAAACTTCATGATTTCATGAGCTATATAACTCACAATTTTTGGCCCTTTTAGTCATTTAGACACACTAGCAAATAATTTCACAAAGGGTAAAATTCACGATTTCATGAGCTATAATCCATATTTTTTCCATTTTTAGTCATTTCGACCCATTGGGACATAATTTTGCTGAGGCCAAAATTCACAATTTCATGAGCTACAACCCATGATTTTGGCCATTTTAGTCATTTCGACCAATTGGCAAATAATTTTGTGGAGGCTAAAATCCATGATTAAAAGAGCTATAACCCATGGTTTTAGCTATTTTTGTCATTTTAGTCATTTCGACCCATTGTCAAATAATTTTACGATGGCAAAAGTCACTATTTCATGAGCTATAACCCATGATTTTTGCCCATTTTAATAGTTCCTACCCATTCGAGGCCAAAATCCATGAGTTCTTGAGCTATAACAAAAGATTCTTGATAATTTTAGTCATTTCACCAATTGGCAAATAATTTCGGTGGCCAAAATTCACGATATCATGAGCTATAAATCATAGTTTTTGTCATTTTAGTCATTTCAACCTATTGGCACATAATTTCACATAGGCTAAAACTTACAATTTCATGGGCTATAATCCATGATTTTTGGTTATTTTAGTCATTTCAACCCATTGGCACATAATTTTGTGGAGGCCAAAATTTACAATTTAAGGGCTACAAACCCATAATTTTTGGCTATTTTTATTCATTTGACCATGTGGAAAATAATTTCACGGAGGCTTAAATACACGATTTAAAGAGTGGTAACCCATGCTTTTGTCTAATTTTAGTCATTTTGACCTAGTGGTAAAAAATTTGTGGATGCAAAACTCTCTATTTCATGAGCAATAACTCATAATTTTTGCCCATTTTAATAGTTTCTACCCATTATCAAATAATTTTGTGGAGGTCAAAATCAAGATTTCATGAGCTATAATCCACGAGTTTGGCAATTTTAGTCATTTTCACCAATTGGCAAATAACTTTGGGATGGCCAAAATTCACGATTTTGTGAGCTATAATGCATGATTTTTGGCCATTTTAATCATTTCACCAAGTAGCTTATGAATTCAAGGAGGCAAAAATTCATGATTCATGACTATAACCCCTAACTTTTGTCGATTTTAGTTATTTTCTTCTGGGCAAATAATTTCATGGTGGCAAAATTCATGATTTCATGAGTTATAACCCATGATGTTTTATCATTTTTAGTCATTTCAACCTGTTAGCAAATAATTTCACGAAGGCCAAAATTCACGATTTCATGAGCTATAACTCATGATTTGTTTTTTAATTTTTAGTTGTTTAGACTATTGGCAAATTGTTCTGCAGAGATAAAAAATACATTATTTCATAAGCTATAATCCTTGATTTTTATCCATGTGAATCATTTCGTCTTGTTGGCAAATAATTTCATGGAGGACAAAATTCATGATTTCATGAGTTATAACCCATAATTTTTGGCCAATTTCAGTCACTTCGACCCATTGACAATTAATTTTACGATGGCCAACATTCACGATTTCATGAGCTATAAGCCATGGATTTTGGATATTTTTAGTCATGAGCTATAACCCATGGTTTTTAGCTATTTTTTGTCATTTTGACCCATTGGCACATAATTTCACAAAGGCCAAAATTTACAATTTCATGGGCTATAACCCAAAATTTTGCACCATTTTTAGCCTTTTTGAACTATTGGTAATTAATTTCACGAAGGCCAAAGTTCACAATTTCTTGAGCAGTAACCCACCAATTATTTAGTCATTTTTAATCATTTTGATCTATTGTTAAATAATTATGTTAGCTACAACACACAATTTTTGGCCATTTTTGGACATTTCGACCCATTGTCAAATAATTTTACGATGGCAAAAAGTCACTATTTCATGAGCTACCCATGATTTTGGCCTTTTTTGACATTCTCGCCCATTGTCAAATAATTTCCCGATGGCTAAAATTCTTATTTTCCTGTGCTATAACCCATGATTTTGTCCATTTTTAGTGACTTTGACCCGTTGCCAAATAGTTTCTTGGAGGCTAAACTTAACGATTTCATGAGCTATAACCCATGATATTTGGCCAGTTTTATTTGTTTTGACCCTTTAAATAGTTTCGCGGAGGTTAAAATTCAAGATTTCATAAGCTATAACCCATAATTTTTCCTCCAGTAATCGTTTGGACTCATTTGTAAAAAAATTGTAGAGGCCAAAATTCACAATTTCATGAGCTATAACCCATGATTGTTTACCATTTTTAGTCAATTCGACTCCTTGGCAAACTATTTCGTGTAGTGCAAATTCACAATTTCATGAGTTATAACCTACGATTATTTGCCATTTTTAGTTGCTTCGAACCAATGGTAAATAATTTTTCCTAATCCAAACTTCATGATTTCATGAGCTATATAACTCACAATTTTTGGCCCTTTTTAGTCATTTAGACACACTAGCAAATAATTTCACAGTGGTAAAAATTCACGATTTCATGAGCTATAATCCATATTTTTTTTCCATTTTTAGTCATTTCGACCCATTGGGACATAATTTTGCTGAGGCCAAAATTTACAGCTTAATGGGCTACAACCCCAAGATTGTTGGCCATTTTTAGTTGTTTAAACCTTTAACAAATAATTTTGTGGAGGCTAAAATCCATGATTAAAAGAGCTATAACCCATTTTTTCCATTTTTAGACATTTTGATCCATTGGAAAATAATTTTGCTAACGCAAAACTCTCTATTTCATGAGCTACAACCCATGATTTTTGCCCATTTTTAATAGTTCCTACCCATTCGAGGCCAAAATCCATGAGTTCTTGAGCTATAACAAAAGATTCTTGATAATTTTTAGTCATTTCGACCAATTGGCAAATAATTTCGGGGTGGCCAAAATTCACGATATCATGAGCTATAAATCATAGTTTTTTTGTCATTTTTAGTCATTTCAACCTATTGGCACATAATTTCACATAGGCTAAAACTTACAATTTCATGGGCTATAATCCATGATTTTTGGTTATTTTTAGTCGTTTCAACCCGTTGTCAAATAATTATGTCGTTGCCAAAATTCACGATGTCATAACCTACCCACGATTTTTTGCCATTTTTATTTGTTTCCAACTGTTGGCAAATAATTTTGCAGAGGTCAAAATTCACAATTTCATGGGCTAGAACCCATGATTTTTTGCCATTTTTAGTCATTTTGACCTGTCGTCACATAATTTTTTGATGGCCAAAATTCATGATTTCCTAAGCTATAACCCATAATTTTTTATCATTTTTAATCATTTCAACCCCTTGGCAAATAATTTTGTGGATGATAAAATTCGATTTCATGAGCTATAATCCATATTTTTTTCCATTTTTAGTCATTTAGACCATTGGGACATAATTTTCTTTGAGGCCAAAATTCTGACTTAATGGGCTACAACCCCAAGATTGTTGGCCATTTTAGTTGTTTAAACCTTTAACAAATAATTTTGTGGAGGCTAAAATCCATGATTAAAAGAGCTATAACCCATTTTTTCCATTTTTAGACATTTTGATCCATTGAAAATAATTTTGCTAGCATAAAACTCTCTATTTCATGAGCTACAACCCATGATTTTTGCCAATTTTTAATAGTTCCTACCCATTCGAGGCCAAAATCCATGAGTTCTTGAGCTATAACAAAAGATTCTTGATAATTTTTAGTCATTTCGACCAATTGGCAAATAATTTCGGGGTGGCCAAAATTCACGATATCATGAGCTATAAATCATAGTTTTTTTGTCATTTTTAGTCATTTCAACCTATTGGCACATAATTTCACATAGGCTAAAACTTACAATTTCATGGGCTATAATCCATGATTTTTGGTTATTTTTAGTCGTTTCAACCCGTTGTCAAATAATTATGTCGTTGCCAAAATTCACGATGTCATAACCTACCCACGATTTTTTGCCATTTTTATTTGTTTCCAACTGTTGGCAAATAATTTTGCGAGGTCAAAATTCACAATTTCATGGGCTAGAACCCATGATTTTTGCCATTTTTAGTCATTTTGACCTGTCGTCACATAATTTTTGATGGCCAAAATTCACGATTTCATAAGCTATAACCCATAATTTTTGGTCATTTTTAGTCATTTTCACCAATTGGCAAATAATTTTGTGGAGGCCAAATTTATAATTTCATAGGCTATAACCCATTATTTTACACCATTTTAGTTGTATCGACCGCTGGCAATTAATTTCATAGAGGCCAAAGTACATGATTTCTTGAGCAATAACCCGCCATTCTTTGCCATTTTTATTGTTTCGACCCTTTGTCAAATAACTTCATTGTGGCAAAATTTCATGATTTCAGAGCTACAACACATGATTTTGGGAATTTTCGACATTTCAAGCCATTGTTAAAAAAATTTATGGTGGCAAAGTTTATGATTTCGTGAGCTATAACCCACAATTTTTGGCCATTTTTAGTCATTTCGACCCATTGTCAAATAATTTTGTGGAGGCCAAAATTCACGATTTTGTGAGCTATAACCCACAATTTTGTTATTTTTAGTCATTTCAACCCATTGCCAAATAATTTCACTCTGAGGCTAAAATTCACGATTACATTAAATACAACCTACGATATTTGACCATTTTTATTTATTTTGCTTGTTGCCAAATAGTTTTGTGGAGGCTAAAATTCACGATTTCATAAGCTATAACCCATGATTGTTTTGCATCAGCAGTTGTTTCGACTCATTCGTAAATAATTTTGCAGAGATGAAAATTCACGATTTCATGAGCTAACCCATGATTTTTGGCCATTTTTAGTCATTTCGAATCCTTGGCAAACTATTTTGTGAAGGGCAAAATTCATAATTTTATGAGTTATAACCCCCGATTGTTGGCCATTTTTAGTCGCTTCGAACCAATGGTAAATAATTTTTCCTACTCCAAACTTCATGATTTCATGTGCTATAACTCATGATTTCTAGCCCTTTTTAGTCATTTTGACCCATTGGCAAATAATTTTGTGGAGGCCAAAATTCATAATTTTATGAGTTATAACCCATAATTTTTGGTCATTTTTAGTCATTTTGACCCATTGGCAAATAATTTTGTAGAGGGCAAAATTCACGATTTCATGAGCTATAATCCATGTTTTTAACCATTTTTAGTCATTTTGACCCATTGGCAAATAATTTTGTAGAGGGCAAAATTCATGATTTCATGAGCTATAACCCATGATTTTTGCCATTTTTGTCATTTTGACCCATTGGCAAATAATTTCATGGAGGCCAAAATTCACGATTTCATAAGCTACGACCCATGATTTTTGGCCATTTTTAGTCATTTCGACCTATAGGTAAATAATTTTGTGAAGGTAAAAATTCGCGATTTCTTGAGCTATAACCCATAATTTTTGGCTATTTTTAGTCATTTCGACCCATTGGCACATAATTTTGTGGAGACCAAAATTATGAATTTCATGGAGGCCAAAATTCACGATTTCATGAGCTATAACCCATAATTTTTGCCATTTTTAGTCATGAGCTATAACCCATGATTTTTGGCCATTTTAGTCATTTCGATCCGTTGTCAAATAATTTCACGAAGGCCAAAATTCACGATTTCATGAGCTATAACCCATGATTTTTGCCATTTTTAGTCATTTCGACCCATTGGTAAATAATTTTGTGGAGGCTAAAATTCACGATTTCATGAGCTATAACCCATAATTTTTGCCATTTTTAGTCATGAGCTATAACCCATGATTTTTGGCCATTTTAGTCATTTTGACCCATTGGCAAATAATTTCACGAAGGCCAAAATTCACGATTTTATGAGCTATAACCCATGATTTTTGCCATTTTTAGTCATTTCGACCCATTGGTAAATAATTTTGTGGAGGCTAAAATTCACGATTTCATGAGCTATAGCCCATGATTTTTGGCCATTTTAGTTGTTTAAACCTTTAACAAATAATTTCATGGAGGCCAAAATTCACGATTTCATGAGCTATAACCCATGATTTTTGGCCATTTTAGTCATTTCGACCCATTGGTAAATAATTTTGTGGAGGCCAAAATTCACGATTTTATGAGCTATAACCCATAATTTTTGGCTATTTTTAGTCATTTCGACCCATTGGCAAATAATTTTGTGGAGACCAAAATTATGAATTTCATGGAGGCCAAAATTCACGATTTCATGAGCTATAACCCACAATTTAGTCATTTTAATCATTTTGATCTATTGTTAAATAATTATGTTAGCTACAACACACAATTTTGGCCATTTTAGTCATTTTGACCCATTGGCAAATAATTTCCGATGGCTAAAATTCATGATTTCATGAGCTATAACCCATAATTTTTCCTCCAAGAATCGTTTGGACTCATTTGTAAAAATTGTAGAGGCCAAAATTCACGATTTCATGAGCTATAGCCCATGATTTTTGGCCATTTTAATTTATTTGATTCATTCAAGAAATAATTTTATGGAGGTCAAAATTTATTATTTCATAAGCAATAACCCATGATTTTTGGCAATTTTAGTCGGGTTTAACCCATTGGCAAATAATCTTGTGATGGCCAAAATTTACAATTTTATGAGTTATAACCATTATTTTTGCCATTTTTGTCATTTTGACCTATTAGTATATAATTTTGCAGAGGCCAAACTTTATAATTTCATGCACAAGAACCCATAATTTTTGGCCATTTTAGTCATTTCGACTTGTCAAATAATCTCACCATTGCCAAAATTAACATTTGCTAAGCTACAACCTAAGATTTTAGTCATTTCAACACAAAATATTTTCCTGAGGGCAAAATTCATAATTTCATGAACTATAACCAATGATTTTTGGCCATTTTAGTCATTTCGATCCGTTGTCAATAATCACCTAAGGCCAAAATTCACGATTTCCTAAGCTATAACCTATGTTTTTGGCCAAGATTCACGATTTTATGAGCTATAACTAGCAATTTTTGCCATTCTTAGTCATTTCAACCTGTTAGCAAATAATTTCAATGAAGGCCAAAATTCACAATTTCATGAGCTATAACTCATGATTTGTTTTTAATTTTAGTTGTTTAGACTATTGGCAAATTGTTCTCAGAGATAAAAATACATTATTTCATAAGCTATAATCCTTGATTTTTATCCATGTGAATCATTTCGTCTTGTTGGCAAATAATTTCATGGAGGACAAAATTCATGATTTCATGAGTTATAACCCATAATTTTTGGCCATTTTAGTCATTTCGACCCATTGACAATTAATTTTACGATGGCCAACATTCACGATTTCATGAGCTATAAGCCATGGATTTTGGATATTTTAGTCATGAGCTATAACCCATGGTTTTAGCTATTTTTGTCATTTTGACCCATTGGCACATAATTTCACAAAGGCCAAAATTTACAATTTCATGGGCTATAACCCAAAATTTTGCACCATTTTTAGCCTTTTGAACTATTGGTAATTAATTTCACTAAGGCCAAAGTTCACAATTTCTTGAGCAGAACCCACCAATTATTTAGTCATTTTAATCATTTTGATCTATTGTTAAATAATTATGTTAGCTACAACACACAATTTTGGCCATTTTGGACATTTCACCCATTGTCAAATAATTTTACGATGGCAAAAGTCACTATTTCATGAGCTACCCATGATTTTTGGCCATTTTGGACATTTCACCCATTGTCAAATAATTTCCGATGGCTAAAATTCATGATTTCATGAGCTATAACCCATGATTTTGTCCATTTTAGTGACTTTGACCCGCTACAAATAGTTTCTTGGAGGCTAAACTTAACGATTTCATGAGCTATAACCCATGATATTTGGCCATTTGTTTTGACCCTTTAAATAGTTTTCATGGAGGTTAAAATTCAAGATTTCATAAGCTATAACCCATAATTTTTCCTCCAAGAATCGTTTGGACTCATTTGTAAAAATTGTAGAGGCCAAAATTCACAATTTCATGAGCTATAACCCATGATTGTTTACCATTTTAGTCAATTCGACTCCTTGGCAAACTATTTCGTAGTGCAAATTCACAATTTCATGAGTTATAACCTACTATTATTTGCCATTTTAGTTGCTTCAACCAATGGTAAATAATTTTTCCTAATCCAAACTTCATGATTTCATGAGCTATATAACTCACAATTTTGGCCATTTTAGTCATTTAGACACACTAGCAAATAATTTCCACGATGGTAAAATTCACGATTTCATGAGCTATAACCCATGATTTTTGCCATTTTTAGTCATTTCGACCCATTGGGACATAATTTTCTTTGAGGCCAAAATTTACAATTTCATGGGCTATAACCCATGATTTTTGGCCATTTTAGTTGTTTAAACCTTTAACAAATAATTTTGTGAAGGCCAAAATTCACAATTTCATGAGCTATAATCCATATTTTTTTCCATTTTTAGTCATTTCGACCCATTGGCAAATAATTTCATGGAGGACAAAATTCATGATTTCATGAGCTATAACCCATGATTGTTTACCATTTTAGTCATTTCACCCATTGTCAAATAATTTCATGGAGGACAAAATTCATGATTTCATGAGCTATAACCCATGATTTTTGGCAATTTTAGTCATTTCAACCCATTGGCAAATAATTTCATGGAGGCCAAAATTCATGATTTCATAAGCTATAACCCATGATTTTTGGCCATTTTAGTCATTTCGACCCATTGGCAAATATTTTCATGAGCTATATAACTCACAATTTTGGCCATTTTAGTTATTTCAACCCATTGGCAAATAATTTCCGATGGCTAAAATTCATGATTTCATGAGCTACCCATGATTTTTGGCCATTTTAGTCATTTTGACCCATTGGCACATAATTTCACAAAGGCCAAAATTTACAATTTCATGGGCTATAACCCAAAATTTTGCACCATTTTTAGCCTTTTGAACTATTGGTAATTAATTTCACGGCCAAAGTTCACAATTTCTTGAGCAAGAACCCACCAATTATTTAGTCATTTTAATCATTTTGATCTATTGTTAAATAATTAGCTACAACACACAATTTTGGCCATTTTGGACATTTCACCCATTGTCAAATAATTTTACGATGGCAAAAGTCACTATTTCATGAGCTACCCATGATTTTGGCCTTTTTGACATTCTCGCCATTGTCAAATAATTTCACGATGGCCAAAATTCATGATTTCCTAAGCTATAACCCATGATTTTTGGCCATTTTAGTCATTTTGACCCATTGGCAAATAATTTCATGGAGGCCAAAATTCACGATTTCATGAGCTATAACCCATGATATTTGGCCGCTTTATTTGTTTTGACCCTTTAAATAGTTTTCATGGAGGTTAAAATTCAAGATTTCATAAGCTATAACCCATAATTTTTCCTCCAAGAATCGCTTGGACTCATTTGTAAAAATTGTAGAGGCCAAAATTCACAATTTCATGAGCTATAACCCATGATTGTTTACCATTTTTAGTCAATTCGACTCCTTGGCAAACTATTTCGTAGTGCAAATTCACAATTTCATGAGTTATAACCCACGATTATTTGCCATTTTAGTTGCTTCAACCAATGGTAAATAATTTTTCCTAATCCAAACTTCATGATTTCATGAGCTATATAACTCACAATTTTGGCCCTTTTAGTCATTTAGACACACTAGCAAATAATTTCACGATGGCCAAAATTCACGATTTCATGAGCTATAATCCATATTTTTTTCCATTTTTAGTCATTTCACCCATTGGGACATAATTTTGTTGAGGCGCCATAAATTTTAATGGGCTACAACCCCAAGATTGTTGGCCATTTTTAGTTGTTTAAACCTTTAACAAATAATTTTGTGGAGGCTAAAATCCATGATTAAAAGAGCTATAACCCATTTTTTCCATTTTTAGACATTTTGATCCATTGAAAATAATTTTGCTAAGCGAAAACTCTCTATTTCATGAGCTACAACCCATGATTTTTGCCATTTTAATAGTTCCTACCCATTCGAGGCCAAAATCCATGAGTTCTTGAGCTATAACAAAAGATTCTTGATAATTTTTAGTCATTTCGACCAATTGGCAAATAATTTGGTGGCCAAAATTCACGATATCATGAGCTATAAATCATAGTTTTTGTCATTTTTAGTCATTTCAACCTATTGGCACATAATTTCACATAGGCTAAAACTTACAATTTCATGGGCTATAATCCATGATTTTTGGTTATTTTAGTCGCTTCAACCCGTTGTCAAATAATTATGTCGCCAAAATTCACGATGTCATAACCTACCCACGATTTTTGCCATTTTATTTGTTTCCAACTGTTGGCAAATAATTTTGCAGAGGTCAAAATTCACAATTTCATGGGCTAGAACCCATGATTTTTGCCATTTTTAGTCATTTTGACCGTCGTCACATAATTTTTGATGGCCAAAATTCATGATTTCCTAAGCTATAACCCATAATTTTTATCATTTTTAATCATTTCAACCCCTTGGCAAATAATTTTGTGGATGATAAAATTCACGATTTCATGAGCTATAACCTAAGATTTTTGGTCATTTTAATCATTTCAACCCCTTGGCAAATAATTTCTGGTGGCCAAAATTCATGATTTTATGAGCTATAACCCACAATTTTGGCCATTTTAGTCATTTTGACCGTCGTCACATAATTTTTGATGGCCAAAATTCATGATTTCCTAAGCTATAACCCATAATTTTTATCATTTTTAATCATTTCAACCCCTTGGCAAATAATTTTGTGGATGATAAAATTCACGATTTCATGAGCTATAACCTAAGGTTTTTGCCATTTTTAGTCATTTTGACTAATTAATAAATAATTTGTGTAGGACAAAATTCATGATTTCATGGGCTTTAACTATGATTTTTACCTATTTTTAGTTATTTCAACCCATTGGCAAATAATTTATCGATGGCCAAAATTTATAATTTCACGGGCAACCCATGATTTTTGCCATTTTTAGTCATTTTGACCCATTGGCAAATAATTTCATGGAGGCCAAAATTCATGATGTCGTGAGAAATAACCCATGATTTTTTTCTATTTTTAGCCATTTTAATCATTGTCAAATAAATTCCGATGGTAAAATTCACGATTTCATGAGCTATAACCCACAATTTAGTCATTTTGACACACAATTTCTTGAGGTATAACCAAGATTTTTGGCCATTTTAGTCATTTCTCTTGGCAAATAATTTTACAAAAGGAAAATTTCACAATTTTATTGGTTAAAACCCATGATTGCCCTTTTAGTTATTTCAAACTAATTGAAAATAATTTTTGGAGTCAATTTCACAATTTCAAGAGCTATAATTCACGATTTTTATTATTTTTATTCAATTTGATATGTTGTCAAATAATTTTGTGGAGGCCAAAATTCATGATTTCATGAGCTACAACCCATGATTTTTGGCCATTTTAGTCATTTCGACCAATTGGCAAATAATTTTGCAGAGGTCAAAATTCACAATTTCATGAGCTATAATCCATGATTTTTGGCCATTTTAGTTATTTCAACCCATTGGCAAATAATTTTATGGTGGCCAAAATTCATGATTTCATGAGTTATAACCCATGATTTTTGGCCATTTTAGTCATTTAGACCCATTGGCAAATAATTTCATGGAGGCCAAAATTCACGATTTCATGAGCTATAACCCATGATTTTTGCCATTTTTAGTCATTTTGACCCATTGGCAAATAATTTTGTGGAGGCCAAAATTCATGATTTTATGAGCTATAACCCATGGTTTTGGTCATTTTAATCATTTCAACCCATTGGCAAATAATTTCATGGAGGCCAAAATTCATGATTTTATGAGCTATAACTCATGATTTGTTTTTAATTTTAGTTGTTTAGACTATTGGCAAATTGTTCTCAGCAGAGATAAAAATACATTATTTCATAAGCTATAACCCATGATTTTTGCCATTTTTAGTCATTTCTCTTGGCAAATAATTTCATGGAGGACAAAATTCATGATTTCATGAGTTATAACCCATAATTTTTGGCCAATTTCACCACTTCGACCCATTGACAATTAATTTTACGATGGCCAACATTCACGATTTCATGAGCTATAAGCCATGGATTTTGGATATTTTAGTCATGAGCTATAACCCATGGTTTTAGCTATTTTTGTCATTTTGACCCATTGGCAAATAATTTCTGGTGGCCAAAATTCATGATTTTATGAGCTATAACCCATGGTTTTGGCCATTTTAGTCATTTCGACCAATTGGCAAATAATTTCATGGATGCCAAAATTCACGATATCATGAGCTATAAATCATAGTTTTTGTCATTTTTAGTCATTTCAACCTATTGGCACATAATTTCACATAGGCTAAAACTTACAATTTCATGGGCTATAATCCATGATTTTTGGTTATTTTAGTCGTTTCAACCCATTGGCAAATAATTTCTGGTGGCCAAAATTCATGATTTCATAAGCTATAACCCATGATTTTTGCCATTTTATTTGTTTCCAACTGTTGGCAAATAATTTTGCAGAGGTCAAAATTCACAATTTCATGGGCTAGAACCCATGATTTTTGCCATTTTTAGTCATTTTGACCGTCGTCACATAATTTTTTGATGGCCAAAATTCATGATTTCCTAAGCTATAACCCATAATTTTTTATCATTTTTAATCATTTCAACCCCTTGGCAAATAATTTTGTGGATGATAAAATTCACGATTTCATGAGCTATAACCTAAGGTTTTTGGCCATTTTTAGTCATTTTGACTAATTAATAAATAATTTGTGTAGGACAAAATTCATGATTTCATGGGCTTTAACTATGATTTTTACCTATTTTTAGTTATTTCAACCCATTGGCAAATAATTATACGATGGCCAAAATTTATAATTTCACGGGCAACCCATGATTTTTGGCTGGTCGTAGTCATTTTGACCCGTTGGGAAATAATATGTGAAGGCCAAAATTCATGATGTCGTGAGAAATAACCCATGATTTTTTTCTATTTTTAGCCATTTTAATCTGTTGTCAAATAAATTCACGATGGTAAAAATTCACGATTTCTCAAGCTATAACCCACAATTTAGTCATTTTGACACACAATTTCTTGAGGTATAACCCAAGATTTTTGGCCATTTTTAGTCATTTCTCTTGGCAAATAATTTTACAAAAGGAAAATTTCACAATTTTATTGGTTAAAACCCATGATTGCCCTTTTTAGTTATTTCAAACTAATTGAAAATAATTTTTTGGAGTCCAATTTCACAATTTCAAGAGCTATAATTCACGATTTTCGGCTATTTTTATTCAATTTGATATGTTGTCAAATAATTTCACAGAGGTTGAAATTCACGATTTCATGAGCTATAACCTAAGGTTTTGGCCATTTTAGTCGTTTCTACCCATTGTCAAATAATTTTACAAAAGGAAAATTTCACAATTTCAAGAGCTATAACCCATGATTTTTGGCCATTTTAGTCATTTAGACCCGTTAGCAAATATTTCGTGGAGGCCAACATTTATAATTTTATGAGTTATAACCCATGATTATTGGCCATTTTAGTCATTTCAACCCATTGGCAAATAATTTCATGGAGGCCAAAATTCACAATTTCATGAGCTATAACCCATGATTTTTGGCCATTTTAGTCATTTCGACCAATTGGCAAATAATTTCTGGTGGCCAAAATTCATGATTTCATAAGCTATAACCCATGATTTTTGCCATTTTTAGTCATTTTGACCCATTGGCAAATAATTTCATGGAGGCCAAAATTCACGATTTCATGAGCTATAACCTAAGGTTTTGGCCATTTTAGTCATTTCGACCAATTGGCAAATAATTTCATGGATGCCAAAATTCACAATTTCATGGGCTATAACCCATGATTGTTTACCATTTTTAGTCATTTCAACCCATTGGCAAATAATTTCATGGAGGCCAAAATTCACAATTTCATGGGCTAGAACCCATGATTTTTGGCCATTTTAGTCGTTTCTACCCATTGTCAAATAATTTCATGGAGGCCAAAATTCATGATTTCCTAAGCTATAACCCATGATTTTTGCCATTTTTAGTCATTTAGACACACTAGTAAATAATTTTGTGGATGATAAAATTCACGATTTCATGAGCTATAGCCCATGATTTTTGGCCATTTTTAGTTATTTCACTACCTTAACATACTATTTCGATGAGGACAAAGTCACGATTTCATCAGTTATAACCCATGATTATTGGCCATTTTCGGTCGCTTTGAACCAATGGTAAATAATTTTTATTAATCCATACTTCACGATTTTATGAGTCAGAACTCACAATTTTTGGCCCTTTTTAGTTATTTAGACCCATTGGCAAATAACTTTGTGGTGAAAAAAATTCACGATTTTATCAGCTATAAACCATGTTTTTTGGCCAATTTTAGTCATTTCAACCCATTGGCACATAATTTCATAGAGGCCAAAATTTACGATTTCATGAGCTATAGCCCATGATTTTTGGTCATTTTTAGTCATTTTGACCCATTGGCAAATAATTATACGATGGCCAAAATTCACGATTTTATGAGCTATAACCCATGATTTTTGGCCATTTTGAGTGACTTCGACCCATTAGTAAATAATTTCGTGGTGGCCAAAGTTCACGATTTTATGAGCTATAACCCATGATTTATTGCTATTTTTAGTCATTTCGACCCATTGGCACATAATTTTGTGGAGACCAAAATTATGAATTTCATGGAGGCCAAAATTCACGATTTCATGAGCTATAACCCATAATTCTTTACCATATTTTATCAGTTTGGCCCATTGGCCATATTTATTCGTTTTGACCCGTTGCCAATTAGTTTCACGAAGGCTAAAGTTTACGATTTAATGAGCTATAACCCATGATTTTTTCCATCAATAGCAGTTTCGACCTATTTGTAAATAATTTTGCGGAAGCTAAAATTCACGATTTCATGAGCTATAGCCCATGATTTTTGGCCATTTTTAGTTATTTCACTACCTTAACATACTATTTCGATGAGGACAAAGTCACGATTTCATCAGTTATAACCCATGATTATTGGCCATTTTCGGTCGCTTTGAACCAATGGTAAATAATTTTTATTAATCCATACTTCACGATTTTATGAGCTGTAACTCACAATTTTTGGCCCTTTTTAGTTATTTAGACCCATTGGCAAATAACTTTGTGGTGAAAAAATTCACGATTTCATGAGCTATAACCCATGATTTTTGGCCATTTTAGTCGTTTCTACCCATTGGCAAATAATTTTATGGAGGCCAAAATTCATGATGTCGTGAGAAATAACCCATGATTTTTTCTATTTTTAGCCATTTTAATCTGTTGTCAAATAATTTCATGGATGCCAAAATTCACGATTTCTCAAGCTATAACCCACAATTTAGTCATTTTGACACACAATTTCTTGAGGTATAACCCAAGATTTTTGGCCATTTTAGTCATTTCTCTTGGCAAATAATTTTACAAAAGGAAAATTTCACAATTTTATTGGTTAAAACCCATGATTGCCCTTTTAGTTATTTCAAACTAATTGAAAATAATTTTTGGAGTCCAATTTCACAATTTCAAGAGCTATAATTCACGATTTTATTATTTTTATTCAATTTGATATGTTGTCAAATAATTTCACAGAGGTTGAAATTCACGATTTCATGAGCTATAACCCACAGTTTTGGGCCATTTTTAGTCGTTTCTACCCATTGTCAAATATCTTTATAAATATCAAAATTCACGATTTCAAGAACTATAACCCACGATTTTTGGCCATTTTAGTCATTTAGACCCGTTAGCAAATATTTCGTGGAGGCCAACATTTATAATTTTATGAGTTATAACCCATAATTATTTATCATTCTTAGTCATTTTGACCCATTTGGAAATTATTTCATAGAGACCAAAATTAACGTTTTTATGAGTTATAATCCATGAACTTTTTTACTTTTTAGTCGTTTAGACCCATTGGCAAATTATTTCGCAGAGTCCTAAATTCATGATATCATAAGCTATAAACCATGATTTTTATCCATTTTGAATTGTTTTGACCCGATGACAAATAATTTCATGGATGCCAAAATTCACGATTTCATGAGCTATAACCCATGATTTTTGGCCATTTTGAGTGACTTCGACCCATTAGTAAATAATTTCGTGGTGGCCAAAGTTCACGATTTTATGAGCTATAACCCATGATTTATTGCTATTTTTAGTCATTTCGACCCATTGGCACATAATTTTGTGGAGACCAAAATTATGAATTTCATGGAGGCCAAAATTCACGATTTCATGAGCTATAACCCATAATTCTTTACCATATTTTATCAGTTTGGCCCATTGGCCATATTTATTCGTTTTGACCCGTTGCCAATTAGTTTCACGAAGGCTAAAGTTTACGATTTAATGAGCTATAACCCATGATTTTTTCCATCAATAGCGCTTCGACCTATTTGTAAATAATTTTATGGGTTAAATTCACGATTTCATGAGCTATAGCCCATGATTTTTGGCCATTTTAGTTATTTCACTACCTTAACATACTATTTCGATGAGGACAAAGTCACGATTTCATCAGTTATAACCCATGGTTTTGGCCATTTTAGTCATTTCAACCTATTGGCACATAATTTCATAGAGGCCAAAATTCACGATTTTATGAGCTATAACCCACGATTTTTGGCTATTTTTAGTCATTTTGACCCATTGGCAAATAATTTCATGGAGGCCAAAATTCATGATTTCATAAGCTATAAACCATGTTTTTGGCCAATTTTAGTCATTTCAACCCATTGGCAAATAATTTCATGGAGGCCAAAATTTACAATTTAATGGGCTACAACCCATGATTTTTGGTCATTTTTAGTTGTTTGACTAATTAACAAATAATTTCGTAGAGGACAAAACTCACAATTTAATGGGCTATAACCCATGGTTTTGGTCATTTTTAGTCATTTCGATCCCTTGGCAAATAATTTTGTGGAGGTAAAAGTTCTTTATTTCATGAGCTATAACCCACGATTTTTTACCATTTTTAATCATTTCTATCCATTGGTAAAATTTTTATGGAGGCCAAAATTCATGATTTCAAGAGCTATAACCCATGGTTTTAGAAATTTTAGTCATCTTAACCCATTGGCAAATAATTTTATGGATAGCCAAAATTCATGATTTCATAAGTTATAACCCATGATTATTGGCCATTTTCGTCGCTTTGAACCAATGGTAAATAATTTTGTGGAGGCCAAAATTCACGATTTCATGAGCTATAGCCCATGATTTTTGGCCATTTTAGTCATTTTGACCCATTGGCACATAATTTCATAGAGGCCAAAATTCATGATTTCAAGAGCTATATAAACCACTAGTTTTGGCCATTTTAGTTGTTTGACTAATTAACAAATAATTTTATGGTGCCCAAAATTCATGATTTTATGAGCTATAACCCATGGTTTTAGAAATTTTAGTCATCTTAACCCATTGGCAAATAATTTCATAGAGGCCAAAATTCACGATTTTATGAGTTATAACCCATGATTTTTGGCCATTTTGAGTGACTTCGACCCATTAGTAAATAATTTTGCACACTTCAAATGTCACAATTTCAAGAGCTATATAAACCACTAGTTTTGGCCATTTTAGTCATTTCAACCCATTGGCAAATATTTTCATGAGCTATAACCCACAATTTTGGCCATTTTAGTCATTTCGACCCATTGGCACATAATTTCATAGAGGCCAAAATTCACAATTTCATGAGCTATCACTTACAATTTTGGCTATTTTTAGTCATTTCAACCCATTGGCAAATAATTTTATGGATAGCCAAAATTCACAATTTCATGAGCTATAATCCATGATTTTCAATAGATGATGTCGATTTCGCTGTAAATATCCCTTTGAATTGTAGCATGGACGTCTTCTTCAAATCATAAAGAGAGCCAAGAAAAAAAGCTCTAACCAATCTCTTCAATGAAAAATCCTAGCTTTTCTATTCTCCAAACTCTTGATTTTTTTCTCTCTTTCATCCTCAATATATAATCTCTACAATAGGACTTCTAATATGTTCAAGAAAACAACCCATACAGTCCTTGTCCAGATGTACAAATGAATGGTTCAGATTAGAACTCAGAAAAGTGACTGATTCAACCAAAATATGTTGACTAGATGTCTGAAATTTGAGACCTAATGCCTGAATTATAGTTTAGATGTTAAAAAATACGGACCAGAGGTCTCTGGCGAATTTGTCAAGAATCAGTTTTCTATCTAATAGATTTTACGTATGAGCCAAATTAACTTGTGAAAGTTACTATCATCTTGTAGAGCAGATCGAGAGCTTTTCAAAATTATATTATAATAGTGATTCTGATAACTGAGTCAAAAGTTATGGCATGTGCAAGTATTCAGCCTTCTGTGTGCATGTTTTAATCCGTCTAATGTGCACATTTTCAGTAGTTTGATGCAAAGGACCAGACGTCTGAATTTTGTGACCAAACATCTACAGTTGAGATTAGACATCTCTGCTAAATGTTTCTAATGATCTAAGTTTCTGTCATAACCAAGTCATATGTCTGCTGCAAAAACCAGACGTCTGGTTCGCTAATGACTATTTTAACACTGTCTCACTAAAACCTTCATAACTTTAGCTATAAAACCCCAATTTGAGTTCCTTTTGATATTGTAGATTCCCAACATAAAGACAGACACTTTTATATGATAAAAGTTAAATTTAGCTTCTGATATCTCTCTAGGATTAACTGTGAACTTGTATAACATGCACACTTCATCTCAAAACACCATCAAGTATGTGTGTGTGTGTGTGTGTGTGTGTGTGTATATATATATATATATATATATATATATATATATATATATATATATATATATATATATATATATATATATATATATATATATATATATATATATATATATATATGAACGCTTGTTATTAATTAAACCAAGTTGATTGTGTGATCAACATCCAATAATTTTGACCCATTAGCAAATAATTTTATGGTGCCCAAAATTCATGATTTGATAGGTTATAACACACGATTTTTGGCTATTTTTAGTCATTTCGATCCTGGGCAAATAAATTCACGGAGCCCAAAATTCACGATTTAATGAGCTATAACCCATAATTTTTTTCCATTTTCAGTCATTTTGACTCATTAGTAAATAATATTGCAGAGGCCAAAATTCACTATTTTATGAGCTATAACCCATGGTTTTTGGCCATTTTTAACATTTCAACTCGTTGGAAAATAATATCACGAAGGCCAAAATTCATGATTTTATGAGCCATAACTCATGATTTGTTCCCATTTGTAGTCATTTTGACCCATTATCAAATAGTTTCTCAGTGGCTAGAGTTCATGATTTTATGACCTATAACCCATGGTTTTTGGTCATTTTTAGTCATTTCAACCCATTAGCACATAATTTCGTGAAGGCTAAAATTTACAATTTCATGGGCTATAACCCATGTGTTTTTCATTTCTAGTCATTTCGACTTACTGAAAAATAATTTTGTGGAGGTAAAAGTTCTTTATTTCATGAGCTATAACCCACGATTTTTACCATTTTAATCATTTCAACCCATTGGCAAATAATTTTGTGGAGGCCAAAATTCATGATTTCAAGAGCTATAACCCATGGTTTTTAGAAATTTTTAGTCATCTTAACCCATTGGCAAATAATTTATGGATAGCCAAAATTCATGATTTCATAAGCTATAAATCATAGTTTTTGGCCATTTTTAGTCATTTCGACCCATTGGCAAATATTTTCATGAGCTATCACTTACAATTTTTGGCTATTTTTAATTGTTTCGACCCATTGGCACATAATTTCATGGAGGCCAAAATTCATGATTTGATAGGTTATAACACACGATTTTTGGCTATTTTAGTCATTTCAACCCATTGGCAAATAATTTTGTGGAGGCCAAAATTTTCAATTTCATGGGCTATAACCGATGATTTTTTCCCATGTTTACTCGTTTCGACCCCTTAGCAAACAAATTCATGGAGGGAAGAACTCACGACTTTGTAGGTTATTATCCATGATTATTGGCTATTTTTAGTCATTTTGATGGTAAATAATTTAGCAGAGTTGGAACATTACGATTTTTGGCCATTTTTAGTCATTTCAACTCGTTCTCAAATAATTACACAGTGGGCAAAATTAACAATTTTGTTAGCTACAATGCCAGATTTTTTACCATTTTTAGACATTTCGACCATTTCCTAATAAATTCGCAAAGGCCAAAAATTATGAATCAGTGATCTATGACCGATGATTTTTAGCTATTTTCAGCCGTTTTGACCCCTATACAAATATTTGCGCGATAGCCAAAATTCACATTTCTTAAATTATAACCCATGATTTTTTGCCATTTTTAGTCGTTTTGATCAATAGAAAAATAGTTTCATGGAGTCCAAAACTCATGAGTTCAGAAGCTATAACCTAAGATTTTTGGTCATTTTTAGTCATTTCGATCCCTTGGCAAATAATTTCATAGTGGGAAAAGTTCATGATTATGTGAGCTATAACCCACAATTTTTGGCCATTTGTAGTCATTTCACCCATTGTCAAATAATTTTATGGAGGATAAAAATTCACAATTTTATGAGTTATAACCCACGATTTTTGGCTATTTTAGTCATTTTGACCCATTGGCAAATAATTTTATGGAGGATAAAAATTCACGATTTCATGAGCTATAACCCATAATTTTGCGATGGCCAAAATTCATGATTTTATGAGCTATAACCCATGATTTTTGGCCATTTGTAGTTGTTTCAAGCCTGTTGTCAAATAATTTCACAATGCCAAAATTCACGATTTTGTGAGCTATAGCCCATGATTTTTGGCCATTTTAGTCATTTCGACCCATTGGCAAATAATTTCATAGAGGCCAAAATTCACAATTTCATGAGCTATAACCCATGATTTTTGGCCATTTTAATTGTTTCACCCATTGGCAAATAATTTTGTGGAGGTAAACTCACAATTTTATGAGCAATAACCCATAATTTTTGGCCATTTTAGTCATTTCGACCCATTGGCAAATAATTTTGTGGAGGCCAAAATTCATGATTTCATGAGCTATAACCATGATTTTTGCCATTTTTAGTCATTTCAACTCGTTGGAAAATAATATCACGAAGGCCAAAATTCACGATTTCATGAGCTATAACCCATGATTTTTGGTCATTTTAATCATTTCAACCCATTGATAAATAATTTTGTAGAGGGCAAAATTCACAATTTTATGAGTTATAACCCACGATTATTGTCCATTTTTACTTGCATCAAACCAATGGTAAATCATTTTATCGAGTTCAAACAGCACAATTTCATGAGCTATAACTCATGATTTTTGCAAGTTTAATTATTTCGACCTGTTGGCAAATAATTTTGTGGCAGCCAAGTTCAGATTTCATTCACTATAGCCAATAATTTTTAGAAACTTTTAATCATTTTGACACTTTGGCAAATAATATTGCAGTGGCCAAAAGTCACGATTTCATGAGATGTAACCCACGGTTTATGGCTATTTTTAGTCATTTCAATCAATGGGCACATAAATTCACAGAAGCCAAAATTTACTATGTCATGGGCTATAACCTCTGATTTTTTACCATTTTTAGTCAATTTAATCCGTTGATAAATAATTCCTAGAGGACAAAAGTCATGATTTCATCAGTAGCAACCAACAACTTTTGGCCATTATTAATTGTTTCGACCCATTGTCTAATAAATCCATGGTAGCGAAAATTCACAATTTTCTAAGCTATAACCCATGATTTTTTGCCATGTTTTGTCATTTCGATCCCTCACCAAATAATTTCACAGAGGGCAAAATTCACGATATCATGAGTTATAATTGACGCATATTGGCCATTTTTAATTGCTTCAAACATGTTGCCATAGAAATTGCAGTAGCAAAAATTCATGATTTTATGAGCTATAACCCATAATTTTTGCCATTTTAGTTGCTTAGACTCACAAATAATTTTGTGGAGGCCAAAATTCATGATTTCTGAGCTACAACTTATGATTTTTTGCCCATTTACTCGATTTGACCCCTTGGCAAACGATTTTGTAGAGGGCAAAATTCATGATTTGATAGGTTATAACACACGATTTTTGGCTATTTTAGTCATTTCAACCCATTGGCAAATAATTTTGTGGAGGTAAACTCACAATTTTATGAGCAATAACCCATAATTTTTGGCCATTTTTAGTCATTTCGACCCATTGGCAAATAATTTTGTGGAGGCCAAAATTCATGATTTCATGAGCTATAACCATGATTTTTGCCATTTTTAGTCATTTTGACCCATTGTAAAATAATTTCACATGGCCAAAATTCATGATTTCTGAGCTATAACCCACAATTTTTGGTCATTTTAATCATTTCAACCCATTGGTAAATAATTTTGTGGAGGCCAAAATTCATGATTTCATAAGTTATAACCCATGATTTTTGGCCATTATTAATTGTTTCACCCATTGTCTAATAAATCCATGGTAGCGAAAATTCACAATTTTTGAGCTATAAACCACGATTTTTACCATATATAGTCATTTCGACCCATTGTCAAATAAGTTTGTGGTGGCCAAAATTCATGATTTCTGAGCTATAACCCATAATTTTTACTATTTTTAATCGCTTAGACCCCTTGACAAACAATTTTGTGGAGGGCAAAATTCACAATTTTATGAGTTATAACTCATGACTTTTGGCTATTTTAGTCATTTCAACCCATTGGCAAATAATTTTGTGGAGGGCAAAATTCACAATTTTATGAGCAATAACCCATAATTTTTGGCCATTTTAGTCATTTCGACCCATTGGCAAATAATTTTGTGGAGGGCAAAATTCATGATTTCTGAGCTATAACCCATGATTTTTGCCATTTTTAGTCATTTTGACCCATTGTAAAATAATTTGCGATGGCCAAAATTCATGATTTCTGAGCTATAACCCACAATTTTTGGTCATTTTAATCATTTCAACCCATTGGTAAATAATTTTGTGGAGGCCAAAATTCATGATTTCATAAGTTATAACCCATGATTTTTGGCCATTATTAATTGTTTCACCCATTGTCTAATAAATCCATGGTAGCGAAAATTCACAATTTTTGAGCTATAAACCACGATTTTTACCATATATAGTCATTTCGACCCATTGTCAAATAAGTTTGTGGTGGCCAAAATTCATGATTTCTGAGCTATAACCCATAATTTTTACTATTTTTAATCGCTTAGACCCCTTGACAAACAATTTTGTGGAGGGCAAAATTCACAATTTTATGAGTTATAACTCATGACTTTTGGCTATTTTAGTCATTTTGACCCGTTGTTAAATTACTTTGCGATGGCCAAAATTCACAATTTTTGACCATTTTAGTCATTTTGACCCATTGGCAAATAATTTTGTGGAGGCCAAAATTCACAATTTTTGACCATTTTAGTCATTTTGACCCATTGGCAAATAATTTCACAGAGGGCAAAATTCACAATTTAATGAGCTATAACCCATAATTTTTGGCCATTTTTAGTCATTTTGACCCATTGTAAAATAATTTACGCAATGGATAAAATTCACAATTTTCTAAGCTATAACCCATAATTTTTACTATTTTTAATCGCTTAGACCCCTTGACAAACAATTTTGTGGAGGGCAAAATTCACGATTTTGTGATCTATTACCCATGATTTTTGGCCATTTTAATTGCTTCAAACCGATGGTAAATAATTTTGCAGAGGTTGAAATTCACGAATTTATGAGCTATAATCCATGATTTTTGGCCATTTTTGTCATTTTGACCCATTGGTAAATAATTTTGCAGAGGTTGAAATTCACGAATTTATGAGCTATAACCCATGATTTTTGGCAATTTTAGTCATTTCAACCCATTGGCAAATAATTTTGTGGAGGCCAAAATTCATGATTTCATAAGTTATAACCCATGGTTTTGGCCATTTTTAGTCATTTTGACCCATTTGAAAATAATTTTGCAGAGGTTGAAATTCACGAATTTATGAGCTATAATCCATGATTTTTGGCCATTTTTGTCATTTTGACCCATTGTAAAATAATTTACGCAATGGATAAAATTCACAATTTTCTAAGCTATAACCCATGATTTCTATCCATATTTAGTCATTTTGACCCATTGGCAAATAATTTTGTGGAGGCCAAAATTCACAATTTCATGAGCTATAACCCATGATTTTTGCCATGTTTTGTCATTTCGATCCCTCACCAAATAATTTCACAGAGGGCAAAATTCACAATTTTCTAAGCTATAACCCATGATTTCTATCCATATTTAGTCATTTTGACCCATTGGTAAATAATTTTGTGGAGGCCAAAATTCACAATTTCTGAGCTATAACCCATGATTTTTGGCCATTTTAATTGCTTCAAACCGATGGTAAATAATTTTGTGGAGGCCAAAATTCACGATTTCATGAGCTATAATCCATGACTTTTATCTATTTTTAATCATTTCGACCCGCTAGCAAATAATTTTGTGGAGGCCAAAATTCACGATTTCATAAGCCATAAACCACGATTTTTTACCATATATAGTCATTTCGACCCATTGTCAAATAAGTTTGTGGTGGCCAAAAATTTACCATTTCATGAGTTATAACCCATGGTTTTGGCCATTTTTAGTCATTTTGACTCCTTAGCAAATGATTTCATGAAGGGCAAATTTCATGATTTCTTCAGCAATAACCCATGATTTTTGGCAATTTTTAGTCATTTCAACACGTTGTCAATTAATTTCATGGTGGCAAATGTTCATGATTTCATGAGTCATAACCCATGGTTTTGGCCATTTTTAGTCATTTCAACCCATTGGCAAATAATTTTGTGGAGGCCAAAATTCACGATTTCATGAGCTATAACCCATGATTTTATCCATTTTAGTTATTTTTACCTATTGGCAAATAATTTCATGGGGATAAAATTCATGATTTTGTGAGCTATAGCCCATGATATTTGGCCATTTTTAGTCATTTTGACCCATTGGCAAATAATTTTGTGGAGGGCAAAATTCATGATTTTTGCTATTTTTAGTCATTTTGACCTATTGTCAAATGATTTCATGGGGAAAAATTCACGATTTCATGAGTTATAACCCATGATTTGTGGTCATTTTTAGTTGTTTCAACCCGTTATCAAATACTTTTACGGTGACCAAAATTCACAATTTCATGAGCTATAATCCATGATTTTTGGCAATTTTAGTCATTTTGACTCCTTAGCAAATGATTTCATGGGGAAAAATTCACGATTTCATGAGTTATAACCCATCATTATTGGCCATTTTTAGTCATTTCGACCCATTGTCAAATAATTTCATGGGGATAAAATTCATGATTTTTGCTATTTTTAGTCATTTTGACCCATTGGCAAATAATTTTGTGGAGGCCAAAATTCACAATTTAATGAGTTATAACCCATGATTTTTGGCCATTTTTAGTCATTTTGACCCATTGGTAAATAATTTTGTGGAGGGCAAAATTCATGATTTCATAAGTTATAACCCATCATTATTGGCCATTTTAGTCATTTTGACCCATTGGTAAATAATTTTGTGGAGGCCAAAATTCACGATTTCATGAGCTTATAACCCAAGGCTTTTGGCTATTTTTAGTCATTTTGACCCATTGGCAAATAATTTTGTGGAGGCCAAAATTCATGATTTTATGAGCTATAATCCATAATTTTTTGCTATTTTTAGTCATTTTGACCCATTGGCACATAATTTGCGATGGCCAAAATTCATAATTTCATGAGCTATAACCCATGATTTTTGACTATTTTAGTCATTTTGACCCATTGGTAAATAATTTTGTGGAGGCCAAAATTCATGATTTTATGAGCTATTTAACCAATGAATTTTGGCCATTTTTAGTCATTTCGACCCATTGTCAAATAATTTCACCATAGCTAAAATTCATGATTTTATGAGCTATAACCCATGATTTTTGACTATTTTAGTCATTTCAACCCATTGGCAAATAATTTTGTGGAGGCCAAAATTCACAATTTCATGAGCTATAACCCATGATTTTTGGCCATTTTAGTCATTTTGACCCATTGGTAAATAATTTTGTGGAGGCCAAAATTCACGATTTCATGAGTTATAACTCATGACTTTTGGCTATTTTTAGTCATTTTGACCCATTGGCAAATAATTTTGGGTGGCCAAAATTCATGATTTCATGAGCTATAATCCATAATTTTTTGCTATTTTTAGTCATTTCGACCCATTGGCACATAATTTGCGATGGCCAAAATTCACAATTTTATGAGCAATAATTCATGATTTTATGAGCTATTTAACCAATGAATTTTGGCCATTTTTAGTCATTTTGACCCATTGGTAAATAATTTTGTGGAGGCCAAAATTCATGATTTTATGAGCTATAACCCATGATTTTTGCCATTTATACTCATTTCGATCCGTTGTCAAATAATTTCATCATGGCCAAAATTCACGATTTTATGAGCTATAACCCATGATTTTTGGCCATTTCTAGTCATTTCAACCCATTGGCAAATAATTTTGTGGAGGCCAAAATTCACAATTTCATGAGCTATAACCCATGATTTTTGGCCATTTTAGTTATTTTTACCTATTGGCAAATAAGTTCCTAGAGGCCAAAATTCATGATTTCATGAGCTATAACCCATGATTTTTGGCCATTTTTAGTCATTTCAACCCATTGGCAAATAATTTGCGGTGGCCAAAATTCACGATTTCATGAGCTTATAACCCAAGGCTTTTGGCTATTTTTAGTCATTTCGAACCATTGGCAAATAATTTCGCGGTGACCAAAATTCAAGATTTAAGGACCTATAATCCACAATTTTTCAGCATTTTTATTCATTTCAGCCGATTGGCACATAATTTCGCAGTGGCCAAAATTCATAATTCATGAGCTATAACCCACGATTTTTTTTTTTTTTTTGAACATTTTCAGTCCTTTTGAATAAATGGTAAATAATTTTGCAAAGTCCAAAGTTCATAATTTTATGTGCTATATAACCAACAAATTTTCGCCATTTGTAGTTGTCTCGACCCGTTGTCCAATAATTTCACCGTGGCCAAAATTCACGATTTTATGAGCTATAACCCATGAGTTTTTGCCACTACTAGTCATTTCAACCCATTGGCAAATAATTTCTTGGAGGCCAAAATTCACAATTTCATGAGCTATAACCCATGATTTTTGGCCATTTTAGTTATTTTTACCTATTGGCAAATAAGTTCCTAGAGGCCAAAATTCATGATTTCATGAGCTATAACCCATGATTTTTGGCCATTTTTAGTCATTTCAACCCATTGGCAAATAATTTTGCGGTGGCCAAAATTCACGATTTCATGAGCTATAACCCATAATTTTTGGCTATTTTTAGTCATTTCGACCCATTGGCAAATAATTTTGCGGTGGCCAAAATTCACGATTTCATGAGCTATAATCCATAATTTTTTGCTATTTTTAGTCATTTTGACCCATTGGCACATAATTTCATGGAGGTCAAAATTCACAATTTCATGAGCTATAATCCATAATTTTTTGCTATTTTTAGTCATTTTGAAGAGATGGTAAATAATTTTGTGGAGGCCAAACTTCATGATTTTATGAGCTATTTAACCAATGAATTTTGGCCATTTGTAGTTGTTTCAAGCCTGTTGTCAAATAATTTCACCATAGCTAAAATTCATGATTTTGTGAGCTATAGCCCATGATATTTGGCCATTTCTAGTCATTTCGACCTATTGGCAAATAAGTTCCTAGAGGCCAAAATTCATAATTTCATGAGCTATAACCCACGATTTTTGGCAATTTTTAGTTGTTTGGACCCATTGGCAAATAATTTTGTGGAGGTAAACTCACAATTTTATGAGCAATAACCCATAATTTTGGGCCATTTTTAGCCATTTCGACACATTGTCATATAATTTCTTGGGGGAAAATATTCATGATTTCGTGAGCTATAACACATGATTTTTTGCCATTTTTAGTCATTTTGACCCATTGTAAAATAATTTCGCAATGGATAAAAATTCACAATTTCATGAGCTATATAACCAACAAATTTTGGCCATTTTTAGTCATTTCAACCCATTGATAAACAATCTCGTGGAGGCCAAAATTCACAATTTAATGAGTTATAACCCATGATTTTTGCCATTTTTAGTCGTTTCAACCCATTGGCAAATAATTTCATGGGGATAAAATTCATGATTTTGTGAGCTATAACCCACTATTTTTTGCCATTTTTAGTCATTTCGAACCATTGTAAAATAATTTCTGCAATGGATAAAATTCACAATTTCCTGAGCTATAACCCATAATTTTTGGCCATTTTTAGTCATTTTGACCCATTGGCAAATAATTTTGTGGAGGCCAAAATTCACGATTTTATGAGTTATAAGCCATGATTTTTGGCTATTTTTAGTCGTTTCGACACATTGGGAAATAAATTTGAAGAGGCCAAAATTCAAGCTTTCATGAGCTATAACCCACGATTTTTGGCATTTTTTAGTCATTTCAACCTGTTGATCAATAATTTCGTGGATGCCAAAATTCAAGATTTCGTAGGGTATAACCCATGATTTTTTGCTATTTTTAGTCATTTTGACCCATTGGCAAATAATTTTGAGGCCAAAATTCACGATTTTATGAGTTATAACCCATGATTTTTGGCTATTTTTAGTCGTTTCAACCCATTGGCAAATAATTTCATCATGGCCAAAATTCACGATTTCATGAGCTATAACCCATGATTTTTGGCCATTTTTAGTCATTTCAACCCATTGATAAATAATTTTGTGGAGGCCAAAATTCACAATTTCATGAGCTATAACCCGTAATATTTGGCCATTTTTAGTCATTTTGACCCATTGGCAAATAATTTTGTGGAGGCCAAAATTCACAATTTAATGAGTTATAACCCATGATTTTTGGCTATTTTTAGTCGTTTCAACCCATTGGCAAATAATTTCATCATGGCCAAAATTCACGATTTCATGAGCTATAACCCATGATTTTTGGCCATTTTTAGTCATTTCAACCCATTGATAAATAATTTTGTGGAGGCCAAAATTCACAATTTCATGAGCTATAACCCATGATTTTTGGCTATTTTTAGTCGTTTCAACCCATTGGCAAATAAATTCTCGGTGGCCAAAATTCACAATTATTAAGCTATAACCCACGATTTTTAGCCATTTTTAGCAATTTCAACCCATTGGCAAATAATTTCATGGAGGCCTAGATTTATAATTTCATGAGCTATAACCCATGATTTTATCCATTTTGAATTGAAATGCGGGATGAGTCCCGCATTTTGAATTGAAATGCGGGATGAGTCCCGCATTTTGAATTGAAATGCGGGATGAGTCCCGCATTTTGAATTGAAATGCGGGATGAGTCCCGCATTTTGAATTGAAATGCGGGATGAGTCCCGCATTTTGAATTGAAATGCGGGATGAGTCCCGCATTTTGAATTGAAATGCGGGATGAGTCCCGCATTTTGAATTGAAATGCGGGATGAGTCCCGCATTTTGAATTGAAATGCGGGATGAGTCCCGCATTTTGAATTGAAATGCGGGATGAGTCCCGCATTTTGAATTGAAATGCGGGATGAGTCCCGCATTTTGAATTGAAATGCGGGATGAGTCCCGCATTTTGAATTGAAATGCGGGATGAGTCCCGCATTTTGAATTGAAATGCGGGATGAGTCCCGCATTTTGAATTGAAATGCGGGATGAGTCCCGCATTTTGAATTGAAATGCGGGATGAGTCCCGCATTTTGAATTGAAATGCGGGATGAGTCCCGCATTTTGAATTGAAATGCGGGATGAGTCCCGCATTTTGAATTGAAATGCGGGATGAGTCCCGCATTTTGAATTGAAATGCGGGATGAGTCCCGCATTTTGAATTGAAATGCGGGATGAGTCCCGCATTTTGAATTGAAATGCGGGATGAGTCCCGCATTTTGAATTGAAATGCGGGATGAGTCCCGCATTTTGAATTGAAATGCGGGATGAGTCCCGCATTTTGAATTGAAATGCGGGATGAGTCCCGCATTTTGAATTGAAATGCGGGATGAGTCCCGCATTTTGAATTGAAATGCGGGATGAGTCCCGCATTTTGAATTGAAATGCGGGATGAGTCCCGCATTTTGAATTGAAATGCGGGATGAGTCCCGCATTTTGAATTGAAATGCGGGATGAGTCCCGCATTTTGAATTGAAATGCGGGATGAGTCCCGCATTTTGAATTGAAATGCGGGATGAGTCCCGCATTTTGAATTGAAATGCGGGATGAGTCCCGCATTTTGAATTGAAATGCGGGATGAGTCCCGCATTTTGAATTGAAATGCGGGATGAGTCCCGCATTTTGAATTGAAATGCGGGATGAGTCCCGCATTTTGAATTGAAATGCGGGATGAGTCCCGCATTTTGAATTGAAATGCGGGATGAGTCCCGCATTTTGAATTGAAATGCGGGATGAGTCCCGCATTTTGAATTGAAATGCGGGATGAGTCCCGCATTTTGAATTGAAATGCGGGATGAGTCCCGCATTTTGAATTGAAATGCGGGATGAGTCCCGCATTTTGAATTGAAATGCGGGATGAGTCCCGCATTTTGAATTGAAATGCGGGATGAGTCCCGCATTTTGAATTGAAATGCGGGATGAGTCCCGCATTTTGAATTGAAATGCGGGATGAGTCCCGCATTTTGAATTGAAATGCGGGATGAGTCCCGCATTTTGAATTGAAATGCGGGATGAGTCCCGCATTTTGAATTGAAATGCGGGATGAGTCCCGCATTTTGAATTGAAATGCGGGATGAGTCCCGCATTTTGAATTGAAACGCGGGGTGAGCCCCGCTTTGCTTTGAAGGGATCAATACTTGTGATCTCTTTTCACAAGGATTGTCAACTTGTAATCCTTGTACTTTGGAGATATTAGCTTCTGATTCTCCTTTGTTATCGTGAAAGTCGTCAGCTTGTAACCTTCATTGATAGTGTTTCGCGGATATTGGCTGTCTTCAGTAATAATATTTTTTTTTTACAGCCTACAGCAAATAATTTCAGGGAGGCCAAAATTCACATTTTAATGAGCTGTACCGCATGATATTTTTTCATTTTTAGTCATTTCGACCCATTGATAAATAATTTTGTGGAGGTCAGAATTCACTATTTCTTAAATTAGCCCATAATTTTTAGCCATTTTAAATCGTTTCAACCCATATGATAAATTAGTTTATGGAGGCAAAATTCACGATTTCATGAGCTTATAACCCAAGGCTTTTGGCTATTTTTAGTCATTTCGAACCATTGGCAAATAATTTTGTGGAGGCCAAAATTCATAATTCATGAGCTATAACCCACGATTTTTCGCCATTTTTAGCAATTTCAACCCATTACGCATAAATTGTGGAGGCCTAGATTTATAATTTCATGAGCTATAACCCATGATTTTATCCATTTTGAATTGAAATGCGGGATGAGTCCCGCATTTTGAATTGAAATGCGGGATGAGTCCCGCATTTTGAATTGAAATGCGGGATGAGTCCCGCATTTTGAATTGAAATGCGGGATGAGTCCCGCATTTTGAATTGAAATGCGGGATGAGTCCCGCATTTTGAATTGAAATGCGGGATGAGTCCCGCATTTTGAATTGAAATGCGGGATGAGTCCCGCATTTTGAATTGAAATGCGGGATGAGTCCCGCATTTTGAATTGAAATGCGGGATGAGTCCCGCATTTTGAATTGAAATGCGGGATGAGTCCCGCATTTTGAATTGAAATGCGGGATGAGTCCCGCATTTTGAATTGAAATGCGGGATGAGTCCCGCATTTTGAATTGAAATGCGGGATGAGTCCCGCATTTTGAATTGAAATGCGGGATGAGTCCCGCATTTTGAATTGAAATGCGGGATGAGTCCCGCATTTTGAATTGAAATGCGGGATGAGTCCCGCATTTTGAATTGAAATGCGGGATGAGTCCCGCATTTTGAATTGAAATGCGGGATGAGTCCCGCATTTTGAATTGAAATGCGGGATGAGTCCCGCATTTTGAATTGAAATGCGGGATGAGTCCCGCATTTTGAATTGAAATGCGGGATGAGTCCCGCATTTTGAATTGAAATGCGGGATGAGTCCCGCATTTTGAATTGAAATGCGGGATGAGTCCCGCATTTTGAATTGAAATGCGGGATGAGTCCCGCATTTTGAATTGAAATGCGGGATGAGTCCCGCATTTTGAATTGAAATGCGGGATGAGTCCCGCATTTTGAATTGAAATGCGGGATGAGTCCCGCATTTTGAATTGAAATGCGGGATGAGTCCCGCATTTTGAATTGAAATGCGGGATGAGTCCCGCATTTTGAATTGAAATGCGGGATGAGTCCCGCATTTTGAATTGAAATGCGGGATGAGTCCCGCATTTTGAATTGAAATGCGGGATGAGTCCCGCATTTTGAATTGAAATGCGGGATGAGTCCCGCATTTTGAATTGAAATGCGGGATGAGTCCCGCATTTTGAATTGAAATGCGGGATGAGTCCCGCATTTTGAATTGAAATGCGGGATGAGTCCCGCATTTTGAATTGAAATGCGGGATGAGTCCCGCATTTTGAATTGAAATGCGGGATGAGTCCCGCATTTTGAATTGAAATGCGGGATGAGTCCCGCATTTTGAATTGAAATGCGGGATGAGTCCCGCATTTTGAATTGAAATGCGGGATGAGTCCCGCATTTTGAATTGAAATGCGGGATGAGTCCCGCATTTTGAATTGAAATGCGGGATGAGTCCCGCATTTTGAATTGAAATGCGGGATGAGTCCCGCATTTTGAATTGAAATGCGGGATGAGTCCCGCATTTTGAATTGAAATGCGGGATGAGTCCCGCATTTTGAATTGAAATGCGGGATGAGTCCCGCATTTTGAATTGAAATGCGGGATGAGTCCCGCATTTTGAATTGAAACGCGGGGTGAGCCCCGCTTTGCTTTGAAGGGATCAATACTTGTGATCTCTTTCACAAGGATTGTCAACTTGTAATCCTTGTACTTTGGAGATATTAGCTTCTCGATTCTCCTTTGTTATCGTGAAAGTCGCCACTTGTAACCTTCATTGATAGTGTTTCGGATATTACTCTCGATAATAATATTTTTTTACACCCTACAAAGAAATAATTTCGTGGAGGCCAAAATTCACATTTTAATGAGTCAGCACGCATGATATTTTTTCATTTTAGTCATTTCGACCCATTGATAAATAATTTTGTGGAGGCCAAAATTCACAATTTCATGAGCTATAACCCATGATTTTTGGCCATTTTTAGTCATTTTGACCCATTGGCAAATAATTTTGTGGAGGCCAAAATTCACAATTTAATGAGCTATAACCCATGATATTTTTTCATTTTAGTCATTTTGACCCATTGGTAAATAATTTTGTGGAGGCCAAAATTCATGATTTCATGAGTTATAACCCATGATTTTTGGTCATTTTAATCATTTCAACCCATTGGCACATAATTTCATGGAGGCCAAAATTCACAATTTCATGAGCTATAACCCATGATTTTTGGCCATTTTTAGTCATTTCAACCCATTGGCAAATAATTTCTTGGAGGCCAAAATTCACAATTTCATGAGCTATAACCGACGAGTTTTGGTCATTTTTAGTTGTTTTAACCCATTGGCAAATAATTTCGTCGAGGCCAAAATTCATGATTTCATGAACTATTACCCATGATTTTTGGCCATTTTTAGTTATTTCAACCCATTGGCAAATAATTTTACGGTGGCCAAAATTCACGATTTCATGAGCTATTACCCATGATTTTTTGCTATTTTCAGTTATTTCAAACCATTGGCAGATAATTTTACAGTGGCCAAAATTCACGATTTCATGAGCTATAACCCATGATTTTTAGCTATTTTCTGTCATTTTGACTGATTGGCACATAATTTCGCGGTGGTCAAAATTCACAATTCATGAGGTATAATCCGTGATTTTTTTTGTCTATTTTTAGTCATTTTGAAGAGATGGTAAATAATTTTATGGATTCCAAAGTTCAAGGTTTCATGAGCTATATAACTAATAAAATTTGTCCATTTGTAGTTGCATCGACCTGTTGTCAAATAATTTCACCATGGTTAAAATTCACGATTTCGTGAGCTATAACCCATAATTTTTGGCCATTTTTAGTCGTTTCAACCCCTTGACGAACTATTTCGTGGAGGGAAAAATTCATGATTTCATGAGTTGTAACCCATGATGATTGGTCATTTTTCAGTTATAGCCCATGATTATTAGTCATATTTAGTCACATCAAACCAATGATAAATAATTCTGTGGAGTCCTAACTTCACAATTTCATGAGCTTTAACTCCCAAATTTTCACTAGCTCTAGTCATTTCAACCCATTGGCAAATAATTTTGTGGAGGCCAAAATTCACGATTTCGTGAGCTATAACCCACGATTTTTCACCTTTTTTCATCTCGACCCATTGGCCCATAATTTTGTGGAGGCCAAAATTCACAATTTAATGAGTTATAACCCATGATATTTTTTCATTTTAGTCATTTCAACCATTGGCAAATAATTTTGTGGAGGCCAAAATTCACAATTTAATGAGCTATAACCCATGATATTTTTTCATTTTAGTCATTTTGACCCATTGGTAAATAATTTTGTGGAGGCCAAAATTCACAATTTCTGAGCTATAACCCATGATTTTTGGTCATTTTAGTTGTTTTGACTCGTTGGCAAATAATTTCTTGGAGGCCAAAATTCACGATTTCATGAGTTGTAACCCATGATGATTGGTCATTTTTCAGTTATAGCCCATGATTATTAGTCATATTTAGTCACATCAAACCAATGATAAATAATTCTGTGGAGTCCTAACTTCACAATTTCATGAGCTTTAACTCCCAAATTTTCACTAGCTCTAGTCATTTCAACCCATTGGCAAATAATTTTGAGATCACCAAATTTCAATATTCTTGACCTATAACCCACGATTTTTCACCTTTTTTTCATCTCGACCCATTGGCCCATAATTTTGTGGAGGCCAAAATTCACAATTTAATGAGTTATAACCCATGATATTTTTTCATTTTAGTCATTTCAACCATTGGCAAATAATTTTGTGGAGGCCAAAATTCACAATTTAATGAGCTATAACCCATGATATTTTTTCATTTTTTTCATCTCGACCCATTGGCCCATAATTTTGTGGAGGCCAAAATTTGCAAGTGCATGACCTATATAACCCATGATTTTTATCAATTTTAGCAATTTCGACCCGTTGGCAAATAATTTTGGGGAGGCTAAAATTAATAATTTAATGAGCTATAACCCATGATATTTTTTATTTTTAGTCATTTTGACCCATTGGTAAATATATTTGCATTGGCGAAGATTCATATCTCCTAAGTTAACCCATGATTTTTGGTCATTTTTAATCATTTCAACCCATCGGCACATAAATTCATGGATGCCAAATTCACAATTTCATGAACTATATAACCCATGGTTTTTCTCCATTTTTAGTCATTTTGAACCACTGAAAATAATTTTGCAATACCCAAAATTCATGATTTCATGAGCTATAATCCACTGTTTTGGCAATTTTTAGTCATTACGACCGATTGGCAAATAATTTCGCAGTAGTCAAAATTCACGAATCATGAGCGTGATGGACAAAATTCACAATTTCCTGAGCTATAACCTATAATTTTTGGCCATTTTTAGTCATTTCGACCCCTTGACGAACTATTTTTTAGAGGGAAAAATTCACGATTTCATGAGTTATAACCCATGATTATTGGTCATTTTTTAGTTATAGCCCACAGTTATTAGTAATTTTTAGTCACATCGAACTAATGATAAACAATTCTGTGGAGTCTTAACTTCACAATTTCATGAGCTATAACTCATGATTTTTCACTAGTTCCAGTCATTTCGACCCATTGGCAAATAATTTTGTGGTCACCAAAATTCAAGATTCTTGAGCTAGAACCCACGCTTTGTCACCATTTTTTGTCATCTCGACCCATTGGCCCATAATTTCGTGGAGGCCAAAATTTACAAGTTCATGAGTTATAACCCACGATTTTTTCATTTTTAGCAATTTCAACCTGTTGGCAAATAATTTCAGTGAGGCTAAAATTAACAATTTAATGAGCTATAACCCATGATTTTTTTCATTTTTAGTTATTTGAACCCATTGGTAAATAATTTTGCATAGGCGAAAATTCATATTTCCTGAGCTAACCCATGATTTTTGGTTATTTTTAATCGTTTCAACCTGTTGGCACATCAATTCATGGATGCCAAATTCACGATTTCATGAGCTATAACCCATGGTTTTCTCCATTTTTAGTCATTTTGAACCACTGAAAATAATTTTGCAATACCCAAAATTCATGATTTCATGAGCTATAATCCACTGTTTTGGCAATTTTAGTCATTACGACCGATTGGCAAATAATTTTGTGGAGGCCAAAATTCACGATTTCATGAGTTATAACCCACGATTTTTTCATTTTTAGTCATTTTGACCCATTGGCAAATAATTTTGGGAGGCTAAAATTAATAATTTAATGAGCTATAACCCATGATATTTTTATTTTTAGTCATTTTGACCAATTGGCAAACAATCTCTGAGGCCAAAATTCACGATTTCGTGAGCTATAACCCATGATTTTTGGCCATTTTTAGTTGTTTTGACTCGTTGGCAAATAATTTTGTGGAGGCCAAAATTCATGATTTCATGAGCTATAACCCATGATTTTTGCCATTTTTAGTTGTTTTGACTCGTTGGCAAATAATTTTGTGGAGGCCAAAATTCACGATTTTGTGAGCTATAACCCACTATTTTTGCCATTTTTAGTTGTTTTGACTCGTTGGCAAATAATTTCATGGAGGTCAAAATTAACAATTTTATGAGCAATAACCCACGGTTTTGGGCCATGTTTGGTCATTTTAAACCCATTGTCATATATTTTCATGGGGGGAAATATTCATGATTACATGAGCTATAATCCATGATTTTTGGCCATTTTTACTTGTTTCGACCTGATGTTAAATAATTTCGCGATGGCTAAAATTCAAAATTTCCTGAGCTATAACCCACAATTTTTGGCCATTTTTAGTCATTTTGACCAATTGGCAAACAATCTCTCGGAGGCCAAAATTCACAATTTAATGAGTTATAACCCATGATTATTACCAATTTTTAGTCGCTTCGAACCCGTTGTCAAATAATTTCACAGTGGTAAAAATTCACGATTTTGTGAGCTATAACCCACTATTTTTTGCCATTTTTAGTCATTTCGAACCATTGTAAAATAATTTCTGCAATGGATAAAATTCACAATTTCCTGAGCTATAACCCAGAATTTTTGGCCATTTTTAGTCATTTTGACCAATTGGCAAACAATCTCTCGGAGGCCAAAATTCACAATTTAATGAGTTATAACCCATGATTATTACCAATTTTTAGTCGCTTCGAACCCGTTGTCAAATAATTTCACAGTGGTAAAAATTCACGATTTTGTGAGCTATAACCCACTATTTTTTGCCATTTTTAGTCATTTCGAACCATTGTAAAATAATTTCTGCAATGGATAAAATTCACAATTTCCTGAGCTATAACCCATAATTTTTGGCCATTTTTAGTTGTTTTGACTCGTTGGCAAATAATTTTGTGGAGGCCAAAATTCATGATTTCATGAGTTATAACCCATGATATTTTTATTTTTAGTCATTTTGACCCATTGGTAAATATATTTGCATTGGCGAAGATTCATATCTCCTAAGTTAACCCATGATTTTTGGTCATTTTAATCATTTCAACCCATCGGCACATAAATTCATGGATGCCAAATTCACAATTTCATGAACTATATAACCCATGGTTTTCTCCATTTTTAGTCATTTCAACCCATTGGCAAATAATTTTGTGGTCACCAAAATTCAAGATTCTTGAGCTAGAACCCACGCTTTGTCACCATTTTTTGTCATCTCGACCCATTGGCCCATAATTTCGTGGAGGCCAAAATTTACAAGTTCATGAGTTATAACCCACGATTTTTTCATTTTTAGCAATTTCAACCTGTTGGCAAATAATTTCAGTGAGGCTAAAATTAACAATTTAATGAGCTATAACCCATGATTTTTTTCATTTTTAGTTATTTGAACCCATTGGTAAATAATTTTGCATAGGCGAAAATTCATATTTCCTGAGCTAACCCATGATTTTTGGTTATTTTTAATCGTTTCAACCTGTTGGCACATCAATTCATGGATGCCAAAATTCACGATTTCATGAACTATAATCCATGATTTTTCACCATTTTTAGTCATTTTGAACCACTGAAAAATAATTTTGTAGTGGCCAAAATTCACAATTTTATGAGTTATAATCCACTGTTTTGGCGATTTTTAGTCATTACGACCGATTGGCAAATAATTTCGCGGTAGCCAAAATTCACGATTCATAAGATATAACACACAATTTTTTATCATGTTTAGTAATTTTGACCCATTGTAAAATAATTTCGGGGAGGCCAAAATTTATAATTTAATGAGCTATAACCCATGATTTTTTTATATTTTTAGTTATTTTGACCCATTGGTAAATAATTTTACAGAGACCAAAATTCACTATTTCTTGAGCAAACCCAAGATTTTTGGCCATTATTAGTCATTTTGACATGTTGGAAAATAATTACGTGAGGGTCGAAATTCATGATTTCATGAGCAATAATCCATGATTTCTTGCTATTTTTAGTTATTTCGATGCGTTGTCAAATAATTTTGCAGAGGCAAAAATTCATGATTTTTTGAGCTATAACCCACGATTTTTAGCCATTTTTAGTTGTTTTGACATGTTGTAAAGTAATTTCTTGGTGGCTAAAATTCAGGATTTCCTAAGCTATAACTCAAAAATTTTAGCGATTTTTAGTCGTTTTGACCTCTTGACAAACTATTTTGTGGTGAGCAAAATTCATAATTTCATGAGTTATAACCCATGATTATTGATTATTTTTAGTCACATCGAACAAATGGTAAATAATTTTGCGGACTCTTAACTTCATGATTTCATGAGTTATAACTCATGATTTTTGGCTATTTTTATTCATTTTGACCTAATGGCAAATAAATTTGTGGTGACCAAAATTCACAATTCTTGAGCTATAACCCAATGGTTTTTTACCAAAATTAGACATTTCGACCCATTGGCACATAATTTCATGGAGGCCTAGATTTACAATTTCATGGGTAATAAACCATGATTTTTTGCCACTTTTAGTAATTTGGACCTGTTTGGCAAATAATTGCAGGGAGGCCAAAACTTGCAATTTAATGAGCAATAACCCACGATTTTTTCATTTTTAGTCGTTTTGACCCAATTGTAATTAATTTTTCAGAGGCCAAAATTCACTATTTCTTGAGCTAGCCCACGATTTTTGCCCATTTTGATCGTTTCAACCCGTTCGCAAATTATTTCATGGAGGTAAAAATTTGCTATTTCATGAGCTTATAACCCATGGTTTTTGGCCATTTTAGTCATTTTGACCTAATGGCAAATAAATTTGTGGTGACCAAAATTCATAATTTTATAAATTATAACCCACGGTTTTTGGCCATTTTTATTCATTTCCACCAATTGGCATATAATTTCACAGCGGCCAAATTTCACGATTCATAAGCTATAAGTCATAATTTGTTTAACAACTTTAGTCATTTTGAATAGATGGTAAATAATTTTGTAGAGTCCAAACTTCAAGATTTTATGAGCTATATAACCACTGAATTTTGGCCATTTGTAGTTGTTTCAACCCGTTGTCAAATAATTTCATCATGCCCACAATTCATAATTTCATGAGCTATAATCCATGATTTTTCAATATTTCTAGTCATTTTGACCCATTGGCAATGGTCATTTTAGTTGTTTTGACCCGTTAATAAATAATTTCATGGAGGTCAAAATTCACAATTTCATAAGCTATATAACGCATGATTTTTGGCCATTTTAGTTTTTAAACCATTAGCAAATAATTTCATGGTAGCCAAAATTCATGATTTTGTAAGCTATAACCAATGGTTTTGGCCATTTTTATTCATTTCCACCAATTGGCATATAATTTCACAGCGGCCAAATTTCACGATTCATAAGCTATAAGTCATAATTTGTTTAACAACTTTAGTCATTTTGAATAGATGGTAAATAATTTTGTAGAGTCCAAACTTCAAGATTTTATGAGCTATATAACCACCGAATTTTGGCCATTTGTAGTTGTTTCAACCCGTTGTCAAATAATTTCATCATGCCCACAATTCATAATTTCATGAGCTATAATCCATGATTTTTCAATATTTCTAGTCATTTTGACCCATTGGCAATGGTCATTTTTAGTTGTTTTGACCCGTTAATAAATAATTTCATGGAGGTCAAAATTCACAATTTCATAAGCTATATAACGCATGATTTTTGGCCATTTTTAGTTTTTTTAAACCATTAGCAAATAATTTCATGGTAGCCAAAATTCATGATTTTGTAAGCTATAACCAATGGTTTTTGGCCATTTTTAATCATTTCAACTGATTGGCACATCATTTCGCGATGGCCAAACTTCACGATTCATGAGTTATAACTCGCGATTTTTTTGAACAATTTCAGTCATTTTGAACAAATGGTAAATATTTTTGCTGATTTCAAACATCACGATTTCATGAGCTATATAACCAACAAATTTTGGCCATTTGTAGTTGTATCAACCCATTATCAAATAATTTCATCATGGCCAAAATTCATGATTTCGTGAGCTATATAACCTATGATTTTTGGCCATTTCTAGTCATTTTCACCCATTGGCGAATAATTTCCTGGAGGCTAAAATTAACAATTTCATGAGCTATAACCATAATTTTTGGCCATTTTTAGTTGTTACGACCCGTTGGCAAATAATTTTGTGGAGGCCAAAATTCACAATTTCATAAGCAATAACCTACGATTTTGGGCCATTTTAAGTCATTTCGATTTACTATCATATAATTTCTTGGGGGCAAATATTCATGATTTCATGAGTTATAACCATAATTTTTGGTCATTTTTTGTCATTTCGATTCACTATCATATAATTTCATGGGGGCAAATATTCATGATTTCATGAGTTATAACCATAATTTTTAGCAAATCATCATGGTCAAAATTCAAGATTTCCTGAGCTATAACCCATGATTTTTGTCCTTTTTAGTCATTTCAACCAATTGCCAAACTATCTCGCAGAGGGAAAAATTCACGATTTAATGAGTTATAACCCAAGATTATTGGCCATTTTTAGTTGCTTCAAACCCGTTGTCAAATAATTTTACGGTGGTAAAAATTCATGATTTCATGAGCTATAACGCACGATTTTTGCCCTTTTTTAGTTGTTTTGACCTGTTGTCAAGTAATTTCACGATGGCTAAAATTCACAATTTCCTGAGCTATAATCCATAATTTTTAGCCATTTGACAAACTATTTCGTGGATGGCAAAATTTATGATTTCATGAGTTATAACCCACGATCATTGGTCATTTTCGAGTTATAACCCATGATTATTGGTTATTTTCAGTCACATTGCACCAATGGTAAATAATTTTGTGGAGTCCTAACTTCACAATTTTATGAGCTATATACAACTCACGATTTTGGCTATTTTTAGTCATTTAGACTCATTAGCAAATAATTTGGTGGTGGCTAAAATCCTAGAGTCTTGAACAATAATTCATGCTTTTTCACCATTTTAGTCATTTCAACCCATTGGCACATAATTTCGCGGATGTCAAAATTTACAATTTCATAAGTTATAACCCACGGTTTTTGATTAATTTTAGTAATTTTGACCCATTGGCAAATAATTTTGAGGCCAAAATTCACAATTTAATGAGCTATAACCCATGATTATTTTCTATTTCAAGTCATTTTGACTCATTGGTAAATAATTTTGCAGAGGCTAAAATTCACTATTTCCTGAACTAACCTACTATTTTTGGCTGTTTTAAATCATTTCAATCCATTTACAAATAAATTCTTATCGTCATTTCATGAGCTATAACCCATGGTTTTTTGCCATTTTTAGTTATTTCGCACCATTGGAAAATATTCATTGTGGTCAAAATTAACGATTTCATGAGCTATGACCATGATTTTTTACCATTTCAGTCATTGTGACCGATTGGCACATAATTTCGTGATGGCTAAAATTTATGATTCATGAGCTATAATCCATAATTTTTAGCTATTTTTAGTAATGTCTACCTATTATCAAATAATTTCGGGGAGGCCAAAATTTACAATTTAATGAGCTATAACCCATTATTTTTTTTCATTTTAGTCATTTTGACCCATGGGTAAATAATTTTTAAAGGCTAAAATTCACTATTTCTTTAGCTAACTAATAGGGGCATAATAAACATGCACTATAGTTACAAGAGGACAACTATCAAATTATAACATAGTTACAATATCGATCCCACGAGGAAGGTGTGTAGGAAAAATTCTAAATTGGATCCTAAAATGTATGTGGACAAAGAGAGTGAAAGTGTATGATTATTTGCAAATAAAAGAAAACTAAAACAAGAGGGGAGAAAGAGAGTGAACAAATAAAAGAAAATAAAAATAAACAGGGAGGAGAGATTAAAAAATAGAAAAGAACAAAATCAAGAATAGAAGAAATAATCAAAAAGAAAATTCAAAACAAGTAAAAGATGGAGGAAATTAAGTAGAAAAGATAGGAATCTAGAATTGAATCTATTAGTTAATTTCATTTAAGATTTATGAACTACTCTCTTTTATCATATTTTACTTTAGATTTACTAAGCATAAACTATCAAACCACTTAAGTAAAGCATAACCTATCAAATTATCATCCAAGTAAAATTCTCATTCATGAAAAAACTAAGCAACTAGATAGTAATTCTAGAATTTATAAGCATAGCCTATCAAACCACTTAAGATAAGCATAAGTTACCAAATTCTTCTTCTACTAATTAATTTTTAGTTGATTATCCTAAGCATGATCATTTCGAGCACAAAGAGGGTAATCCACAAATCATAAAAGAAATCAAACTAGTTTCATACAATTCTAAAATTCCTACAATATTTAGTTATTCATTTTACAAAATAAAAATAAGGAAATAAAATCTAGACTATAAAGTATAAAAGAAAGAGATCTCAATTACAAGAAAAATAAAAATTAATTACAAAAATAAGAACAAGAATAAAGAAAGAAAGATCTAAACTATGAGCATAAAGGAAATCTAAGTAAATAAAATAAAATAGCATAAAAGTAGATTTACATTATAAAAGAAAAATGCAAGAAAATAAATTCTACAAAGCAACAAAATAATAAAAGAGCATGAACGTAAATCTACACAACAAAACATGAAATAAATATAATCTACCAACATAAAAATAAAAGAAAATAAAATCCTAAAACATGAATTTGTAAAATAAGAAAATAAAAGAGAAAAATAAAAACTTACCTTGCAAGGGGTTAGCCCCTTGAATGCAAATCTTCATCAACAAAGAAGAAGAAATAAAATTGAAAAAGAGGAATAAAAATTTTGATTAATACAAAGTTAAAAAGTTTACAATTTGGAAGACCTAATTAAAGGATCTTCTCTCTAAAAAGGAGTTTACAAAATTTTTGACACCCAAACCCCTCACCCTCTACCTATATTTATAGCCTACAGCAATCAATAAGAGCCACTGGATTTGGCTTGAGCTTCGAGAAATAAATCTCAGCCATACACTGTTTCTGTTACGAACCAATCGATTAGACCATTGGTTGGCCAATCTGTTGGCCGCTTGGTTGGCCAATCGATTCATTCCTAACAGAATTGATTCTTTTATTGACTTGTTAACCCGATTTTTCTTGATCTCTTGGGCTTTTGTGGGCCTCCTCTTGACTCGATCTTAGGCTTCAATAAGTGGTAGAAAAATAAGAGATTTGGTTCTTTTGGGCTCTTATTCATTAATTCTTCATTTCCTACAAATTAAGATAAAAAAGCATTATTAGTGATATACTTATTCAAATAAAAAAGATAATGAGGTATAAAAGTGTAATAAAATATGATGATCAAATACCCTCACACCCAAACTTTTGCTAGTCCTCTAGTAAAGAAAGAAAAAAAATCCTAACTCAGTTTCGCAGGAATCGCGGTTGTATTTAGCACATACAACATGCCTTTAAACTCCTAGGTCACCCTAGAGGACGAGTTGTAGTCTCGTGAGGGTTTGCAGTGAATATACCCACAAAATTCGGTCAACTTACTAGTTTGAAAAAGTTAATAAATAATTAATTCACTTAATATATTTAAACAATCTAATTAAAGTTAGTTTATACTTAAGAAATATTTTTATGCATAACTCCAAAGTAATTTTCTTCGAAAATCTTCTCATTACAGCTTATACAAAACCAAGTTTAACTTAGAAATTTACTTAAAAGTTTAAAAGAACATATTAACTCTTTGTTTCAAATAATTTTTCAAGCCTCTTGATCAAATTATTTTTAAGAACATATATATAAATATAACAATATAAAAAATTATTTTTTCTTTTTTATATCTTTCTTTATTCCTCAGTGATTTTGTTCTACTTTATCGGGCTTTCTAAGTGACCATGTAGCGAGTTTTGGGCCAATGTATCCCAACCCAATTGGGCTTATGTCATCAAGTATAAAAATACTCCTCGGGCTTAATCACTCGATCAACTTAGGCTTAGTAAGATGGAATCACCTTGGAGTTCAAGAAGCTTTTTATTGGTGCCCAATTTTCGCACTCTTCTTTGCAAAACTTTTTTTTAATATATATGTTTGTTTATGTGTGTGTGTGTGTGTGTGTGTGTGTGTGTGTGTGTGTGTCTTGAAAAATATTTGGATCAAGAGAATTTTGAAAAATATTTTCTACTCTAAGCTAAATATGCAAAAATTTATTACTTCAATTAAAAGTTTAAGTTTGGACTTGAGTGAAGTATACTACTTTGAGAATCATTTCTCAAGAAGATTATTTAAAGTTATCATAAAATGTTAACTTGAGTACAAAACTAACTAAAATTAGAAAGTTTTAAAAATCATATGTAAATCAATTACTAATTGACTTTACCAAGTTGGCAATTTTTTTTTTTTTTTTGAAAGAAAGGATAAAATGAAGAGAGAAGATGAAAATAACGAGAAAAGATAACTAGTTTCCACTCCCACACCTAAATTTTGCATTGTCCTCTATGCAAAGTATATGATGCATAAGGTAAAACAAATAGGAAATGATGCACTTATATTTGTTCGGTCAACCTTGAACAATGATAAAATAATAAACATTTGCAATTACCTTTGGTATGAGGATGATGTAATCAAAATTTTCTTTTTCACTTTTTTTCTTTCAAATTTTTTCTTCTTCGTTTTTCTTTTCTTTTTTTCCTTTTTTTCTTCTTTTTTCTTCCTTTGTTTCTTTCTTTTTTTCAAAAGAACAAGAAACTCTCAAAGAAGAGAACAATAAATTCTTTTTATTTTTCTTATCATTATGAGACAAAGAGTAAAGATGTAGAATAAAAGTTTTAAGATAAAAGGCTCGATTCCTACATCAAATCGCCTTATTACTGAAAATTCTACCCCAGATTTTAAATAAGTCTAGAATGATAACTCAATGATGTGTTTAAGTTCTATACATTTTGAGGTTTTCAAAGATTTTTGTAACATTTGAAGGCGGTATGTAGTTTGAGTTTCCAATATTGATCAATCAATGCTACTCTCAAATTTGAACTCGTGTATGAAAGTTTATCCTAACATAACCAGTTCTTCTTTAAAACTTTTCTCAAACCTAAAATTCATGGTTGAGGTATGATAAGCTGGTTGTTTTATATCTTTTAGGAACCTAAGCTCATCAGCAAAAAATTTTTTAAAGCTAAGATCAGAGAAACTTGTGTCTGACTCTGTGAAAACTAGTTCTGATTGAAATTTCTCTAGTATCTTAATTTTAGCACCAAAGATCTCCTCAAAACTCGGGTCTGACTCACTATCCTCTTCTAATTCTTTATTTAAATTTTCCTAGATGTAGTTTACTTCTAGGGGTTGATCTGATGAATCAATCGGCTGGTTCCCTAGATTGACAAGGTTGAGATCAATAGTCATATTCTCAAAGGATAACTTCATTTGACCAGTTCTACAGTTGATAAGAGCATTAGATGTTGCAAAGAATGGTGTTTTTAAAATGATAGGTATCTAGCCTCTGAAATTAGAAATGGGATGCGTCTCGAAGAATATGAAATCAACGGGAAAAATAAACCCATCTACCTTGATCAGAACATCCTCTATCTCTCTCTTAGAAATTTTTACAGATCTATCAGCTAACTAGATAGTACATCTAGTTGGCTTTAATTCACCTACTGATTATCACATTTTAATTACATTTTTATACCCTTATTACCTATGTTATATGAATAACGATATTACTAATAATCATTTTTATCTTATTTTGCAGGCTAATAAAGAAATAATGAATAAAAGCCCAAATGACTCAAATTCTCTGAATTTCTACCAATTTTAGAAGCCCAAATCTGAAGACAAACAAAGGCCCAAGATACCAAATTGATCCAAGAGAAATTCGTGAAGAAAAATCAAGAAAAGACAAATTCGGTTGGGAACCAATCGGTTGACCAACCGGTTGGCTAGCCGGTTGGCTAACCGATCGGTCAACCGATCGATTTGCAACAGATTCCGAATTAATGGTGGATTTCTCTTCCTTTTTGGCTAGGTTTGATCCAATGATTCACATCAACTCCGTTGGGCTATAAATAGGGGTGAAGGCTGAGGGTTTTGAGTGTGAAATATTTTGTAAAAACTCCATTTGGAGAGGAGGGTCACTCTTAATTGAGGAGACCTTCCAAAATTGTAACTTTTATTACACAATAAATAAAATTTTTCACCCCTTCAATTTCCTTTCTCTTCTTCTAATCCAAGGACCAAAAGGAGGATTAGATTAAGATCAGGAGTTGTTGGTTTCTATTTTATTTCTTTTTCATTTTCTTTCTTGTTCATTTATTGCTTTGTAGCTTAGATTTACTTTCATGCAATTTACTTTCATGCAATGTATTTAATTCTTGTATTTACTTTCTAGAGTAGATTTTTCTTTTCTTTAATTCACCTTGAGGCTAGAACCCTCTTGGGAATTACCCTTTTCTAAGTGTGGAGCCAATATTTGTGGGATCCCTAGAGATTGTTTGAAACTAGCTAACAAATCCAACTCATTCTTGTGAGATTGAGATAAGCTAAGTGGATCTACTCTAGATTCCTCATATCTTTAATTAATCCTCCATACTTTACCTTCTTAATTTTGCACTTATCCTTGCTTTTCATTTGTTGTTATTTTCCTTTATTCTCCTCTCTTGATTTCATTGATTTTTACTTCTCTCTCAATCTCATTTTCCCTCCATGTGCATATAATCTCAAACCTAGTTTTGTGATTATGTGCATATAACCACAACCATATTCCCAACTTCATTTCCTCCTCCTTTACACATAATCCACAATCAACTCTCTCTTACCTCTTCACCACCACTCTCACCATTTTCTCACTTTCATTTTATTTGAATAAACTCCTAATTGTCGCGCATATTTTGAGAACCAAAACTTGAACAAAACTCTTCCTACTTCCCGTTCCTCGTGGGATCGATAATCTTTTATACTATAACTTGATAAAGGTTGTATACTTGCAATTTAGGAGGTAATCATTTATTTCCCATCAAGTTTTTGGCGCCGTTGCCGGGGAACGGTGCATAAGTAGGATTTTGATTAAGTTTGGTTCCTTATTTTGTGTGTTTTCTTTTGTGTAGGAACTTGGAGCTTGAAGATCAAGAGTTGAAGATTCAAGATTGAAGAATTGCCTCTAACGAGGCTTTGCATTGCTTTTGCGTGGGTAACTTCTCTATCTAGTATTTTCAATTCCACCCTCTAGATAGTTCATATACATTAGAGACAATTAGGATTAAAAAATAAAAAATAAAGATTTTACCCTTGTCGACCCTAATAAACTTCATTTCTTTGATTGTCGACCATAATAAAAAATAAAGATTTTTTTTTTTTGCATCCTTTTAGTTGCTTTTAATTTCTAGGGTTGCATTTCATATAATAGTAGGAATTTACCAAGTGATTTGAGCATCTTGATTTGGCACACATTTGAAAATATCTTAAGGGCAAAACCCACTAATCAAGATAAGGTGAGGGATTTCATCACCCTTTCCTTAGCCCAAAATCACTAATTCCTCACTACACTTACCCAAGCTTCTTAAAATTTGATTAGACGTTGGCCCCTAAGGATTCGAGCTCATTAAGGAACAATAATTTCTTAAGTGAACCGGTCCAAGTTTATTTGGATTAATTGGTGTCTAAGGCAAGGTTTAGGGGTTGCGTGGCTCCAGAAAGGAAAGAGGTACTTAATTGATCTTTGATCTCCCTCTAGTACTATCCTTACGGCTAATTACCCAAGTAAACTTTAATCTTTTCACTAAGGGAATTTTTGTTAGGATTTGGTCTAATTCACCTTGAGGCTAGAACCCTCTTGGGAATTACCCTTTTCTAAGTGTGGAGCCAATATTTGTGGGATCCCTAGAGATTGTTTGAAACTAGCTAACAAATCCAACTCATTCTTGTGAGATTGAGATAAGCTAAGTGGATCTACTCTAGATTCCTCATATCTTTAATTAATCCTCCATACTTTACCTTCTTAATTTTGCACTTATCCTTGCTTTTCATTTGTTGTTATTTTCCTTTATTCTCCTCTCTTGATTTCATTGATTTTACTTCTCTCTCAATCTCATTTTCCCTCCATGTGCATATAATCTCAAACCTAGTTTTGTGATTATGTGCATATAACCACAACCATATTCCCAACTTCATTTCCTCCTCCTTTACACATAATCCACAATCAACTCTCTCTTACCTCTTCACCACCACTCTCACCATTTTCTCACTTTCATTTTATTTGAATAAACTCCTAATTGTCGCAAGATATTTTGAGAACCAAAACTTGAACAAAACTCTTCCTACTTCCGCCTCGTGGGATCGATAATCTTTATACTATAACTTGATAAAGGTTGTATACTTGCAATTTAGGAGGTAATCATTTATTTCCCATCAAGTTTTGGCGTTCTTGCAGTGACGGTGCATAAGTAGGATTTTGATTAAGTTTGGTTCCTTATTTTGTGTGTTTTCTTTTGTGTAGGAACTTGGAGCTTGAAGATCAAGAGTTGAAGATTCAAGATTGAAGAATTGCCTCTAACGAGGCTTTGCATTGCTTTTGCGTGGGTAACTTCTCTATCTAGTATTTTCAATTCCACCCTCTAGATAGTTCATATACATTAGAGACAATTAGGATTAAAAAATAAAAAATAAAGATTTTACCCTTGTCGACCCTAATAAACTTCATTTCTTTGATTGTCGACCATAATAAAAAAATAAAAAGATTTTTTTTTTTTTTTTTGCATCCTTTTTAGTTGCTTTTAATTTCTAGGGTTGCATTTCATATAATAGTAGGAATTTACCAAGTGATTTGAGCATCTTGATTTGGCACACATTTGAAAATATCTTAAGGGCAAAACCCACTAATCAAGATAAGGTGAGGGATTTCATCACCCTTTCCTTAGCCCAAAAATCACTAATTCCTCACTACACTTACCCAAGCTTCTTAAAATTTGATTAGACGTTGGCCCCTAAGGATTCGAGCTCATTAAGGAACAATAATTTCTTAAGTGAACCGTCCAAGTTTATTTGGATTAATTGGTGTCTAAGGCAAGGTTTAGGGTTATGTATGCCCAAAGGAAAGAGGTACTTAATTGATCTTTGATCTCCCTCTAGTACTATCCTTACGGCTAATTACCCAAGTAAACTTTAATCTTTTCACTAAGGGAATTTTTGTTAGAGCTGGTCTAAGTCAAGTTTAGGCTTAACCCTAGAGTTAGGGTAATTGGAAAGTGATTGCCTTGATTTATTTTTAGTTAGTTTTTCCTCTTTTTTTTTCTCATCATCTTCTTAACTTTTTCTCTTCTCCTTTTCAAATAAAAAATATTTGATTTTGGTGTATGCAAACTTGGGTTAGGGATAATACTAATCGTTTAATTCGTTTTGATCCATCTCTTGAACCAAGCGAAATGGCTAATACCAACCCACTGTTCTTCAAGATGTTTGTTACCCCACTAGAAATGCAATCCCTCTTGCATAAAACTCCGAGGTAAATGGAACCAATTTTGAACTTCAATCAGATTTCATAAACATGCTTCCCAAATTCTTAGGAGTCGAAACCGAAGACGATACATCTTTATCTCGAATTTGAAGAAGTTTGCCTCATGATTAAAATGAGGGACTTAGCGAAGATCGATCAAACTCCGATTTATTCCATTTGCCCTTAAGGACAAAGCCAAAAATGGTCGTATAGCTTGCCCATGATTCCATCTCAACTTGGGGTGAATTTGTAACAGTTTTTCGAAAAAATTCTTTCCTATCCACAAAACAATCAAGCTTAGAAACAGCATTCAAAATTTTAAAATTGTCAGGAGAACCTTTTGGAAGTATTTCGACAAATTCAAAGATCTTATTATCAATGTCCTCACCATGGTCTTGAAAAGTGGCGATTATGCCAAATCATTTATGAAGGATTGGATTATTCTTCAAAACTTCCTTAGAGTCAATGTGTCAAGGGGATTTCGTGAAGAAAAATACCGATGAAGCTTGGGACTTTTAGAGAATTTATCAGAAAACCATGCGGTGGGAACAACGTGATTCATCGATTACCCAATCCAGTTCTAGAGGTCCTTCCTTAGAGTCAAACATAGCCTCTGAAGCTAAGATGGCTACAATTCTACGCAGGTTAGAAACTTTAGAAACCAAAGAACGAGCTCGGCTCAAATCAATCAGTTTTGCCTCAGGTTGTCATAAGCGTCTTTCTGACCCATACTTGAGCAATGTCCACTCTTAGGAAATACTCAATCTCTAGAACAGATGAATGCTGCATTCCAGCATCCGATTAATGATCTATTTTCTCCAACCTATAATCCAGGTTGGAGAAATCATCCGAATTTTGAATGGAATCAGGGTAATTTCTCGGGAAATCAAAATTTCACTCCCTCTTCAAACCAACAATTCCCTAGGGGCAACGCAGTTTCTTTCAGTTCTCAAACCAATTTTCCACAACCAAATCATCCATTTCCAAATTAGTTTCCTCATCATCAATCTACAAATCATATTCCTTCATATGTTGAGAAACGTCTTAATGTTTTGGAAAGGGGTTTGGAAGCCTTGATTAAAACCTCTGCACAGACCACGAACTTGTTGACTCAAACATCTAGCACGATGAACTCCTTTATGCAATCAACAGGACAAATTCTCAACTCCAACACTCAAGCCATAGCTAGATTAGAAACCCGGCTTGGTCAACTAGCTAGCTATAAGTGAGAGAGAAAGGATCATTTCGAGTCAACGTGACCAATCCAAGGAGCGGGGTCAAGTTCAACTTTTCAAGATCAAGTGAATGCAATCCATTCACAACGGTCAATAACGGGTTAATAATCAAGTCCTTGAGCGAGAATTACGTTGAATACATGCATCTTGAAGCCAAAATTTGAAGAACCCTTTGTCAATGAACTTAGATTTTTAGAAAATAGAAAATAACAAGATTTCATTTTGATGAAATTTTTGCATGTCTAACTTAGAGTTGAAAATAATTTTTCAAGTTGTCTTGATCAAATATTGTTCAGAATATATATACATATACACATATATATATATTATACTAATTTAATAAAAAGAAGAAAAATTTCTCTTAAAATCATTGGTGGTTCTATTTTACTAAGCCTAAGTTGACTGAGTAATTAAGCCCGAGGAGTATTCTATGCTTAATGACCTAAGCCCAATTGGGTTGGGATTCATTGGCCCAAAACTCGCTAAATGGTCACTTAGAAAGCCGATTAAAAGAACAAAACCACCAAGGAATAAAGAGTTAAAAAATAATAAAAATAAAAAAATAAAGATTTTACCCTCTAATAAACTTCATTTCTTTGAAAAATAAAAGATTTTTTTTTTTTGCATCCTTTTAGTTGCTTTTAATTTCTAGGGTTGCATTTCATATAATAGTAGGAATTTACCAAGTGATTTGAGCATCTTGATTTGGCACACATTTGAAAATATCTTAAGGGCAAAACCCACTAATCAAGATAAGGTGAGGGATTTCATCACCCTTTCCTTAGCCCAAAAATCACTAATTCCTCACTACACTTACCCAAGCTTCTTAAAATTTGATTAGACGTTGGCCCCTAAGGATTCGAGCTCATTAAGGAACAATAATTTCTTAAGTGAACCGGTCCAAGTTTATTTGGATTAATTGGTGTCTAAGGCAAGGTTTAGGGTTATGTATATCCGAAGGAAAGAGGTACTTAATTGATCTTTGATCTCCCTCTAGTACTATCCTTACCTGGCTAATTACCCAAGTAAACTTTAATCTTTTCACTAAGGGAATTTTTTGTTAGGAGCTGGTCTAAGTCAAGTTTAGGCTTAACCCTAGAGTTAGGGTAATTGGAAAGTGATTGCCTTGATTTATTTTTAGTTAGTTTTTCCTCTTTTTTTTTTCTCATCATCTTCTTAACTTTTTCTCTTCTCCTTTTTCAAATAAAAAAATATTTGATTTTGGTGTATGCAAACTTGGGTTAGGGATAATACTAATCGTTTAATTCGTTTTGATCCATCTCTTGAACCAAACGAAATGGCTAATACCAACCCACCTGTTCTTCAAGATGTTTGTTACCCCACTAGAAATGCAATCCCCTCTTGCATAAAACTCCCCGAGGTAAATGGAACCAATTTTGAACTTCGACCGTATTTCATAAACATGCTTCCCAAATTCTTAGAGTCGAAACCAAGACGATACATCTTTATCTCCGAATTTGAAGAAGTTTGCCTCATGATTAAAATGAGGGACTTAACTGAAGATGCGATCAAACTCCGATTTATTCCATTTGCCCTTAAGGACAAAGCCAAAAAATGGCTGTATAGCTTGCCCACAGATTCCATCTCAACTTGGGGTGAATTTGTAACAGTTTTTCTGAAAAAATTCTTTCCTATCCACAAAACAATCAAGCTTAGAAACAGCATTCAAAATTTTAAAATTGTCCCGGGAGAACCTTTTTGGAAGTATTTCGACAAATTCAAAGATCTTATTATCCAATGTCCTCACCATGGTCTTGAAAAGTGGCGATTATGCCAAATCATTTATGAAGGATTGGATTATTCTTCAAAAACTTCCTTAGAGTCAATGTGTCAAGGGGATTTCGTGAAGAAAAATACCGATGAAGCTTGGGACTTTTTAGAGAATTTATCCGAGAAAACCATGCAGTGGGAACACTGTGATTCATCAGTTACCCAATCCAGTTCTAGAGGTCCTTCCTTAGAGTCAAACATAGCCTCTGAAGCTAAGATGGCTACAATTCTACGCAGGTTAGAAACTTTAGAAACCAAAGAACGAGCTCCGGCTCAAATCAATCAAGTTTCTCGCCAGGTTGTCATAACTGTCTTTCTACGACCCATACTTGAGCAATGTCCACTCTTAGGAAATACTCAATCTCTAGAATGATGAATGCCGATTCCAAAGATCCGACATGATCTATTTTCTCCAACCTATAATCCAGTTGGAGAAATCATCCAATTTTGAATGGAATCGGTAATTTCTGAAATCAAAATTTCACTCCTCTTCAAACCAACAATTCCTAGGGCAACGCAGCTTTTCAGTTCTCAAACCAATTTTCCACAACCAAATCATCCATTTCCAAATTAGTTTCCTCATCATCAATCTACAAATCATATTCCTTCATATGTTGAGAAACGCCTTAATGTTTTGAAAGGGTTTGGAAGCCTTGATTAAAACCTCGCACGGACCACGAACTTGTTGACTCAAACATCTAGCACGATGAACTCCTTTATGCAATCAACAGACAAATTCTCAACTCCAACACTCAAGCCATAGCTAGATTAGAAACCCGGCTTGGTCAACTAGCTAGCTATAAGTGAGAGAGAGAAAGGATCATTTCCGAGTCAACCCGTGACCAATCCAAGGAACGGGGTCAAGTTCAACTTTTCAAGATCAAGTGAATGCAATCCATTCACAAATGTAACGTGTTAATAATCAAGTCCTTGAGCGAGAGAATTACGTTGAATACATGCATCTTGAAGCCAAAATTTGAAGAACCCTTTGTCAATGAACTTAGATTTTAGAAAATAGAAAATAACAAGATTTCATTTTTGATGAAATTTTGTTAATAACGAATCTAAGTTCAAAAGCATACAACCATTAATACCTACCTTCCATTGCTGCAAACATCATTGCAAACCTTGGAATTTTCAGAATTTGAGAACATCATTGATTATATCATCTTGAAATTCTTTAAATTTCGGGGTAGAATTTTTAGCAATAAGGTAGGATTTAATGTAGAATGTGAGCTTCTCATGTTTCATCTTTTATTCTACATTTTTATTTTTATTTTTTGTCCCACAATAATAATAAAAAGAATTTATTCTTCTCTCATGTGAGAGTTTCTTGTTCTTTTCAAAAAAAAAAAAGAAAAAGAAAAATAAACATATGAAAAAAAAAGAATAAATTTTTGACTTCACCTTCTCCTACCAAAGGTAATTACAGAATTTTTATCATTGTTCGAAGTCGACCGAACAAATGTAAGTGCTTCCATTCTTATCTGTTTTACTTTGTGCATAATAGAATTTGCATTGAGGACAATGCAAAATTTAGGTGTGGGGTGGGGATTATTCATTTTATCTTTATCTTAGTCATTTTTTCCCTCTTTTCTTACCATTTTATGTCATTTTTTCCTCTTTTCATAAAAAAAAAAAAAAAGAGTCACTTGCCAACTTAATAGAGTTGATTAATAATTGATCTATTTGATAGAATTTAAGTCTTCTAATCCTTAGTTAGTTCTATACTCAAGTTTACCTTTTATGATAACTCCAAATAAATTTCTCAAGAAATGATTTTCAAAGTAGTATACTTTACTTAAGTTTTAACTTAGATTTTTAATTAAAGTAATGAAATTTTTGCATGTCTAACTTAGAGTTGAAAATAATTTTTCAAGTTGTCTTGATCCAAATATTGTTCGAATATATATACATATACACATATATATATATTATACTAATTTAATAAAAAGAAGAAAAATTTCTCTTAAAATCATTGGTGGTTCTATTTTACTAAGCCTAAGTTGATGAGTAATTAAGCCCGAGGAGTATTCTATGCTTAATGACCTAAGCCCAATTGGGTTGGGATTCATTGGCCCAAAACTCGCTAAATGGTCACTTAGAAAGCCGATTAAAAGAACAAAACCACCAAGGAATAAAGAGTTAAAAAATAATAAAAAATAAAAAATAAAAAATAAAATAAAATAGCATACTAACCATGTTTTTATATATAGTATATTTGTATATGTTCTTGAAAAATTAAATGGATTAAAAGACTTGAAGTTTGTTAAAACAAAGAGTTAGCATGTTCTTTTCAAAACTTTTAAATTAAAATTTTGAGTTGAACTTGGTTTTGTATAACTATAATGGAAGGATTTTCTTAAGAGAATTACATTGGAGTTATGATAAAACGTTTTCTTGAGTATTAACCAACTTCAATTGGAATGTTTGAAGATATCAAATGAATTAATTATTTTATTAACTTCTTTAAATTGGCAAGTTGACTGAATTTTGTGGGTATATTCATGCAAACCCTCACGAGACTACAACTCGTCCACTAGGGTAACCTAGGGTTTAAAGGCTTGTTGTATGCTAAATACAACCGCGATTTCTCGAAAGTGAGTTAGGTTTTCTTTTTATTTTCTTTGCTAGAGGACTAGCAAAAGCTTAGGTGTGGGGGTATTTGATTATCACATTTTAATTACATTTTTATACCTTTATTACCTATGTTATATGAATAACGATATTACTAATAATCATTTTTATCTTATTTTGCGAGGCTAATAAAGAAATAATGAATAAAAGCCCAAATGACTCAAATTCTCAATTTCTACCAATTTTGAAGCCCAAATCAAGACAAACAAAGGCCCAAGATACCAAATTGATCCAAGAGAAATTCGTGAAGAAAAATCAAGAAAAGACAAATTGTTGGGAACCATCGGTTGACCAACGGTTGGCCAACCGGTTGGCTAACCGATCGGCCAACCGATCGGTTTGCAAATGATTCAATTAATGGTGGATTTCTCTTCCTTTTGGCTAGGTTTGATCCAATGGTTCACATCAACTCCGTTGGGCTATAAATAGGGGTGAAGGTGAGGGTTTTGAGTGTGAAATATTTTGTAAAACTCCATTTGGAGAGGAGGGTCACTCTTAATTGAGGAGACCTTCCAAAATTGTAACTTTGTTACACAATAAATGAAATTTTCACCTTCAATTTCCTTTCTCTTCTTCTAATCCAAGGACCAAAAGGAGGATTAGATTAAGATCAGAGTTGTTGGTTTCTATTTTATTTCTTTTTCATTTTCTTTCTTGTTCATTTATTGCTTTGTAGCTTAGATTTACTTTCATGCAATTTACTTTCATGCAATTTACTTTCATGCAATGTATTTAATTCTTGTATTTACTTTCTAGAGTAGATTTTTCTTTTCTTTAATTCACCTTGAGGCTAGAACCCTTGGGAATTACCCTTTTCTAAGTGTGGAGCCAATATTTGTGGGATCCCTAGAGATTGTTTGAAACTAGCTAACAAATCCAACTCATTCTTGTGAGATTGAGATAATCTAAGTGGATCTACTCTAGATTCCTCATATCTTTAATTAATCCTCCATACTTTACCTTCTTAATTTTGCACTTATCCTTGCTTTTCATTTGTTGTTATTTTCCTTTATTCTCCTCTCTTGATTTCATTGATTTTTACTTCTCTCTCAATCTCATTTTCCCTCCATGTGCATATAATCTCAAACCTAGTTTTGTTATTATGTGCATATAACCACAACCATATTCCCAACTTCATTTCCTCCTCCTTTGCACATAATCCACAATCCACTCTCTCTTACCTCTTCCCCACCACTCTCACCATTTTCTCACTTTCATTTTATTTGAATAAACTCCTAATTGTCACGCATATTTTGAGAACCAAAACTTGAGCAAAACTCTTCCTACTTCCCGTTCCTCGTGGAATCGATAATCTTTTATACTATAACTTGATAAAGGTTGTATACTTGCAACTTAGGAGGTAATCATTTATTTCCCATCACCTACCCCTAGCTATTGAAAAATTAAATAGGGAAGAAGATTCATACTAGCTCCCAAGTCTAGAAGTGCCTTATCAATGAAGGTGTTTCCTATGATACATGAAATGGTAGGAAAACCGGGGTCCTTATATTTCAAAGGCATGGGCTTTGAGAGCATGTCACTGATATTGGCAGCTAGAAAGATTTTCTTGAGAACATTAGTGGTTTTTTTCTAAGTACATAAATCCTTCAAAAATTTTGCATAAGAGGGGATTTGTCTGATTGCATCTAAAAGAGGAATGTTGACCTTGACCTGCTTAAAAGTTTCTAAGATTTTCTCTAACTGGGGAGAATTTTTGAGTCTATCTGGTAAGGGATCAACAGGTTTAAATCTATCAAAATTGAGCCCAAGTTTAGTTTCAGGCTCTTAGTCATCGGAAGGGGGTGATTGTTGAACAGAGTTATAGAGAAAAGAGAGTTTGTTCAGGATCAACATTTTGGAAGGAGAAGAGGAAGAAGTAGTTTGATCTGGAAGCATTCTAACTTGATTATCGACCTGTTTCCCTAACTGTAGTGAATGGATTGCATTTACTTGAGCTTGGTAGGTTGAACACGATTCAGTGTCATTAGGGTTTGTAACATGTTGACTCAAAAAAATTTCTTTCTCTCTTTCACTTATAGCACTAGCTAGTTGACCAAGTCGGATTTCTAGCCTAGCTATTGCTTTGAGTGTCGAATTGACTACTTGACCGATTGTCTACATGAAGGAATTGAGTGTTGGATGATTGAGTCAACATATTGGTGGTCCGTATGGAAGCTTTTATCATGGCCTCTAAACCTTTTTCTAAGACAGAAACATTTTTCATGATCGAATGAATCGAAACATTTTTCATGATTAGAACTCTGAGGAATTAGATTTAATGGTTAATTTGGAAGAGACTGCCGGTATGCGATTGGATTGTAAAAAGTTATTGATGTGTTGAATGGGCTGTGTTTCCTCTAGAGAATTTTTGAGTCTATCCGTAAGGGATCAACAGTTTAAATCTATCAAAATTGAGCCCAAGTTTAGTTTCAGGCTCTTAGTCATCGGAAGGGGGTGATTGTTGAACAGAGTTATAGAGAAAAGAGAGTTTGTTCAGGATCAACATTTTGGAAGGAGAAGAGGAAGAAGTAGTTTGATCTGGAAGCATTCTAACTTGATTATCGACCTGTTTCCCTAACTGTAGTGAATGGATTGCATTTACTTGAGCTTGGTAGGTTGAACACGATTCAGTGTCATTAGGGTTTGTAACATGTTGACTCAAAAAAATTTCTTTCTCTCTTTCACTTATAGCACTAGCTAGTTGACCAAGTCGGATTTCTAGCCTAGCTATTGCTTTGAGTGTCAGAATTGACTACTTGACCGATTGTCTACATGAAGGAATTCAGAGTGTTGGATGATTGAGTCAACATATTGGTGGTCTGTATGGAAGCTTTTATCATGGCCTCTAAACCTTTTTCTAAGACACTGAAACATTTTTCATGATCAGAATGAATCAGAAACATTTTTCATGATTAGAACTCGGAGGAATTAGATTTAATGGTTAATTTGGAAGAGACTGCTTCTGGTATGCAGTATTGGATTGTAAAAAGTTATTCAGTGTGTTGAATGGAACTGTGTTTCCTCTAGAAAATTGTGGAGTTGAAGATGGAGTGAAATTTTAATTTTCGAAGAAGTTTCCCTAATTTCATGCAAAATTTAGATGATTTTTTCAACACAAGTTGCAGGTTGGAGAAAACAAATCATTCATAGGACGCTAGAATCCAGCATTTACCTAACCTAGTGGTTAATCGTTTCCTAAGAGAGGACATTTCTCTGAAACATGGGTTCGAGATAGGTAGTTATGACATTCTAGGGCAGAATCTTGATTGATTTGAATTGAGACTCATTTTTTGATTTCTAGGGCCTCTAACCTATGCAAGATTGTAGTCATCTTTACTTCAGAGGCTATGTTTGACTCTAGGAAAAGATCACTGGATTTGGTTGGGGAAATTAATGAAACTCTTTCATCACAATATTCCCACTACATGGCTTTTTTTACAAACTTTCTAAAAATTTTCAAGCTTCATCGATATTTTTCTTCATAAAATCCCCTTAGCACATAGATTCTAAGAAAGTCTTTGAAGAATAATCCAATCTTTCATAGATGATTTGGCATAATCGCCACTTTTCTAGATCATGATGAGGACATTGGATAAAAAGACCTTAAACCTATCAAAATACTTTTAGAATGGCTCTCCTAGGACTATTTTAAAATTCTGAATGTTGTTTCTAAGATTTACCATTTTATGGATTGGGAAAATTTTCTTTAGAAAAACGGTAACAAATTCATCCCACGTTGAGATAGAATTTGTGGGCAAGCTATACAGTCCTTTCTTGGCTTTGTCCTTAAGAGCAAAAGGATAAATCTGAGCTTAATCGTATCCTCGGATAAATCTCTAATCTTAATCATAAGACACACTTCCTCAAACTCGGATATAAAAATATAGGTATCTTCAAATTCATTTCCTAAGAATTTTGGAAGCATGTTTATAAAGTGAGGTCTAAGCTCAAAATTAGCTCCATTAACATCAGGTAGCCTAATGCAAGCGGGATTGTATTCTTAGTAGGTGTTCACGAGGAAAAATTGAGAAAATGTAAAATTGATCTATTCTATTTGAAGAATAATGAATACAATCTCTCGAATGCAATCTCTCTCTCTCTCTAACTGACTTAGATAAAAAGAAATTACAAATTCCTTGATCGGTTGCCCGATTTACAAAAGAGAGAAAGATCAATGAAGACCCTTCCCTTTGTTTAAAACTGGATTCTTCACGGAAAATTGGGTACTTATGGTTTGAACAAGATTTTGAGGACCTATCGCTCTATTGAAGAGAGTCGATAAGTTGATTTTATCGAGGTGTGGAGTTAACTTGATAAAATTGGGTACTTATGGTTTGAACAAGATTTTGAGGACCTATCGCTCTATTGAAGAGAGTCGATAAGTTGATTTTATCGAGGTGTGGAGTTAACTTGATAAAATTGGGTACTTATGGTTTGAACAAGGCTTTGGGCTTGTGGTTTGAACAAGATTTTGAGGACCTATCGCTCTATTGAAGAGAGTCGATAAGTTGATTTTATCGAGGTGTGGAGTTAACTTGATAAAATTGGGTACTTATGGTTTGAACAAGATTTTGAGGACCTATCGCTCTATTGAAGAGAGTCGATAAGTTGATTTTATCGAGGTGTGGAGTTAACTTGATAAAATTGGGTACTTATGGTTTGAACAAGATTTTGAGGACCTATCGCTCTATTGAAGAGAGTCGATAAGTTGATTTTATCGAGGTGTGGAGTTAACTTGATAAAATTGGGTACTTATGGTTTGAACAAGGCTTTGGGCTTGTGGTGTTAACAAGGCTTTGGGCTTGTGGTTTGAACAAGATTTTGAGGACCTATCGCTCTATTGAAGAGAGTCGATAAGTTGATTTTATCGAGGTGTGGAGTTAACTTGATAAAATTGGGTACTTATGGTTTGAACAAGGCTTTGGGCTTGTGGTTTGAACAAGGCTTTGGGCTTGTGGTTTGAACAAGATTTTGAGGACCTATCGCTCTATTGAAGAGAGTCGATAAGTTGATTTTATCGAGGTGTGGAGTTAACTTGATAAAATTGGGTACTTATGGTTTGAACAAGGCTTTGGGCTTGTGGTGTTAACAAGGCTTTGGGCTTGTGGTGTTAACAAGGCTTTGGGCTTGTGGTGTTAACAAGGCTTTGGGCTTGTGGTGTTAACAAGGCTTTGGGCTTGTGGTGTTAACAAGGCTTTGGGCTTGTGGTGTTAACAAGGCTTTGGGCTTGTGGTGTTAACAAGGCTTTGGGCTTGTGGTGTTAACAAGGCTTTGGGCTTGTGGTTTGAACAAGATTTTGAGGACCTATCGCTCTATTGAAGAGAGTCGATAAGTTGATTTTATCGAGGTGTGGAGTTAACTTGATAAAATTGGGTACTTATGGTTTGAACAAGATTTTGAGGACCTATCGCTCTATTGAAGAGAGTCGATAAGTTGATTTTATCGAGGTGTGGAGTTAACTTGATAAAATTGGGTACTTATGGTTTGAACAAGGCTTTGGGCTTGTGGTGTTAACAAGGCTTTGGGCTTGTGGTGTTAACAAGGCTTTGGGCTTGTGGTGTTAACAAGGCTTTGGGCTTGTGGTTTGAACAAGATTTTGAGGACCTATCGCTCTATTGAAGAGAGTCGATAAGTTGATTTTATCGAGGTGTGGAGTTAACTTGATAAAATTGGGTACTTATGGTTTGAACAAGATTTTGAGGACCTATCGCTCTATTGAAGAGAGTCGATAAGTTGATTTTATCGAGGTGTGGAGTTAACTTGATAAAATTGGGTACTTATGGTTTGAACAAGGCTTTGGGCTTGTGGTGTTAACAAGGCTTTGGGCTTGTGGTGTTAACAAGGCTTTGGGCTTGTGGTTTGAACAAGGCTTTGGGCTTGTGGTGTTAACAAGGCTTTGGGCTTGTGGTTTGAACAAGGCTTTGGGCTTGTGGTTTGAACAAGGCTTTGGGCTTGTGGTTTGAACAAGGCTTTGGGCTTGTGGTTTGAACAAGGCTTTGGGCTTGTGGTTTGAACAAGGCTTTGGGCTTGTGGTTTGAACAAGGCTTTGGGCTTGTGGTTTGAACAAGGCTTTGGGCTTGTGGTTTGAACAAGGCTTTGGGCTTGTGGTTTGAACAAGGCTTTGGGCTTGTGGTTTGAACAAGGCTTTGGGCTTGTGGTTTGAACAAGGCTTTGGGCTTGTGGTTTGAACAAGGCTTTGGGCTTGTGGTGTTAACAAGGCTTTGGGCTTGTGGTTTGAACAAGGCTTTGGGCTTGTGGTTTGAACAAGGCTTTGGGCTTGTGGTTTGAACAAGGCTTTGGGCTTGTGGTTTGAACAAGGCTTTGGGCTTGTGGTTTGAACAAGGCTTCGGGCTTGTGGTGTTAACAAGGCTTTGGGCTTGTGGTTTGAACAAGGCTTTGGGCTTGTGGTTTGAACAAGGCTTTGGGCTTGTGGTTTGAACAAGGCTTTGGGCTTGTGGTTTGAACAAGATTTTGAGGACCTATCGCTCTATTGAAGAGAGTCGATAAGTTGATTTTATCGAGGTGTGGAGTTAACTTGATAAAATTGGGTACTTATGGTTTGAACAAGATTTTGAGGACCTATCGCTCTATTGAAGAGAGTCGATAAGTTGATTTTATCAGAGGTGGGGAGTTAACTTGATAAAATTGGGTACTTATGATTTGATCACGATTTTGAGGACCTATCGCTCTATTGATGAGAGTCGATAAGTTTAGGTTTTGTCGGGGATAAATATAAAACCCGTGATTTGAACAAGGCTTTGGGCTTGTGGTTTGAACAAGGCTTTGGGCTTGTAGTGTGAACAAGGCTTTGGGGCTTGTGGTTTGAACAAGGCTTTGGGGCTTGTGGTTTGAACAAGGCTTTGGGCTTATGGTGTTAACAAGGCTTTGAGCTTGTGGTTTGAACAAGGCTTCGGGCTTGTGGTGTTAACAAGGCTTTGGGCTTGTGGTTTGAACAAGGCTTTGGGCTTGTGGTTTAAACAAGGTTTTGGGGCTTATCATCCTATTGAAGAGGATTGATAAGTTGACCGTCGAGGTGTGAGGTTAACATGACAAGTTTGTGTTGCGATGTGAGCAACATTAGCTTCGGTAAAATCTCAATATCTCTAAATCCAACCAGTAAAAATCAATCTCCACCATTCAAAATTAGGAACGACGAGTGTTGAGGCTACCCTCCAAGTTTCACTCTGATCAGACCACGGATGAAGGTCCGATCGTCACGCCGATCACAAATGCTAAGAAACCGCTTCCGTTTTTTAGCTCGCCAAACCCTTTCAACCCAGCCCCATTTGGCTGTGAAAACCCTCTATTTATAGGGATTAAAGGGGTGTAACCGCCCCCTTAAATTGCTCCATAATGGGGGTTTAGTGGGGTGTAACCGCCCCCCCTTAAATCTCTCAAACGGTTTAGGAACCGTTCAACTCATGTTTGAATGAGTCAAAACGCCGGTTCGCTCGAGCAAGCCTCGGCGTCGCATTTTAGTGCAGAACGCTGGATGGACCTCCGCGCCTATTGTTTTAACTAGGACGCAGGGTTGAGGCTCGCATTTTGAGCTTCAACGGGCCATGTGCTCGCATTTTGAGCTTCAACGGGCCATGTGCTCGCATTTTGAGCTTCAACGGGCCATGTGCTCCACATTTTGAATTGAAATGTGGAGATGAGTCCCGCATTTTGAATTGAAACGCGGGGGGTGAGCTCCGCTTTTTTGCTTTGAAGAGATCAATACTTGTGATCTCTTTTCACAAGGATTGTCAACTTGTAATCCTTGTACTCTGGAGACATTAGCTTCGATTCTCCTTTGTTGTCGGAAAGTCGCCGCTTGTAACCTTCATTGATAGTGTTTAGCGGATATTGGTGTCTTGATAATTTTTTCGACCTCTGAGAACCCCTCCAAAGTTTTCGAAAGGTCGCGGTTGACTAGGACGAGCTTTCGGAATACTTTGGATATCTTCTTTTGTTTGATTCTGAGAAGGTATTGCTCCTCATTCTGTCTTCAAAAAAGTTGTGTTCTGCTTTTGTCCACGCTAGTCATTCGTCTTGCATGGGTGAACTCCGGCGTTTTTGCTTTTTTGAAATGCAAGAGTGACCGTAGCGTCTTGAACTTTGCTACGCGGGACTGATCCTCGCGTTTTGAGGTTGAAACACGGAGCTGGCCATCGCATTCTGTGTTTAAAATGCGGGCGCGACCCTCATGTTTTGTGTTGAAACGCGGGGGTGAACCCCACATTTCCAACTAAGTCTTTTAGACTTTTCTTCAAGGTGCCAAAAGTATAGTGTTAACTTGGCATGCCTTTTATACTTGTTGTTTGAACAAGCTTTTGGGGACTTATCACTCTATTGCAAAGAGTTGATAAATTGGTTTTATCATCAGAGGTGGAATTTTTTAACTTGATGATGATTTTTGAGGACTTATCGCTCTATTGAAGAGAGTCGATAAGTTGATTTTATCAGAGGTGTGGAGTTAACTTGATAAAGTTGGGTACTTATGGTTTGAACAAGATTTTGAGGACCTATCGCTCTATTGAAGAGAGCCGATAAGTTGATTTTATCAGAGGTGGGGAGTTAACTTGATAAAATTGGGTACTTATGGTTTGAACAAGATTTTGAGGACCTATCGCTCTATTGATGAGAGTCGATAAGTTTAGGTTTTGTCGGGGGATAAATATAAAACCTGTGATTTGAACAAGGCTTCGGGCTTGTGGTGTGAACAAGGCTTACATGGCTTGTGGTGTGAACAAGGCTTCGGGCTTGTAGTTTGAACAAGGCTTCGGGCTTGTGGTTTGAACAAGGCTTCAGGCTTGTGGTGTTAACAAGGCTTTGGGCTTGTGGTTTGAACAAGGCTTCGGGCTTGTGGTGTTAACAAGGCTTTGGGCTTGTGGTTTAAACAAGGCTTTGGGCTTGTGGTTTAAACAAGGTTTTGGGGCTTATCATCCTATTGAGGAGGATTGATAAGTTATTTGTCGAGGTGTGAGGTTAACATGACAAGTTTGTGTTGCGATGTGAGCAACATTGTGGACTTATCATCCTATTGAGGAGGATTGATAAGTTGGTTATCAAACTCTGCTAAGGATGTGTACAGATTTTGATAGGATTGTGTTGTAATTTAAACAACTTTGTGGATCTATCATTCTATTGGAAAGGAATGATGAATTGATTGACGGGGTTTAGTTGTGATTTGAACAATTTTGAGAAACTTATCTGCTAGAGAGGATTGATAAGTTGATTATATCATCAGAGGTATAGTGTTGACTTGATGAAGATACGCTATGATCGAGCAACTTTGAGGACTTATCATCCTATTGAGGAGGATTGATAATTTGATTGCGATTTAAGAATTTGAGGACTTATCATCCTATTGATGAGGATTGATAAGTTATTTATCGTTATTTAGTTATGATTTGAACAACTTTGAGGACTTATCGCTCTATTGAAGAGAGTCGATAAGTTGATTTTATCAGAGGTGTGGAGTTAACTTGATAAAGTTGGGTACTTATGGTTTGAACAAGATTTTGAGGACCTATCGCTCTATTGAAGAGAGCCGATAAGTTGATTTTATCAGAGGTGGGGAGTTAACTTGATAAAATTGGGTACTTATGGTTTGAACAAGATTTTGAGGACCTATCGCTCTATTGATGAGAGTCGATAAGTTTAGGTTTTGTCGGGGGATAAATATAAAACCTGTGATTTGAACAAGGTTTAAGGCCTGTGATGTGAACAAGGCTTACATGGCTTGTGGTGTGAACAAGGCTTCGGGCTTGTAGTTTGAACAAGGCTTCGGGCTTGTGGTTTGAACAAGGCTTCAGGCTTGTGGTGTTAACAAGGCTTTGGGCTTGTGGTGTTAACAAGGCTTTGGGCTTGTGGTTTGAACAAGGCTTTGGGCTTGTGGTGTTAACAAGGCTTTGGGCTTGTGGTTTAAACAAGGCTTTGGGCTTGTTTCTAAGATTTACCATTTTATGGATTGGGAAAATTTTCTTTAGAAAACGGTAACAAATTCATCCCACGCTGAGATAGAATTTGTGGGCAAGCTATACCTTTCTTGGCTTTGTCCTTAAGAGCAAAAGGATAAATCTGAGCTTAATCGATCCTGATAAATCTCTAATCTTAATCATAAGACACACTTCCTCAAACTCGGATATAAAAATATAGGTATCTTCAAATTCATTTCCTAAGAATTTTGGAAGCATGTTTATAAAGTGAGGTCTAAGCTCAAAATTAGCTCCATTAACATCAGGTAGCCTAATGCAAGCGGGATTGTATTCTTAGTAGGTGTTCACGAGGAAAAATTGAGAAAATGTAAAATTGATCTATTCTATTTGAAGAATAATGAATACAATCTCTAATGCAATCTCTCTCTAATCGACTTAGATAAAAAGAAATTACAAATTCCTTGATCGGTTGCCCGATTTACAAAAGAGAGAAAGATCAATGAAGACCCTTCCCTTTGTTTAAAACTGGATTCTTCACGGTGGCGGTGGGAGCTTGAATCTTGTATCCCGTTGACGATCTGACCGTCTTGACTCGTGGGACGAGATTGAAAAATAACTCGCAGGAACAAGTTTAGAACTCTGGCCGAGTTAAGAACTCTTTGATAGAGTTGATTTTAGAAAAGGATTAGTAATCCTTTTAGCCAAGAATGGCGGAGAAGAACTTGCCGCAAGTTTGAAAATCAGATCGAAGTTGAACTCTAGGAGAGTTGATGCCAGCAAAGGAGGTTTGATCCTTTCTTAAAAAAAAAGACGCAAATCTTTGGTAAAACCTTAATATCTCTAAATCCAACCAGTAAAAATCAATCTCCACCATTCAAAATTAGGAACGACGAGTGTTGAGGCTACCCTCCAAGTTTCACTCGACGGACCACGGATGAAGGTCCGATCGCCACGCCGATCACAAATGCTGCAGAAGAAACCGTTCTCGTTTTTTAGCTCGCCAAACCCTTTCAACCCAGCCCCATTTGGCTGTGAAAACCCTCTATTTATAGGGATTAAAGGTGTAACCGCCCCTTAAATCTCTCAAACGGTTTAGGAACCGCTCAACTCATGTTTGAATGAGTCAAAACGCCAAGTTCGCGCTCGAGCAAGCCTCGCTCCGTGATTTTAGTGCAGAACGCTGGATGGACCTCCGCCTATTGTTTTAACTAGGACGCAGGGTTGAGGCTCGCATTTTGAGCTTCAACGCGGGCCATGTGCTCCACATTTTGAATTGAAATGTGGAGATGAGTCCCGATTTTGAATTGAAATGTGGAGATGAGTCCCGATTTTGAATTGAAATGTGGAGATGAGTCCCGATTTTGAATTGAAATGTGGAGATGAGTCCCGATTTTGAATTGAAATGTGGAGATGAGTCCCGATTTTGAATTGAAATGTGGAGATGAGTCCCGATTTTGAATTGAAATGTGGAGATGAGTCCCGATTTTGAATTGAAATGTGGAGATGAGTCCCGATTTTGAATTGAAATGTGGAGATGAGTCCCGATTTTGAATTGAAATGTGGAGATGAGTCCCGATTTTGAATTGAAATGTGGAGATGAGTCCCGATTTTGAATTGAAATGTGGAGATGAGTCCCGATTTTGAATTGAAATGTGGAGATGAGTCCCGATTTTGAATTGAAATGTGGAGATGAGTCCCGATTTTGAATTGAAATGTGGAGATGAGTCCCGATTTTGAATTGAAATGTGGAGATGAGTCCCGATTTTGAATTGAAACGCGGGGTGAACCCCACATTTCCAACTAAGTCTTTTAGACTTTTCTTCAAGGTGCCAAAAGTATAGTGTTAACTTGGCATGCCTTTTATACTTGTTGTTTGAACAAGCTTTTGGGGACTTATCACTCTATTGCAAAGAGTTGATAAATTGGTTTTATCATCGAGGTGGAATTTTTAACTTGATGATGATTTTGAGGACTTATCGCCTATTGAAGAGAGTCGATAAGTTGATGTTAGAGGAGTTCGCCTTGCATGTGACGTTGTGCTACGATGTGAGCAACTTTGTGGGCTTATCATCCTATTGATGAGGATTGATAAGTTATTTATCGCTATTTAGTTATGATTTGAACAACTTTGAGGACTTATCATCCTATGGAGAGGATTGATAAGTTATTTATCGCTATTTAGTTATGATTTGAACAACTTTGAGGACTTATCGCCTATTGAAGAGAGTCGATAAGTTTAGGTTTTGTCGGGGATAAATATAAAACCCGTGATTTGAACAACTTTGAGGACTTATCGCCTATTGAAGAGAGTCGATAAGTTGATTGTCGAGGTGTTAGGTTAACATGACAAGTTTGTGTTGCGATGTGAGCAACTTTGTAGACTTATCATCCTATTGAGGAGGATTGATAATTTGATTGCGATTTAAGCAATTTGAGGACTTATCATCCTATGGAGAGGATTGATAAGTTATTTATCGTTATTTAGTTATGATTTGAACAACTTTGAGGACTTATCGCTCTATTGATGAGAGTCGATAAGTTGATTGTCGAGGTGTTAGGTTAACATGACAAGTTTGTGTTGCGATGTGAGCAACTTTGTGGACTTATCATCCTATTGAGGAGGATTGATAATTTGATTGCGATTTAAGCAATTTGAGGACTTATCGCTCTTATTGAAGAGTGTCGATAAGTTGATTGTCGAGGTGTTAGGTTAACATGACAAGTTTGTGTTGCGATGTGAGCAACTTTGTGGGCTTATCATCCTATTGGAGAGGATTGATAAGTTGATTGTCGAGGTATGAGGTTAACATGACAAGTTTGTGTTGCGATGTGAGCAACTTTGTGGACTTATCATCCTATTGGAGAGGATTGATAAGTTGATTGTCGAGGTGTTAGGTTAACATGACAAGTTTGTGTTGCGATGTGAGCAACTTTGTGGGCTTATCATCCTATTGGAGAGGATTGATAAGTTGATTGTCGAGGTGTGAGGTTAACATGACAAGTTTGTGTTGCGATGTGAGCAACTTTGTGGACTTATCATCCTATTGGAGAGGATTGATAAGTTGATTGTCGAGGTGTTAGGTTAACATGACAAGTTTGTGTTGCGATGTGAGCAACTTTGTGGGCTTATCATCCTATTGGAGAGGATTGATAAGTTGATTGTCGAGGTGTGAGGTTAACATGACAAGTTTGTGTTGCGATGTGAGCAACTTTGTGGACTTATCATCCTATTGGAGAGGATTGATAAGTTGGTTGTCGAGGTGCATTGTTAACCTGACGGATTGTGTTACGATTTGAGCAACTTTGTAGACTTATCATCCTATTGGAGAGGATTGATAAGTTAATTTTGGTGGTACTGCTGCACGTTAAAGTGCTTACATTGTCAAAAGTACTTTGTTAACTTGACAATATTTAGAATTTATTATTCTACTCGGAAAATAATAGATAATCAACCCCTAGTCTGTAATTATTCTAGGTTGATACTAACCGAGTCTTCAGCCTCGCGATTTAGAGCCGGGTCATCAATAGCCGTGTCTTCTGAGTCTCCTCTTCTTGACTTCAATCCTAGCAATAATTACTTGACTGTTAGCCACAGGAGACTAGTTGTTTCAGAACGATATTTTGCAACCCCATTCGAGCTAGGAGATTGGTTTGTAAATTGTGCCGGCGGTATCAATCGAGCGGTATGTCATACATCGAGCATCGAAGAGCCATGCTTCGAACCGCTCGACGAAGACTTTGATAGGCTCTCCCTCCTTTTGCTTAATGGCAAGGAGAGAAGTGACAGTGATTTCCGTGTCATCTTCAAAGAATCGTGTTAGGAAGAGTCTCTCTAAATCTGCCCATTTCTGGATACATCCTGCAGGCAGTTTCATGAACCATTCAAAGGCAACCCCCTTGAGGGTGCCAATGAATAAACGAGCTGCTATGACATCGTTTGCCATCACATTCCCAGTCTGTGACCTAAAATGGTAGATGTGTTGGTTCGGTGATCCCGTGCCGTCGAAAGCTTGTAGCGTCGAGATTTTGAATTTTGGAGAATAAGGAACCGTATCCCATTCTGCAGGATACGGTCTGACAACCCCCTGATCTTGAAGCTCGCACCTATTAGCCATGGCATTAAGGCGGGCTTCCAGTTGTCGCATTTTTACCTATTAAGGACTTTGTTCGTTTTCAGCCTCTCTTCCTTCTTTAGAGGAGGATTCTACGTGATGGGCTTCTTGATCGGGAGTTTCATTCACTTTTTCTTTCCATTTTGAGGATTGACCCCTCCTACGTGATGATTCCGGCTGAGGTGTTGAGCCGAACATGTGAACTTGAGCCCTATCTGCAACAAGTTGGTTTATCACGTCTCGAAGTTGATCGATGGACTCTTGTTGTGATCGCAGGGCTTCTTGCATCATAGCCTGATGCTCTTCGAGCCTCTTCTTGAAATCTTTAGCATTCTCCGTTGTATAGACAGCGCTCACATGCTCCACGAAAGAACTAGAGGATTGAGATTCTGCGATGGCTGAATGCTCATTATCAGACTCAATTCCTTTAGCCAACTTTTGATAGTTGACGGGGGATATGATCCCTGTTCGAGTCCGAGTATGTCGGTAAACTCCGTCGGAGTCATTCAAAGCCTCTTTTAAGCCGGGGGACCGATTTGCCTCTGGCTCATTGGAGCTAGAGATTGACGATCTGCCTACTCCGATCATGTTAGAAGTGACTCCAAGGTATTCGACCTCTGAAGTCTCCTTCTTGTGAGAATGCCGTCGTTCGGTGGACCAAATGACATTTGTCAATCGGTCAAACACCGACGGCTTGGCCTCATGTGAGCAGCGTCGATATGCCGATGAATTGGCACTTGGAACGCGAAGATAGCGTTTGAGCACTTGAACGCGAGGTTCAGACTCGCGTTTTAGATTGAGAACGCTAGGTCCGCGTTTGAATGCTCGAACGCGGGGTTGAGACTTGCGTTTTAGAGTGGGGACGCGAGGATCGCATGCAACCCCCTGCTGAACGCGGGGTTCGTGTTTGAGCAATTGAACGCGGGGTTGAGACCCGCGTTTTGATTGTGAAACGCGCCATTGAGGGTTGCATTCAGCCTGGCTTCTGTGAGGCTCATGTTCGGGCACATAAACGCGAGGCTTGCATTCTGTAAAAGGAACGCGAAGCTCGGGATCGCGTTTTGGCTCACAAACGTGAAGTTCGGGTTGGTTGGTCGATTGGCCATCTCGGGGCTGTGTTCTTCGGCGAGCAGCGCTCCTTTTCGCCTGATTTGAGGCTTTTGCAACGACATCACCATCTTTACTAATCAGGTTAGCCACGGCAACCGAAGGGACTTTGGTCTCCTTAGAGGCTTTGTGGATCTTGCGTATAGCCTTGGGGCTAAGGGATCCGGAGGAGAGTGCCTCCTCGAACTTGGCTTGATCGAACTCTACGGTCAGAGTTTCAACAGTCGTCCCAATGAGCTTGACGTCGGATTGCGCCACCACCTCTTCATCGGTGAAAGAGATCGTCCCCAGCAGAGTCGCCATCTTTTGTTCGCGAGGAAAAATTGAGAAAATGTAAAATTGATCTATTCTATTTGAAGAATAATGAATACAATCTCTCGAATGCAATCTCTCTCTCTAACTGACTTAGATAAAAAGAAATTACAAATTCCTCGATCGGTTGCCCGATTTACAAAAGAGAGAAAGATCAACGAAGACCATTCCCTTTGTTTAAAACTGGGTTCTTCACGGTGGCGGTGGGAGCTTGAATCTTGTATTCCGTTGACGATCCGACCAGGCTCGTGGGACGAGGTTGAAAAATAACTCGCAGGAGCAAGTTTAGAACTCTGGCCGAGTTAAGAACTCTTTGATAGAGTTGATTTTAGAAAAGGATTAGTAATCCTTTTAGCCAAGAATGGCGGAGAAGAACTTGCCGTGCAAGTTTGAAAACTGTAATCGAGTTGAACTCTCTAGGAGAGTTAATGCCAGCAAAGGAGGTTTGATCCTTTCTTAAAAAAAAGACGCAGATCTTTGGTAAAACATCAATATCTCTAAATCCAACCAGTAAAAATCAATCTCCACCATTCAGAATTAGGAACGATGAGTGTTGAGGCTGCCCTCCAAGTTTCACTCTGATCAGACCACGAATGAAGGTCCGATCGTCACGCCGATCACAGCTGCGCGAAGAAACCGTTCTCTGGTTTTTTTTAGTTCTCCGGCCAAACCCTTTCAACCCAGCCCCATTTGGCTGTGAAAAACCCCCTATTTATAGGGATTAAAGGGGTGTAACCGCCCCCTTAAATTGTTCCATAATGGGGGTTTAGTGGGGTGTAACCGCCCCCCCTTAAATCTCTCAAACGGTTTAGGAACCGTTCAACTCATGTTTGAATGAGTCAAAACGCGAAGTTCGCGTTCTGGAGCAAGCATCGCGTCTGCATTTTAGTGCAGGAACGCGGGGATGGACCTCCGCGTCTATGTTTTAACTCGAACGCGGGCCATGTGCTTCGCGTTTTGAGCTTCGAACGCGGGCCATGTGCTCCGCGTTTTAGGCTTCGAACACGGGCCATGTGCTTCGCGTTTTGGGCTTCGAACGCGGGCCATGTGCTCCGCATTTTGAATTGAAACACGGGGATGAGTCCCGCATTTTGAATTGAAACGCGGGGGGTGAGCTCCACTTTTTTGCTTTGAAGAGATCAATACTTGTGATCTCTTTTCATAAGGATTGTCAACTTGTAATCCTTGTACTCTGGAGACATTAGCTTCTGATTCTTCTTTGTTATCGTGAAAGTCGTCAGCTTGTAACCTTCATTGATAGTGTTTCGCGGATATTGGTGTCTTGATAATTTTTTCTGACCTCTGATGGGATAATACATATTTTGAAGAAAGAGTGGATTAGGATTTATCATTTCTTTTATTTCAAAAATTGGTTCAACAAGGATTAAACGATTGGTATTATCCCTAATCCAAACTTGCATTCACCAAAATAAATTCTTTTTAGAATTTTTAACTAAAAAGGAAATTAGGAAAAGATCTAAAATTAGCAAAAGTTTTTTATTTTTTTATTTTGTTTTTGTTTTAAGGCAAAACTAAGAGACCTAAAAGATCAGAAACAAAAGAAGAAGGATAAAAGAAAAGCCTAACTAAATAAATCAAGAGCAACCACTTTGAAACAATCACCCTTAATTCTAAGGTTATGCCTAAACTCAACTAAACCAGCTACTAACCAAAAACTCCTTGAGTAAAATTATTAAAGTTTACTTGGTCAATTAACAAGGTAAGGATAGTACTAGAGGGAGGTTAAGGACCAATTAAGTATATCTTTCCTTGAGGAGCACTTTACGCAATCCCTAAATATTGCCTTAGACACTAACGGATTCAAATAAACTTAAACCGATTCACTTAAGAATTTATTGTTCCTTATTGAGCTTGAGTCATTAGGGGCCAACATCTAATAAATTTTAGAAGGCCTAGACTTGTGTAGTGGGGAATTAGTGATTCGTGGGCTAAGGAAAGGATGATGAAATCCCCCACCTTATTTTGATTAGGGTGTTTTTGCCCTTAAGAGTATTTTCAAGTGAGTGCTCAAATCAAAATGTTCAAATCATTTTGGTGAATTCCTACTAACTATATGCAATGCAACCCTAAGAATTAAAAGCAACTACAAAAGGACAAAAAATCTTTTATTTTTAATTAGGGTTAATAATCAACTAAATGTGAAAAGAGAGCTCTTGTTTCAATTTATTATCTTGTTAGTAGTTGTTCAAGTGGAGGGTGAATTTTATTAAGGTCAACAAGAGAAAATTTTATTGTTTTAATTATTAATTCCTAATTGTCTCTAATGTGAAGATCCTAAACTAGAGGGTGGAATTAAAAATACTAGAAAGAAGACTTACCTTTTCAAGCAAATCTTTAATTTTCAATCTTCAATCTTCTTCTTCTAGTCAATTCTTCACAATTAAACACACAAATCAAAGAACCAAAATAGAAAAATCCTAATTACAAGCACCTTCCCCGGCAATGGCACCAAAAACTTGATAGGGGCATAATAAACATGCACTAAAGTTGCAAGTGGACAGCTATCAAATTATAGTATAGTTATAAAATCAATCCCACGAGGAAGGTGCGTAGGAAAAATTCTAATTTGGATCTAGAAATGTGTGTGGACAAAGAGGAGTAAAAGTGTAGAGATATAGAAAATGTGTGATTATTTGCAAATAAATGAAAACTAAAATAAGAGGGGAGAAAGAGAGTGAATAAATAAAAGAAAATAAAGAATAAATAAGGAGGAGAGATTAAAAAATAGAAAAGAACAAAATCAAGAAAAGAAAAATAATCAAAAGAGAAAAATTAAAATAAGTAAAACATGGAGGAAATCAAGTAGAGAAGATAGGAATCTAGAATTGAATTCACTAGTTAATTTCATTTAGGATTTATGAACTACTCTCTTTTATCATATTTTACTTTAGATTTACTAAGTATAGACTATCAAACCACTTAAGTAAAGCATAACCTATAAAATTATCATCCAAGCAAAATTCTCATTCATGAAAAGAATAAGCAACTAGATAGTAATTCTAGAATTTATAAGCATTACCTATCAAACCATTCAAGATAAGCATATATTGCTAACTTCTTCTTCTACCAATTAGTTCTCTAGTTGATTATTCTAAGTATGATCAGTTCGAGCACAAAGAGGGCAATCCGAAATCATAAAAGAAATCAAACTAGTTTCATACAATTTTAAAATTCCTACAATATTTAGTTAGTCATTTTATAAAATAAAAACAAGTAAATAAACTCTAAACTAGAAAGTATAAAAGAAAGAGATCTCAATTACAAGAAAAATAACTAACTACAAAAATAAGAACAAGAACAAAGAAATAAATATCTAAACTATGAGCATAAAGGAAATCTAACTGATAAAAATAAAAGAGCATAAAAATAGATTTACACTATAAAAGAAAAATGAAAGAAAATAAATTCTACAAAGCAACAAAATAATAAAAGAGCATGAAAGTAAATCTATACTACAAAACATGAAATAAATATAATCTACCAACATAAAAATAAAAAGAAAATAAAATCCTAAAACATGAATTTGTAAAATAAGAAAATAAAAGAGAAAAATAAAACTTACCTTGCAAGGGGTTAGCCCCTTGAAAGCAAATCTTCATCTTCATCAACAAAAAAGAAGAAATAAAATTAAAAAAGAGGAATAAAATTTATATTAATGCAAACTTAAAAAGTTTTATTTTGGAAGACCTAATTAAAAGTCCTTCTCTACAAAAAGGAGTTTATAAAACTTTTCACACCCAAACCCCTCACCCTCTACCCCTATTTACAGACTACAGCAATCAACAAGATCCATTGGACTTGGTTTGAGCTCTAAGAAATAAATCTCAGCCATACACTATTTTTATTACGAACCAATCGGTTGGCCAATCAGTTAGCCCATTGGTTGGCCAATCGGTTGGCCTCTTGGTTGGTCAATCAATTTGTTCCTAACAGAATTGATTTTTTTATTGACTTATTGACCCGATTTTTCTTGATCTCTTAGGCTTTTGTCGACCTCCTCTTGGCTTGATCTTGGGCTTCAATAAGTGGTAGAAAAATAAGAGAATTTGATTCTTGGGCTCTTATTCATTAATTCTTTATTTTTAGCAAATTAAGATAAAAAAAACATTATTAGTGATATATTTATTTAAATAAAATTGATAATGAGGGTATAAAAGTGTAATGAAATGTGATGATCACTAACCCAAAATTTTTGGCCATTATTAGTTATTTCAACCCGTTAAATAATAAATACGCAGAGGTTAAAATTCACAATTTTATGAGCAATAATCTAGAATTGAATTCACTAGTTAATTTCATTTAGGATTTATGAACTACTCTCTTTTATCATATTTTACTTTAGATTTACTAAGTATAGACTATCAAACCACTTAAGTAAAGCATAACCTATAAAATTATCATCCAAGCAAAATTCTCATTCATGAAAAGAATAAGCAACTAGATAGTAATTCTAGAATTTATAAGCATTACCTATCAAACCATTCAAGATAAGCATATATTGCTAACTTCTTCTTCTACCAATTAGTTCTCTAGTTGATTATTCTAAGTATGATCAGTTCGAGCACAAAGAGGGCAATCCGAAATCATAAAAGAAATCAAACTAGTTTCATACAATTTTAAAATTCCTACAATATTTAGTTAGTCATTTTATAAAATAAAAACAAGTAAATAAACTCTAAACTAGAAAGTATAAAAGAAAGAGATCTCAATTACAAGAAAAATAACTAACTACAAAAATAAGAACAAGAACAAAGAAATAAATATCTAAACTATGAGCATAAAGGAAATCTAACTGATAAAAATAAAAGAGCATAAAAATAGATTTACACTATAAAAGAAAAATGAAAGAAAATAAATTCTACAAAGCAACAAAATAATAAAAGAGCATGAAAGTAAATCTATACTACAAAACATGAAATAAATATAATCTACCAACATAAAAATAAAAAGAAAATAAAATCCTAAAACATGAATTTGTAAAATAAGAAAATAAAAGAGAAAAATAAAACTTACCTTGCAAGGGTTAGCCCTTGAAAGCAAATCTTCATCTTCATCAACAAAAAGAAGAAATAAAATTAAAAAAGAGGAATAAAATTTATATTAATGCAAACTTAAAAAGTTTTATTTTGGAAGACCTAATTAAAAGTCCTTCTCTACAAAAAGGAGTTTATAAAACTTTTCACACCCAAACCCCTCACCCTCTACCCCTATTTACAGACTACAGCAATCAACAAGATCCATTGGACTTGGTTTGAGCTCTAAGAAATAAATCTCAGCCATACACTATTTTTATTACGAACCAATCGGTTGGCCAATCAGTTAGCCCATTGGTTGGCCAATCGGTTGGCCTCTTGGTTGGTCAATCAATTTGTTCCTAATAGAATTGATTTTTTTATTGACTTATTGACCCGATTTTTCTTGATCTCTTAGGCTTTTGTCGACCTCCTCTTGGCTTGATCTTGGGCTTCAATAAGTGGTAGAAAAATAAGAGAATTTGATTCTTGGGCTCTTATTCATTAATTCTTTATTTTTAGCAAATTAAGATAAAAAACATTATTAGTGATATATTTATTTAAATAAAATTGATAATGAGGGTATAAAAGTGTAATGAAATGTGATGATCACTAACCCAAAATTTTTGGCCATTATTAGTTATTTCAACCCGTTAAATAATAAATACGCAGAGGTTAAAATTCACAATTTTATGAGCAATAATCCATAATTTTTTTGCCATTTTTAGTCGCTTTGACCCGTTGTTAAATAATTTGTGGTGGAAAATATTCACGATTTTGTGTGCTGTAACCCACGATTTTTGGTCATTTTTAGTTGTTTTGATGCTTTTTTAAATAATTTTGCAGTAGACAAAATTCACGTATTTTTGAGATATAACCCATAATTTTTTGTCATTTTTAGTCATTTCGACCCCTTGACAAATTATTTTGTGGATGGCAAAATTCACACTTTTATGAGTTATAACCCATGATTATTGGTCATTTTTAGTCACATCGAACCAATGGTAAGTAATTTTGTGGAGTTCTTAATTTCACACTTTCATGAGTTATAACTCATAATTTTTGGTTATTTTTAGTCATTCCGACTCATTGGCAAAAAATTTCGTGGTGCCCAAAATTCATGATTCCTGAGCTCTAACTCATAGTTTTTCAGTCATTTTGACCCATTAGAACATAATTTCATGAAGGCCTAAATTTATAATTTCATGTGCTATAACCCACGATTTTAAGCCATTTTTAGTAAATTGGACCCGTTGGCAAATAATTTTGAGGAGGTTAAAATTCACAATTTAATGATCTATAACCCATAATATTTTTCTATTTTTAGTCATTTTGACCCGTTGATAAATAATTTTAAAGTCAAAATTCACTATTTCTTGAGCTAACCCACGATTTTTGGTCATTTTTAATCATTTTAACTCGTGGGCAAATAATTTCATGGAGACTAACTTTCACAATTTTATGAGCTTATAACCCATAGTTTTTGGCCATTTGTACTCATTTGGAACCATTGGAAAATAATTCCGTAGTGGCCAAAATTCCATATTTCCAAAGCTATAACCTACGATTTTTGGCCATTTTTAGTCGTTTCAACTCATTGGCACATAATTTTACAGCGACCAAAATTTATAATTCTTGAGCTATAACCCGCGAATTTTTTGACTATTTTTAGTTATTTTGACCAGATGGTAAATAATTTTGCAAACTCCAAACTTCATGATTCCAAGAGCTATATAACCAATGAGATTTAGCTATTAGTAGTTGTTTTGACCCTGTTGTCAAATAAGTTCACCATGTCCAAAATTCACGATTTCGTGAGTTACAACCCATAATTTTTAGTCGTTTCTAGTCATTTCGAGCTATTGACAAATTATTTTCTAGAGGCTAAAATTCACAATTTCATGAGTTATAACCTATAATTTTTGGTCATTTTTAGTTGTTTCGACTCCTTGGCAAATAATTTCGTGGAGGTTAAAATTCACGATTTCATGAGCAATAAACCATGATTTTTGACCATTTTTAGTCATTTCAACCTGTTGCTATACAATTTCATGGGGGTTGATATTCATGATTTCGTGAGCTGTAATCCATTATTTTCTGCCTCTTTTTGTTGTTTCGACTCATTATTAAATAATTTCGCAGTGGCCTAAATTCAAGATTTCCTGAGCTACAACCCATTATTTTTAGCCATTTTTAGTCATTTAGACCCATTGGCAAACAATCTTGTGGAGGGAAAATTTCATGATTTAATAAGTTATAACCCACGATTATTGGTCACTTTTAGTCGTTTCGAACCTGCCATTAAATAATTTTACGGTGGGTGGCAAAATTTCACGATTTCGTGAGGTAATCCATGATTTTTGGCCATTTTTAGTCATTTCGACCTGTTGCCAAATAATTTCACGGTGGCAGAAATTCACGATTTTCTAAGCTATAACCAATACTTTTTTGGCCATTTCTAGTTGTTTTGACCCCCTTGACAAACTATTTCGTGGAGGGAAAAATTCATGATTTTATGAGTTATAACCCATGAATGCTGGTCATTTTAGTCGCATCAAACCAATGATAAATAATTTTGCAGAGTCCTAAATCACAATTTCATGAGCTAGTACATTTCATGAGCTAGTACTCACTATTTTTAGCTATTTTTAATCATTTTAACCAATTTGGCAAATAATTTTGTTTTGGCCAAAATTCAAGATTCTTGAGTCAGAACCCACTGTTTTTATCATTTTTAGTCATTTTGACCCATTGGTAAATGATTTTACTGAGGCTAAAATTCACAATTTCATGAGCTACAACCCACGATTTTTAGCCATTTTTAGTAATTTCAACCCATTGGAAAATAATTTCAAGAAGGCCAAAATTCACAATTTAATGAGCTATAACTATTGATTTTTTTTCCTCATTTTTAGTCGTTTTGACCCATTGGTAAATGATTTTACGGAGGCTAAAATTCACTATTTCTTGAGCTAACTCGCGATTTTTGGCCATTTTAGTCATTTCGAGCTATTGACAAATTATTTTCTAGAGGCTAAAATTCACTATTCTTGAGCTATAGCCCATGGTTTTATGCTATTTTAAGTCATTTCGACCCATTGGTACATAATTTCGCGGAGGCCTAAATTTACAATTTCATGGGCTTATAACCCACGATTTTTAGCCATTTTAGTAAATTGGACCCGTTGGCAAATAATTTTGAGGAGGTTAAAATTCACAATTTAATGAGCTACAACCCATGATATTTTTCCATTTTTAGTCATTTTGACTCATTGGTAAATAATTTTGCAAACTCCAAACTTCATGATTCCAAGAGCTATATAACCAATGAGATTTAGCTATTAGTAGTTGTTTTGACCCGTTGTCAAATAATTTCACAATGGCCAAAATTCACGATTTTCTAAGCTATAACCAATACTTTTTGGCCATTTCTAGTTGTTTTGACCCCTTGACAAACTATTTCGTGGAGGGAAAAATTCATGATTTTATGAGTTATAACCCATGAATGCTGGTCATTTTAGTCGCATCAAACCAATGATAAATAATTTTGCAGAGTCCTAAATCACAATTTCATGAGCTAGTACATTTCATGAGCTAGTACTCACTATTTTTAGCTATTTTTAATCATTTTAACCAATTTGGCAAATAATTTTGTTTTGGCCAAAATTCAAGATTCTTGAGCTGTAACCCACTGTTTTTTATCATTTTTAGTCATTTGGACTCATTGGCACATAATTTTGCGGAGGCTAAAACGTACAATTTCATGAGCTACAACCCACGATTTTTAGCCATTTTTAGTAATTTCAACCCATTGGAAAATAATTTCAAGAAGGCCAAAATTCACAATTTAATGAGCTATAACTATTGATTTTTTTTCCTCATTTTTAGTCGTTTTGACCCATTGGTAAATGATTTTACGGAGGCTAAAATTCACTATTTCTTGAGCTAACTCGCGATTTTTGGCCATTTTTAATCATTTCATACGTACGCAAATAAATTCGTCGATGCCAAAATTCACTATTCTTGAGCTATAGCCCATGGTTTTATGCTATTTTAAGTCATTTCGACCCATTGGTACATAATTTCGCGGAGGCCTAAATTTACAATTTCATGGGCTTATAACCCACGATTTTTGGCCAGTTTTAGCAATTTTGACCTGTTAGCGCATAATTTTGGAGAGGTTGAAAATCACAATTTAATGAGCTACAACCCATGATATTTTTTCCATTTTTAGTCATTTTGACTCATTGGTAAATAATTTTACTGAGGCCAAAATTCACTATTTCTTGAGATAGCCCATGATTTTTGGCCTTTTTTAATCAATTCAACCCATTGATAAATAATTTCATCGAGACTAAAATTCACGACTTCATGACCTTATAACCCATGGTTTTTGGCTATTTTAGACATTTCGAACCACTAGCAAATAATTTCATGGTGGCTAAAATTTACTATTTCATGAGCTATAACTCATGTTTTTTGACTATTTTTAGTCATTTAAACTGACTAGCACATAATTTCGCGGTGGCCAAAATCCACGATTAATAAGCTATAACCCGCAATTTTTTTGACCATTTTTAGTCAGTTTGAACAGATGGTAAATAATTTTGCAAATTCCAAACTTCATGATTTCATGAGCTATATAAACAACGAATTTTGACCATTTGTAGTTGTTTCGACCCTGTTGTCAAATTATTTCACCATGGCCAAAATTCATAATTTCATGAGTACCCATAATTTTTGGCTATTTCTAGTCATTTCAACCCATTGGCAATAATTTCCTAGAGGCCAAAATTCACAATTTCATCAGCTATAACCTACGATTTTTTTTAGCTATTTTTAGTTGTTTCGACTCGTTGGCAAATAATTACATGGAAGTCAAAATTCATGATTTCATGAGCAAGAACTAACAATATTGGGCCATTTTTAGTCATTTCGACCCGTGGTCATATAATTTCATGGGGGCAAATATTCATGATTTTGTAAGTTGTAACTCATAATTTTGGCAATTTTTAGTCATTTCGACCCGTTGTCAAATAATTTCACAATGGCCAAAATTCAAGATTTCCTAAGCTATAACCCATGATTTTTTAACATTTTTACTCGTTTTGACCCATTGTCAAACAATCTCACAAGGGCGAAAATCAAAATTTTAATGAGTTATAACCCACTAGTCGCTTTGAACCCATTGTCAAATAATTTTACGATGGCAAAAAATCATGATTTCGTGAGGTAACCCATGATTCTTGGCTATTTTTAGTCATTTCGACTCATTGTCAAATAATTTCATGGTGGTCAAAATTCATAATTTCCTAAGCTATAACCCATAATTTTTTCCATTTTTAGTCGTTTTAACCCCTGAACAAACTATTTCATGCAATGCAAAATTCATGATTTCATGAGCTATAACCCATGATTATTGGTCATTTTTAGTCGCTCGAACCAATGGTAAATAATTTTGTAGAGTCCTAACTTCACGATTTCATGAGCTATAACTCACAATTTTTGGCTATTATTAGTCATTTCGACCCATTGTCAAATAATTTCATGGTAGTCAAAATTCAAGATTCTTGATCTATAGCCCACGGTTTTTCACCATTTTTAGTCATTTCGACCCGTTGGCACATAATTCTACGGAGGCCAAAATTCACAATTTAATGAGCTATAACCTATGCTTCTTTTCCATGTTTAGTCATTTTGATCCATTGTTAAATAATTTTGCGAAAGGCAAAACGCACTATTTCTTCAGCTAACCCATGATTTTTTACTATTTTTAATCATTTCAACATGTTAGTAAATAAATTCGTGGATGCTAAAATTCACTATTTTGACCGATTAGCACATAATTTCGCGATGGCCAAAATTCACGATTCATGAGCTATAACCCACAATTTTTAGCCATTTTTAGTAATTTTGACCCATTGTCAAATAATTTCGAGTAGGCCAAAATTCATAATTTAATTAATTATAACCCATAATGTTTTTTAGTCATTTCAACATGTTGGTAAATAATTTTGCGGAGACCAAAATTCACTATTTCTTGAGCTAACCCACAATTGTTTGCCATTATTAGTCATTTCGACCCATTGAAAAAAAATTACGCGGAGTTTGAAATTTACAATTTCATGAGCAATAACCCATAATTTTTTGCTATTTTTAGTCGTTTCGACCCATTATCAAATAATTTTGCGGTGGCAAAAATTCACGATTTTGTGAGTTATATCCCACGATTTTTGGCCATTTTTAGTAGTTTCAACCTGTTTTCAAATAATTTCACGGTGGTCAAAATTCACTATTTTATAAGCTATAACCCAAATTTTTGGTGATTTTAGTCATTTCGGCCCCTTGATACAACATTTCGCGGCAGGCAAAATTTATAATTTTATGAGTTCTAGCTCACGATTATTGATCATTTTTAGTTGCATCGAACCAATGGTAAATAATTTTGCTAAGTCCTAACTTCACGATTTCATGACTTTTAACTCACAATTGTTTGCTATTTTTAGTCATTTCACCCATAAGCAAATAATTTCGTGGTGGCCAAAATTCATGATTCTTGAGCTATAACCCACAATTTTAGCCATTTTAGTAATTTCAACCCGTTGGCAAATAATTTCGTGGTGGCCAAAATTCATGATTTCATGAGCTATAACCCACAATTTTAGCCATTTTTAGTCATTTCAACATGTTAGTAAATAAATTGTGGATGCTAAAATTCACTATTTCTTGAGCTAACCCACAATTGTTTGCTATTTTTAGTCATTTCACCCATTGGTAAATAATTTTACAAAATCTAAAAATTCATTATTTTTGAACTAGCCTACAATTTCGGCCATTTTAATCATTTCAACCCATTGGCAAATTATTTCATGGAGGCAAAATTCACGATGACATGAGCTTATAACCCATGGTTTTGGCCATTTTTAGTCATTTCACCCATTGGTAAATAATTTTGTGATGGCCAAATTTCACCATTTCATGCACTATTATAACTCACGCTTTTGGCCATTTTTAGTCATTTCAAACCAATGGCACATAATTCTACTGAGGCCAAAATTCACAATTTAATGAGCTATAACCTATGCTTCTTTTCCATGTTTAGTCATTTTGATCCATTGTTAAATAATTTTGCTAAGTCCTAACTTCACGATTTCATGAGCTATAACCCATGATTTTTTACTATTTTTAATCATTTCAACATGTTAGTAAATAAATTCGTGGATGCTAAAATTCACTATTTTGACCGATTAGCACATAATTTCGCGATGGCCAAAATTCACGATTCATGAGCTATAACCCACAATTTTTAGCCATTTTTAGTAATTTTGACCCATTGTCAAATAATTTCGAGTAGGCCAAAATTCATAATTTAATTAATTATAACCCATAATGTTTTTTAGTCATTTCAACATGTTGGTAAATAATTTTGCGGAGACCAAAATTCACTATTTCTTGAGCTAACCCACAATTGTTTGCCATTATTAGTCATTTCGACCCATTGAAAAAAAATTACGCGGAGTTTGAAATTTACAATTTCATGAGCAATAACCCATAATTTTTTGCTATTTTTAGTCGTTTCGACCCATTGGCAAATTATTTCATGGAGGCAAAAATTCACGATTTTGTGAGTTATATCCCACGATTTTTGGCCATTTTTAGTAGTTTCAACCTGTTTTCAAATAATTTCACGGTGGTCAAAATTCACTATTTTATAAGCTATAACCCAAATTTTTGGTGATTTTAGTCATTTCGGCCCCTTGATACAACATTTCGTGCAGGGCAAAATTTATAATTTTATGAGTTCTAGCTCACGATTATTGATCATTTTTAGTTGCATCGAACCAATGGTAAATAATTTTGCTAAGTCCTAACTTCACGATTTCATGACTTTTAACTCACAATTGTTTGCTATTTTTAGTCATTTCGACCCATAAGCAAATAATTTCGTGGTGGCCAAAATTCATGATTCTTGAGCTATAACCCACGGTTTTTTTGCCATTTTTAGTCATTTCAAACCAATGGCACATAATTTTGTGGAGGCCTAGATTTATATTTCATAGGCTATAACCCATGATTTTTAGCAATTTTTAGTAATTTCAACCCGTTGGCAAATAATTTTGGGAGACTAAAATTCACAATTTAATGAGCTAAAACCCATAACTGTTTTCTATTTTTTACCATTTCGACCCATTGGTAAATAATTTTACAAAATCTAAAAAATTCATTATTTTTTGAACTAGCCTACAATTTCTGGCCATTTTTAATCATTTCAACCCATTGGCAAATTATTTCATGGAGGCAAAAATTCACGATGACATGAGCTTATAACCCATGGTTTTGGCCATTTTCAGTCATTCTGAACCATTGGTAAATAATTTTGTGATGGCCAAATTTCACCATTTCATGCACTATTATAACTCACAGTTTTTGGCCATTTTTATTCATTTTGACCGGTTGGCACACAATTTCTCCGTGGCCAAAATTCGCATTTACGAGTTACAACTCAACATTTTTTTCCATTTTAGTCATTTAGAATAATTAGTTCCTCATATACATTAGCCTATATATTACTGGGATATATTTGCTACTAGTCGTATTAAAAGAGGATTAGAAATGTGAGGAACTTCATAGACTAGGTATCAAGTGGATTAGAAATGTGAGGAACTTCATAGACTAGGTATCAAGTGTTTAATAAGGTGTTAGTTGTGTATCAAGTGTTTAATGAGGTGTTAGTTCCTCATATACATTCGCCTATTTATTACTGGGATATATCTAAATTGTTGTATTCAATAATATATGAGTTGTCGTATTTCTTACTTGTCATATTAAAATAGGATAACGAATGTGAGAAACTAAATAGATTAGGTAAATTGACTCAAAAAGAATGACAAGGCATTTCATATGTCTTATTTGTTAGTTGTGCTATTTAATAATATACTAATTGTCGTATCAAGTATTTTGAGTAGCTCTCTACAATCTTATTAACTTAAGTTGTGGTATGACTTGGTTAACGTATTTGAAAATATATAAGTTACAATATGCAAGTCGTCATGTTTGTTACTCCTCGTATTAAAGAGGATTACAAATGTGAGAAACTACATAGACTAGGTAAATTGACTCAAAGGAGAATGACAAGTGATTTCATATGTCGTATTTGTTAGTTGTCATATTTAATAATATACAAGTTATCATATCAAATATTTAGAGCAGTTATTTACACTCTCATTAATTTGATAATATGGGAGTCGTCATATTTGTTACTCGGTATTAAAATATGATTACAAATGTGAGGAACATCATAGACAATGTATGAAGGAGAATGACAAGCCATTTCATATGTCGTATTTATTTGTTATCATATTTAATAATATACTAGTTGTCATGTCAAGTATCTAGAGCAGTCTACAATCTCATTAATTTTATAATATGCAAGTCATCGTATTGTTATCCATCGTATTAAAGAGGGTTACAAATGTGAGAAACTGCAAAGACAAGGTAAATTTACTCAAAGGAGAATGATAAGTCATTTCATATATCCTTCTTGTTAGTTTTCTAAAATTAATCTATAATTTCATGTAGAGAGGCTCTTTGCATGAGTTTTTCTTTAATTTCTATATTTAAATTAAATATATAATTATAATTTTTTATTATGGATAGTTATAATCGACAATGATTATAAAATATTTTGATGAACTAAGTGTCGTGATATCATCTTCGATAGGATAAAGACAGATATATGAATATTTATGATATAACACATGTCAACTTTTGTGTCTTTATAATTAGACACGTGTCAATTTTCTGTGCCTTTAAAAATTCTACCAATTTCTCTTTATACATAAAGGAGGGATTTTGTTAAAGGGTAAAATAGTCTTTATCATCAATGAGTAAGTCCCCTTATAAGTAGGAAAAATAAGTTGAAAAATCCCACCCAACTTATTTTTTCCTTCCTATATAAATTAAAAATAAGTAATAAACCAAACATGATTTTAGAGACTTATAAGTAAAATTACACCTACAAGTTAAAATAAGTAGGTTGCCAAACATGCTCTTGATATTACATAAAAGATTTGAGATTTAAAATACTAAAACCAAACTGGGGTTCGTTTGGCAAAACCTTTAAAACCAAGCCAAAATTAATCCCAGCCCACTTTTATCCTAAACTGGGCTATATTTATTCCACAGGGCAGATAGTTTGGAGAACATGTTTAAAAGCCAAATTTTGACTTTAAAAATTCGGTTCAATTCTGACTTTGTTTTATCCGAACACAAAATAAGAAAAAACTGGCCCAATTTTAAGCAATTGTCAAACACACACCAGTCGCCTGTAGTTCGGAGGTGTTCTGATGAGATTCATAGCCATTACCCAAACAACATCAATTCTAGAAATGGCCAAACTGTTGCTCCACTAATCACACTCAACGTTCGGTTCGAACTCCCATAATACATATTTTTGCAAAGACATACATGAATGACAAACATACTACAATGTACGTTTTCTCCCCCATACTAGAAAACTGAAAATACAAGCCTAAAGCACAACTGGATACCACCATAGAACAGCAACCACAAACAACAACAGTCAAGCTAGAAGCAAAAAGAGAATCAAGTAGTCCACGATAACAGTAGTTCACATTATCACAAAATCAGAGAGGAAAAAGATTTTAGCAAAGCAAAAAATGGAAATTACAAAAGGAAGTTTCAACTTCAAGGATAGTTGCTTTAGATGCTCCTTCACACCGACCACAGTAATGCAAAACCATTTTGTTTAAGCTATCTTCGCATTGGAAAAGTCCATCTCAGGATGCTGCAAACACAAGGGGAATTGTTAACAGTGGAATTAACAAAAAAGACAAAAGAGTGTAAAAATAAGCAATATTTGCACAAGGTTACATAAACTAATTATCTTACCTCAGCCATGAATTTTTTAAGAAGTTCTTGCTTCTGCATCTCATCGCTGGTTGGAAGGCCCATGGTTTTCTGCCGCTGATCAAACTGCAATAGAAACAAACAAAATCACATCAAAGAAACAAGGATTAACGCAAATTAACCCCTGTAGGACAACTCTCTATCAAGAAAGAAACAAAGAAGAAATGAAAGGTGAGGAAATATCATATAATGGAAGTGGTACCATCATTTTTTCCACAGTTTGCCGAGTCTCAGGATCCAAATCAGACAACTTGCTAGACTCGGGTTCAACTTTCTGAGTATCAATTTCAGGGTCACCTTTCACCAAACACTTCCACCACTCCATTTGATTTTGTTTGGTCAACAGTATAGAAATGGCCTTTCCATCCTCTGTAAAATTTAATATAATCAGAACATTTCAGTGAGAATAATGCAACATCATAGGTAATCCAACAGAGTTTTAGTAGTTTGTACACAAACCTATGTTCCAGAAGCAATCATCAACTCTGACAGCTTGATATAGTTCCCCCTGTAAACATGATCGTAGGGATTAAATGAAGGTGTTAATTAAAAGGAACTATTTTAAAACTTTTAGATAATACTCCAGGATGCATAAATTTTTGAGAAAACAATTGCAACTCACATCAATTACAGGAGGCTGTCCCTTTAGCCCGACTTTCAGATGATTTTTCTTCAACTCATATGCTACAAACCTCGATTTGGTTCCAGAAGGGACTGGAATATTAATAGTAACCTCTTGAAGTGTTTGAGTCCAAGAGTATTTCTCCAGATCCAAACCATTTCCAGCATTAGGCACTGCATGAAAAGAAAATGATATATTATAATCATGTCAACTTATCAGCATGATGTGCCGCTAAATGCAAAAAACAACACACATGGTTGAACATTTTGTAGAACATCGCGAAAATGATATCTTTTCACTTGCCAATAACTATATCCCAAGCCTGTACAAAACCTCTATAATAACCCCTTATCCTCCAACATATATAAAGACAAGGAGACAAAACACAGCACATTAAAAAAAACAACAAATTAACCCAATATGAACAATGTAAGCATTATATAACAAGATGACAGGTTATTAACACAGAGCTCATTGCTTTTGTAGTGGATCAAAGGTTGTTTCAATTCCCCCAACAGCATAGTATAAAGTTTATCACAAAACAGTCTTAACAATGTGATGCACTTCAATCAATCCAACATTCTCCTTGCTGTAAATATATACCAGTTACAAGCTACTCACCTTAAGAAGTGTTGTGCATATGTAAAGTTTAGCATGCTACTTAACGCCCTTTAGTACTTGCACTTAATGCTGCCTTCGAATGAAATGCATCAAGAATAACCAGCCATGACCTAGATTTTCTTTCGTTTGAATTGTTAGCTGCAAGTGATCACACATAACTGAAATGATATCAGTAGCTTATGCCTCTAGCAAGAACGACTATTTTCGTCAATAATTGTGAAGAATTGGCAAAGACATTGTCACCCGAGGAATCATTGTGCATCTGGATAAGGTTGTCTAGGGAAAGACCAATGCATATGGCTGATGGCTGAGACCGGAAATACGAAAAATTATGCCCTTAATCCTATGCACATATTCCTAAATTCCCACTATCTTCTACATAGTTAACATGATTATCCTTCCATTTATTACTCCATGTGCTATTTGCACAGCTCGAAGGCTACCCTCTATAATTCACTGCATGCAATTCTGTGCTCAAAACTGCAAATATAGACAACTATAAGCCGGAAATATTTACATAAGATGCCTAACATGAGTCTACAAACAAACTAACATCAAATCAAGTAACCACATCTCAACATGGTATCTTAAGCATTAAAGATAAAGTACATGGGATCAATAATTTAGCCACTACTGAACAGTAAAATATCTCTATATGGATGTTGACCGACTTAACACAACAATCAACTTGTGTGTCATGCAAAAACAACTTTATTGTTTTCCTTCTATCAACTTCTTATGAGGTCTTTCTTGGATTATGGGACAGCCACCAACAAGATTAAAGATTAATGAAAAACGATATTACTATTGGCATATCAGTAGAACAATGTCAAAAAGTCACATACATGTAATTTCACAGACACCATTATATGCAATATGGAAGTAAAAGATGCCTCAGTACATCGCATTCTATAATAAGAACGGAATAGTTCTTTTCTAACAGTTTCATTGATAACAATAGCCTCCACTTCAACTTGAGATCTCATAACAGGCTTGACTTAATAAAAGGATCAAACCACCAAGAATATGCACAATGATGTCCAATTTGAAGAACATATGGAAGGTTGTTAACCCTATGAACACACTTCTCATTGCATGACAATCCTATAACTAATATTAATGTCACAGTGGGTCCAACAGGATCAAATATCAAATATTGGTGCAAATACCAATGCTTTTAGATAAAAAAAATGTTCACGATAAGTCACTTGCTTTGACAGGTGGAAACATACTGGTCTCTCCATCGCATAATATATTTCCCATTCTTACTGCCAATAGCTACATGTCGCCAATATGCACCATAATTTACCATGACACAGTCCTTATTTGCTGATCCATTCTCTCAATCTTCTATTACTATGAACTAAAATAGCTGCCATTGGTTGTAGGAATGCAACAAGTGATGGTTGTTTTCATCTTTATTTTTTGAAAATAGTATTCATCTTTCCTACTCTTAAACATGTTTTTCCAGCTTCCTTATGCCATCTATAGCTATCCCTACACCGGTCCTATCAAAATTCAACACATCTCATTGATATACCACTCTACATTCTATCACTTCCATCTTTTCCAACCCCACAACCATCCAACATCTCTCAAATTCATGTGCTTTACACGGTAACAAACCATTATTTATTGCTCATTCGAATCAGATCTGCAACAAACAAAATTCTAAGAAAAATGAGTTTCCACATTATTGATTGTTTCAGGACTTCTCCATGATAATGATCCAATAAATTATATCGCAATTGTTTTCCTCAAAAACGTAGTGAGATGAGATAATAAGGGCACAAACCACAGCCTTTCCCGCGGGTATTGTTTGACCACTTAACCACTTTCAGAGGCAATAATTTCGAATATCACTATATCCATAGGGTTACATGTACTTCACCATTAAATTAACTAGCATTTACGGTTGATCTAAGTGTCTATTAGGTCGATATGCTAGCAAGTCCATATATTACTGAAATTCTTATCGCCACAAGTCCTCAAAAGCAAATCATAATCATGTGTTTTTGCTTCTAATTACATATAGAAATTTCATCAAAATTGCAAATTCCCCTTCCCAGACTAGGCGTGGGTGGAAACCTATATTCACTAGATGAAAAACCAAGATAGTCTTGATATATATAGAAAATCCACTAGAGATCATCAGTTTCAAACAAGGTTAAAATTAACTAAACTTTGCTTTAATCCTGCAACCAGAAGCCATGAGTTTTTTCCCCAATAGAAATCTACAGAGCCCCTATGCTCCATAAAGAAACTTCTTCAGACTAAAATATGAAAAGAGAAAAGCCTGAAATTAACAAATAAGCGTGAAATAAAGATTCTATGCTAGAAAAAGATTAGGGTTTTAGTTACAGAGAAAGAAAGAGCTTACTCCTGCCTTTGGATTTTCCATCGCCCTCCTCCTTTTCCTTCTCCTCCGACTCCTTATCCACCTCCATCTTCTTCTCCGCCGCCGCCGCCGCCTTCTTCTCCTCCTCCTCCTTCTTCCTCCTCCTCTTCTCAGCCTCCGCCGCCTCCTTCGCCGCCGCCACCGCCGCCATCACCTTCTTCACCGCCGCCTCATCATGAAACATATCAGACTTTCTCCTCACAAGATCAATCGCCGCCTCAAGAAACCCTAGCGGCCCCTTTTGGGCCAAGACCGAGGCCAAGACTTCATCGTCGGAGGATGAACCGGCGGAGGAAGAGGATGAGGGCTTCTCCCGTTGCTGGTGATCCTCTTCGAGATCCGAGATCACGGCCATGGAGATAGAGATTTATTAGGGTTTCGATTAATTTTTTATGAAAGAGCCGAGCTTTGAGTGATAGGAAAGGGGAAGGGTTTTGGGATTTCGGCGGGGTTTTTATTGGAACTGAAGAACCTAGAAATTTCCAGCACCCCTACTTGTCTCTAGAAAATTGATTGTTATTATAAAATAAACTGATTTATGATATTTTATAGGGTACTTTAACTTCCTTATTTTTTACTTCCCCCCTTTCCTAATAAATCTGGAGTTTCAAAAATAATGATAGGGACACACCCCCAATCACACCATCAACCACATTATCTCTCTCTATATAGTGCATTGAGGCCGCGTGAAATTATTTTTACAATTTCATGGGGTCCCAATGCCCTATGTATAGAGAAGGCATTGACAGATGGCTGCCTATTGGACTCGAGTTCCAATGGCAAATATGGCATAATGTGTAATTTTAAACTTTTAATAAATTAAAAAATAAAAAATCATTAAAAAGATTTAAAAAAACTGATTTCGAGAATGTTTACTATAGGCTAAATTACCATATTGGTATTTAACATAGACTCTATTACTACTTTGGTTTTTTAAAAACGCTCCAGCATATTTCTGATATTTAAAGTGTGTAAAAGTGGCAAATATGCACAAAGACTAGTTGAGAAAATAAGCGCCACATCAACTTATAATAACGATGTTATAGGGGTCACATGAGAGGCGCATACTCATTTCGCCTGAAAAATGAACTCTAACAAGGTTTTGTACCTATTTGTCACTTTTACACACTTTAAATACCAAAAACATCTGGAGCGTTTTTAAATGCCAAAATGGTACATATAATCTATTTTAAATACTAATCTGATAATTTAGCCGTTTATTATGTTTAGTTTCTACTAAACTTTGTTTTCATTGCTCTACTTTCAAAATTCTGCGTTTTTCTCCTTTTGAAAACCTGTCTCCTATGTATATTCTTCTATAGTAGAAGTTGTCCATCTTTTTTTTTTCCTCAAATTCTTTTTTTTAAATATCCATCATTATACTATTTTCTCTACTATTCTTTTTTTTTCCTAATTACTTTAGGAAAAGATCCTTCTAATCTTTCTGTTCTTCTTTATTCTTTGTAATTACTTTTTTTCTTTCTACTTATATGTTTTTAATCTATCAAATTAATTTTGGAAAACAAAACAACGGAGGGTTAATAAAGGTGTTGCCAAATCCAACAACTTAGCCATTTTCCAGAAAATATACAAAAATCTGCAAATTATTCAAGAACACTTCAGTTCAAGAAGATATAAACCCAGACATTAAAAAGGCATTGATTTGCAGTTAAATAAACAAAATATATGACTAATGAACTTTAGCTTTAAGTAATGAAAAGCTCAATTTCAAAAGCATAAATTTTGCAACTTCTATAAGCCAATGCTCCCAAATCCAAATCATTTGAGAAGTCGCTCTTCAGTTCAATCTATTAAACTTCAGGCAATACAAGAACAAAACCATACACAGACAGGCATCAGATCATACGTTTTCCAACTGAACATAAACATTATCAATACCTTTTAAACTTGAAATCCTATAAAAAACCAAGATTCGCATCCCTATAGAGACTAAGAAACTTCCACATATGAAGCCTATCAGAAATATTCGAGATGCCCGTTAGACCTCATACAAAAATAACTCGCCCATCACGAGTATAGAATCCAACCGAATGTAGTGAATCGAGTTTGATTGCCAAAACGATCTTGACGATATGAAAGCATTCCATAAGTACAATCAAAACTCACGTCTTGGTGGCCTTGCTTCCGCTACTGTGACCCGAATAGTTCTGCCATCTAAGTCCTGCGAAAATAAGAGTAAATCGCATGTCAATAACTAGCATTATTAATCTAGAAGCCAATGATGCAGAAGTAGATTATTTCGTGATGGAAAAATACTCTGGCCCTTACCCGCCAGATTAATGGGGCTCACAATCATAACAACTTATTGGCTCATTTGAAAAGAGTGCAAAAAGAATGTTTCCAAGTCAAAGAGCTAGATTGAGTAAGATATCAAAAACACATCATGTCTAGTGGAATTGTGGCTTAATCATCTACTGTTGCATAAAAGTAGAAGGTCATACGCAAATTTTTAGTTTGTTCACATTTCTCCATCCCCGTGTATTTCCATTTTGAATTGCAGACCCCCTGAACTATCGCCCCGCTGCGGATAGATCTCATGTAGTCCTATTGGTGTGGATAGACTCTCGGAGTGGACTTATTGACTCTTTCACACTCAAAGAAAGACTTTTTTTTAAAACAAATAGACCGCTTGAGGGTAAAAAAGGTCGAAAAAATTATTCTGGTGTCTACCCGCACTAGGCCGACAGTACCTGCAACTGAGAGATAGTACAAGGGGTCTATCCTACCGATCCAAGAGGTATTCTTCCACTGGTGCATCATTAACCTAACGGACGAGGACCATCAATAGTTTTCTGAAGGAAAAAAGTTATAAGAGACATGGAAGCTTAGAGACTTACAGAACCATCAAGGTTTGAAATAGCGTTATTGGCCTCCTCAGCAGTGTTGTAAGTGACAAAGCCAAATCCCCTTGACCTGCCGCTTTCTCTATCATACACAACCTTGGCATCCATGACCTTGCCTTGTTCACTGAAAAGGGTCTCGAGAGCCAAATTGTCAACACCCCATGAGAGGTTACCGACATAGAGCCTGTTGGCAGCATCGAAACTGCCACCGCCTCCTCCACCTCCGCTTCGGAAACCCCTTGATGGGCGCTCCTCTCTTGGAGGTGGTGGTCCTGAGTTCACCCTCAATGTTCTGCCCTTGTATTCCTGTTGGATTGCGAATACTACTTGTTTAGTGCATACAGATAATTAGACAACCATATATATATGAGAAACATGAAACAATAGACAATCTGCAAGACTAATATGAAAGCAGCAAACTGCCTTATAAATTAAAATGCAGACATATGAATGAGGAAATGTCCTGTGCATCAGTATTCTAGAAATCTTTTCTTTCCCTAAGGGCTTGCTTAAATGGTTTTATGAATATTGAGGATTTATGACACAATTTGGAAAGTGATTATCAACCTCATCATTTTTATTAGAGCCTTTTCTTTTTGGCTTGGAATCCACTGGATTTATGACAACCTTTTCACTTTCCACCAAAATCCTCTCATTTTGGAGTGATTTTGGTTGAGGAGATAAAGGTGATGCATCTTCATTTTCATGCTTTCAAAAGATACAATCAAACAAGGTAAAGTTAGGAGCATTAATTATGGACCCCCGTGTTTGGGCAATTTTTACTTACAATTTACATGCAACCAAACGGCTCCTAAGGGAATACCATTTAGATGCAAATGAATGGCGAAAAAGCATGTGACCTACACATCGAATTAAATCATAGCTATTAACTATAGCATAGGATGTAAACGTGATTCTTGGAGGGGAAAAACCACTGTACTATATAGACTTTATTTTATCCGTTGATATAGCTAAACTACTAGAATCTACATAGAAACCAATAAGATTTCAGTTAAACAGAAAGGTTGAATGATGCATAACCTAGATACTTCATGGAAAATATATTTAACTTTACTATGAAACAAGGAAACAGCTAATTACTACTGTAATTACATGTAGAACATAAAACCATAGCGAATTCCATATATTTATCATTAAAAAACATGAAAACAAAACAACAGTTCTATTTCCGTGGACATACTTACATAACCATTAAACTGCTGGCAAGCTGCCTCAACCTCCTCAACAGTAGACATTGTCACAAATCCAAAACCTCGGCTCTTTCCAGTTTGTTTGTCATAGATAACCTGCGAAATAATCCAACTTAATTCACCAGATTCAAACACTTACAAACCACATAAGCTTCTAGGAGCACTACCATCTTTTGAATCAAACTCTACATAACCACACTCATACATTCACCAGAATCACAACTACCTTATAAAACAAAAAGGACCTTGCAAACAAATGATTTTCATTTGATTCAGTGATTCATAATTATAAAAGAAGGGACTATCCATGAAATATACACATTAAGTATCTATCATACAGGTAAATTCAAAAGTGTGCATAAATATGTTGCTCTTACCATCATTCTAAATTTATTCAACAAAACCACAAGGATAATGTTTTCAGACATATCAGCTAATTACGCACTAGTCAACAATCGCAGAGCTCCTCTCTACAAAAATATCAAAACTTCTGACCCCAAAAACTTCAACTTGAAAGTTAATATTCTCTTTCAACTTGAATATATAGAACCAACAATACATATTTCTCAGTCAAATTTACACAAAGTTTTCATTATTTTCCTATCAAGTTTAACACACTGTCAAAATAGATCAAATTTCCCCAAAAAATTTAAAAAAAATAAATTCAATTAACATCAGAAACGACAGTAAACAAAAGAAAGACACAATATTTTTCAATTCTAACAAATACCCAATTCCTAATTCACTACAAACCCAACAGAAAACAAAATTATACCTCAACCATCTCAACATTCCCAGCACTACCAAGCAACCCAGCAAGCTCGGCGCTATCCACAGAAAACGGCAAATTCCCCACAAACAGCTTCAAATCCGGCGAAAAGCTCGCGTCGACTCCACTCCCAACCTCCTCCTCCACCTCCTCCTCATACTCCGACGACACAGCAGAAACTTTCCTCACAAACCCTAACCACCTTTTCCCCAATTTCAAAGGCGCAAATGAAGAAGAGACTGAGAATGACAAGCTGGGTTTTGAGAAGAGGAGAGGAGAGGAGAGGTTTAGGGCTTTAGGGTTTGAGGAGATGAGGTTTGGGGAGAGGAGAGAGGAGGCTGCCATTTTTTGAGGATTTTTTTGGGTTTCTGTTTTTTGGGAGGATAAGGTTTTGGGAGAGGATGAGGGCGTGAGAGGGAGAGAGAGAGAGGGGGCGTATTTAAAGGGATGGGGTTAGGGGTTTTGGGTAGTGGAATGACATTAGGGTTTAGGGTTTAGCTTTATTTACGGATGAGGAGTGGGCTTTCATTTTTTTTTTTTTTTTTTTTTTGGGGTTGGGGGGAAATTATTATCAACATTTGTATGATATTGATGATTACACTCATACAATTTTCTAAATTGTACTAACGATAATTGTGTTGATTTAAACTTGATAATAGGATATAAGTTATGTTTTGACTCGAAACCACTTTTTTAAAATAGGGTCATTTTATAGAAATTGTCAACTAATATATAAACCATCCTCAGCAATCAACCACCTAGACTCATTTTTAAGCCACGGTTTTTCAGTTTTACTGTAATAATCAACCAACTAGACTCACTTTTAAGTCAAGTTTTTTTGGTTTTACTATAATAATCAATTGACAAATACCAAGTACATTAGAGATAATCCTTAATTGAGGTTAGATGGGTTCAATTACCGGAAAAGTTAAACTGAAAAGTGTGCACGGGTGGTTGATTGCAACAACAAATCATTTAAAAGTGTTTTATGTATAAACTAACAGTCAAATGTGGTTTATATATAATGACCCTATTTGAAAGGTGGTTTCTAGGGGCAAAACAAATAATAATAATTCTTAACGTTTCAAAATTGAAAAAGTAAAGTAAAATGATTAACAGTAGAAAGTCCAATCTACAGTCCAAAGAAGGAATGAAAATGGAAAAGCATAGAAACATAATGAACACAATCCTCAACGGTAGTATAGAAGTAAAGTAAGAGTTACAGTGTAGTTATCAGTATTCTAATATAGACATACAAAATTAGTGCATTGAAGAATCAAGCAAAAAAAAATTTGGATCAATTCTGCAAGTAAGATAATCAAGTTTTTAACTAATCTAATGATCTCTGTTAACAAAATGTATCCATCATTATACAACACAGAGCAAAAACATTAAGTTACAAAGTGAGCAACAGCCAAAAAGAAGGTTCTCCCTTGTCATTAACAAGTAGGTACTCCAAGAATTAGCTTTTATGAAGAGACTGATTCCTTTAGACATGATCTCATGATGCCGGCAAGCTTTGAACAAGCATCAACGCACAAATCCATTGCCTGTTCAAAAGAAATCATAACCATGTTATGAAGAGAACAATTGCGCTAGTGAGATACTCTTAATACTCCACGGTGAAAATCCTTTGTGTATATATACCTCATTGATTTTGGCAGTCGACCATTCTCCAGTGAGAGTGAGTTGAGTGATCTCGTGACGAGTTGGCATACATGTGATCATGAGGCTTCCATCTTGGCAAACTTCCTCTTCTGCCATCGGATCAATAACTAGGTTCGCTCCGAAACATGACTGTAGAAAGAAAGGGTTAAGTATAGCTGAAATGGATATGAAAAATGTTGATAATGTTCAATCAATGAGATACCCAAAAATCCAACATAGTATAACTGTGTAATAGTGATCATACCACTGAGACAGCGGAAACGAGGTCATACATCATAATTCCTGCATCAGCCAAGGCAAGACTTGCGCAAGATATAATGGCTGGAAGATCGCCTAAAATATGTAGCATAGGAAACAAATGCATTGTATTGGATCAATTGGCTTCGCAACTTTGCATTAGAATGACGGAATAATTGCAAGGAAAGCATCATTAACAAGTAAAATGGGTTAATTTATTCATGTAGACGTTATGTGTGAGACTATTCTCATGTCTCCATCACCAGTTAATAGACAACATATGCAAAGTCCTCGATCTACTCTAGTTAAGTTTCGCACCTAAAAGGGCACATTATTGCAAAGTATATTGTTGCTAATTCATAATCCATATTTTTCAGTAAGAGTTGCATGTGTAGAAAATGTTCTATTATCGAGTGAAGGTTGCAAATGATCTTTCTGATACTGAATTCCTTTACTAAACTTCTATCAAAGATTAAGAACTGCTGGATAAATGTAATCAACAAACTCTGACTCAAATTCAAGTAGAAAGTATTACCATCCTGCCCTACATAGTGCAGTTCGAAAAATATTTTATTTTATAGATTTTTAAACCATTCTGATGTCAGATGAGAGATAGGCTTACTTCCACCAGATTCCAATACCAATGCAAAAACATCAACAGTAGTCTTTGGGAAAGTTTCTAAAATTATAGCACCCTCCAGTGCTTTATGGAGCATTAACGAATACTCTTTGTGATCTGATCCCTGAAAAATATCTGAACAAAATATCAATGCATGATGAGGAGTGTATACATACGAATATAACTATACATATACATATATATATATATATATATATATATATATATATATATATATATATATATATATATATATATATATATATATATATATATATATATATATATATATATATATATATATATATGTTGCATGAGCAAAAACTGGTATATACCTGACCATGATAGGAGCAGAAAATGTTGTGTAGCTCACATTACAATTCAATCTACCAATATCACTATACATCATTGCCTTCTTGCTTTCCCTTGGACCGAACCTGAACAGGAAAATATAATCCAATAGTCTAAGTAAATATGATATAATAAAATGAAGGTCACCAAAAGCATCAAGTCAGACAGTCAGCAACTAATTTGCAAAGATTATCAATGTAATGGTGGAAGCACAGGTCCTGGTCTAGGAAGAGACGCAGCATTCCGGTCTCAATGGCTTGAAATTACATATGATGGTCCAAAGGTATTTAAGGAAATAAACTAACAGAATGATCAATCAGTCACAAATATTCTCAAACACTACAGCATATGAGAAATGGAATAGCCAACTTCTTTGAATAGGCTTTGTGAAGGAAAACTTTGACACCTAATATTATTCGGGGTCATGGGCCATATCGCATCATAGAAAGTGCAAGAAAAATATCACTCATGAATTATATCATGATATGCATTATATTTTAGATCCACAAGCATATCACATACCATCTTGAAGGGGAGTCCAAAATCAAATAAATAGGAACTAGTTTATAATCCAGTGATTGAACTTATGGTGGGACCATACTCTGAGAAGGTCTATAAATTGACAACCAAACCTGTTCCATATAACAATAGAAAGGAACCAGAATTTAACATTATATACATTTGAACAAAGCGGCCAGATTAGAACATAGAATAGCAGTCCAAAATCAAATAAACACGCAAGACATGCATCTAGGGGAGGTATATTTATTTGATCTCATACCTGCAATTGCATACTGTAGACATACGAGCAAAGGCCTATAACAAAGCAAGAGAGAAGGCGAGTGTGCAAACTATGGACTTTAAAAGACTCGTCCACATGCTCAAACCATTCCAACCGACCCTCTATTGCTTTGTTCTCAACAGTTTCTCTAACTACTAAAAAACACTAATTTCTTATCCTATCTCTTGGTTATTTGCCCCTCATTAATCTCAACTATCTAACTCATCCAACCTGATTTTGTCCAAACTTGAATCTGATATCTAGACCCTTAAGTTGTAAAGGGGTCAAAACATAGATCAAAAGTTCTAGAGGGATGGGGTCTGAACCTAGTAAATTTGAACATGAAACTATCAAAACCCAAAAAACCCCAACACCTAAGGGGCTGTTTGTTTCAGCAAAAGTGAGGGTGAAATTGGGGGAAAATGAAAATTGGGCCTATGCCACATCATTTTTGAGTCGGCCCATTTCAATAGCTGGGTGTTTGGTTCGAAATACCCATGCCTGAAATTAGGGCTGGAAATCTATAGCCAGCTCGGTTCTTTTCCTCGTTTCATTTCCTTCGCCGATCCTCTGAAATTGGCTGGGAAATCTGAGCGCGGGTATTTGTGGGGGAAATCTATGAAAACTGCGATCCCTAAAATCACCCCCTGCCCTCTTTTTCTTTCCCGCCTCACTCATCGCCCTTCTTATTTCCCGCCGCTGTCGAAAAAAGCTCAGATCTGAGCTTAGATCTGACCTTATTACCGCAGTTTAGTTGCCGACCCTCTTCAGATCTGAGCTTTGCCGACCTTTTTCATATCTTTACATCGCGGTTGGTTGCTTCTGTGGGTTCGAAACCTCAGATCTGAGCTTGCTTGCCTTGTTGCTTCCAAAATCAAGGTAAAAAATCTATTTTTTACAATTTTTACAGATTTAGTTTATTTTTCAGACGGGTTTTTGGGTTTAAGATGTTGGGATTTATGGGTGGTTTTGGCGAATCGATGGAGGTGTGATGATTATTGCTTAGTTAATTTTTTTAATTTTTTACATATTTAGTTTATTTTTATAGCAATTTTTACGTTTTCTAGTTTAGTTCACGTAAATTAATAGATTAGATTGATGAAATTTATGGGTAGTTTTAGTTGATTTTACGAAATTATTTGATGATTGCCGACCACATAATGACAATTTGATTACTAAATTAGATTGCTTGAAGTTCACAGAAATTCATGTTTGGATATTACTCTATGTTTGTTTATGTTGAAGGAAAAAAATAATCTCAAACTAATCATTGATGGGTTTTGATACCTAGTTTGTTTCCAAATTAGTTTAAAACTTTGCACTACAACATATTAAGTCAAAGTTGATATTACAATGGTAGCATTGTTTTTACCTTTCAAATTATATTTAAAGTTTCGACGTTTTTATTTTTATTTAATTGTATAGGCTCTATTAAAATTTTTGTATATGTTTTGATTATTGTGAGTAGTCATAATATTTATATAGTTGATAACTGTGTGTGTAACATAGTTGTGACGATATTGTAGATGGATGGTGACTGTGTTGATGAGGAAACTGTTATGACAATGGTCTCAGGGGCTGCATTTTCCGTGATGGTGATAGTATTTACATTTTGAGAAGAATGCGAGTAGACGAGAAGTATACGTAGGGTCCTAGTGAAGAAAAAATTAAACAAAATGAACAAAGAATTGAATACTTAAACCGTATCTATAATGGGTTTATGGACAGTTGTCAAAACTATGTTAGAATGCGTAGTGGTGCCTTTATGAAGCTTGTGAAGATCATGAGGAAAAAAAATTTATTGAAGGACTCTCGGCACGTTACAATAGAGGAGCAGCTTGCTATGACTTTGAATATTTTAGGACATAAAACTAAAAATCGTATCCTACGGTCTCAATTTACACGATCCGGTGAGACTGTTAGTAGGTACTTCAACAAAGTCCTAGAAGCCCTTTCTCATTTGCGTGGACGATATATGAAACAAGCTCCCAACGAAGTGGCACAAGAGATTCTTAATAATCCTAATTACTACCCATATTTCAAGGTATATCGTATATCCTTATAACTATTTAGTTTAGTTACATCACTAAAATTATATGTTTTAACTTGTAAAATTTTATTTACTTTATAGGATTGCATTGGTATGATAGATGGTACCCATATTGATGCTATGGTTCCCGCTAGCATTGTTGCTCGATTTCGAGGACGTAAAGGTGTAACACAGAATGTTCTTGCAGCTTGTACACCTAACAGGCTTTTCTCTTATGTATTAGCTGGGTGGGAGGGTTCCGCCAATGATTATAGGGTCCTACAAGATGCATTATCTAGGCCACAACCTCATGGCTTGAGGGTTTACGATGGTAACGTCACTTTAATAAATTTATTTTTAGTTTCAAAAAAAAAATTAAAAGTTTGGTCAAAGTTTTAAAAATATTTGCTTTTGATACAAATTGTAGGAAAATATTATTTGTGTGATGCGGGATACACGACAATGCCAGGTTTCATCTCTCCATATCGTGGTGTCCGCTATCATTTGAAAGAACACACAGGAAAAACACCCAATAATAGAAGGGAGTTGTTCAACCTTAGGCATTCCTCATTGAGAACTAAAATTGAAGCTGCTTTTGGCATATTGAAGAATCGATTTAAGATTCTATCTGCTAAGCCTAACTATTCATTTCCTACCCAAGTTGATATTGTAATTATATGCACAATACTACACAACTACATAGCAACTGTGGATCCAAACGACGATCTACTTAATGAGGATGTTGATCCTTTACATGAAGAAGATGATGAAGTAGATGAAGTTGAAGATAATATTATTGATTTTTCTCAAACCCAAACTCAAAGAGAACAAACACAATCAAGAAATGAGTGGGTCCAACGTAGAGATCAAATAGCTTGGGAAATGTGGGTTGACTATTGTGATCAATACCATGGAGGTGTCACTACTGAGACAGGAATGTGAGCTTTGATGATTGAGGGTGGTGTTCATGCTTTGTTTTATCTTAGTTTGTAATGTTTCAATAATTGTCACTTTCTTTTATATGCATGATATTTGTAAACATGCCATAAAACAATTTGGCGTTGTATGTTATTTAGTCATATGACTTGTTGGTTACAATATGGTTATTCAATATTTCTATGTTAGTTTAATACAGGTATGGGTGATAAATCTCCAAAGACCCCAAGGAACCCAGTTAATCAATTGAACAGTGGGCTCAATTCGGGGTTTATGCCATTTCCTCCCCAATTTGGACATCCACAACCTCCATTTGGTAATTTCCCAAATTTTGATGGTAACTACTTACCTATGCACCAATCAATGTCATATATGAATATGTTGACAAGTCCTGTCAATTATCATCATATGCATCAAATTTCTCCTAACACATCATCAGGTAGTAACAAAAGGCCACCTGTAGAAGATGTGCTTGAAACGTCACCTAAAAAGACACCCACAAGGAGAAAAAAATTATGCTCTAAGGGCAAGAGTCATATGTGGTGAAATTCGAAGCATGATGATATTCTCATCCCTTACCTAGCAAGTTTAGCAAAGAAGGGGTTCAAAGCTGATAAAAGTTTTAAACCAACTGCATTCAATATGGCGGCGGGTTATGTAAACAATCATTTTGGGGGTGAATTTACTAAGTATCATGTTATGAATCATATGAAGAGTCTAAAGACTCGTTTTCAAGACATGCAAACATGCCGCAACCTTAGCGGGGCGGGATGGGATGAAAACACACAAACTATTATCATGGATGAAGATAGTTTCGATAGGTGGAAAGAGGTACGACATAATTTACTATATTTTAATAGCAAGTAACAATATTGCATGATTTTAAAAAAACTAAAATTTAATATTGTGTGCAGGATAAGAACAATTGCAGGCTTAAGGATTACATCAACAAGCCGTTAAAACACTATAACGATCTTGCTATCATCGTTGGCGATGATGCTGCTAGAGGTGATTATGCCAGGGATGGGTCCGCCAAGGTTAGTAGCTCTTCTGGGGCTATTAATCTTGATGATGAGGACAATATTGATCTAGATGTTCAGGAATTAGATGGGTATGAAACTCAGTCACAAGGCAAACAGAGGTCTAATTCCACTAACTTTCAATCATCTTCAGGTGTGGGTAATGTTAACAATCCCACCAAAAAAATGAACAAAGGCAAGGGTCACAAAAGTAGCATGGATACTGAGCTTATGAAACAAATGGTAGAAGAGGTAAAAGGGTTCTCAGCTTCTATGAAAACAATTAATATGCATTGGACAGAGAAACTATCTAAATCTGTCTTTGCATATAAAGATCAGTATCCTATTGTTATTTTGGAGTTGTTCTTTGATCAGCTCTTTCAAAGTGAAAGTGATGCCAGACACTTTAATTGCAAGAGTGATTATGGACAGAGGGCTCTGATTGATGCTTTCATGAAAGAACATCAACAGAGCTTGGATCCCGACATGTGAAAGCCACTAGTTCATTGACCTTTTTTTGGGAGCTCTACTTATCATGATTTTACTAGGTCTCTTAAACTTATTATCTTTTGTTGGACTGTACTCAAATAACTTAATTACTTTTGCTTTTGTGTGACGATATTACAATCTGTCTTAGCTTCATTATTATTATATGCAGCAATTTTGTAGGTACTACATCATTCATTATGATATTTGTAATGGTATTCTGTATTGCAGGTACATTTGAAAAACATGATCCTAGAATGAGGAACTTATTATGATGATCACTTTTCTAGATTTGCAACCTGCAATGATAATATTGCACGGGTATGGCAATTCATGATTTTTCTATTTTAACCCTCGTTCCTTTTAAATACATATTATTTATTGCTATGATGATTGTCATACTCCGATACATGCAGTCATGAGTTGTTGATTCGTTGTATAGGCGTGGCAGTAATGCAGCCTACAATGTTATCAACAATAATATTTGGCGAGGCATACATGATGATAATGACCAAATCTGAGCTTATACTTTCACATGCAAATATATTTCCATAGATTTGCTCAAACATTCATATATTCTTCATCAAGTTATAAATTACAATGATTGACAATATAAGTAGCATACAAAATAAACATAAGAAAAATGAACAAGTTTTCCAACAATCAACTTCACGCTTTGCTTGCTTCAACTCTTGCTTCAATTGTTTGTTTTTTAAAAGTTTCTTATATTCCACATTCACGCTTTCAAACTTTGTCAAGTTATTTTCAAACTTTTGCATCGATCTCTTCATTTTTATTTCATCTTGCGGTTTGGTATTGGAACTTTCTTCATTTTTCATCTTCATTGTCTCGAACTTTGACATGAATCGCTTCTTTTCACTAGCATCTTCAGCCCAAGCAAAAAAGTTGCATTGCCTATTTGGGTATTTTGCACAACCCCAAAAATATTTGCCCCTATTCTTACCGTTTTTGCACATCTTTAGTGGTGTTGGGATTTGACAATAGCATCGAACTTCATTTAATTGAGACCCTTCAAATCTTTGCATTTTGCTATTTGGGTTGATCGGAGAAAATTTTTGAGGAGAGAAGGGAATTATTTGAGCACTATCCTTAGCTTGGGTGCTTGCATATATAGGTGTTGGTGTATGGGGTATGGGCTAAAATATAGCCGTTGGGGAGCTTTTTTGACCGTTGGGATATGTGTCATATCGTGTTGGGGTTTGGGCTAGAATATAGCCGTTGGAGCATCCATATCTCCATGTTGATATTAGTCTTTGTTGGGTTTTTGGGTCAAAATTTTAGCCAATTTGCTATGCAGAATTCTGTTGGTTTTATGCAAACTTATAGCCTCTTTGCGGCATGAATAATCAGTTTTATTGATGGTATTAAGCTTTGTGCAGTTGTTCTTCATATATTTGATGGTTTTTGGGCTTAAATATACCCATTTTGGGGCAGATTAGAATCAGCTTAATCTTGTTTTAAAGCTTTGAACAGGTTATCTTCAGCTTGTTGTTTGATTTACACTAAATTCTACCTATTTTGCCGCTGATACAGTCACTTTGATGGCATTGTTTGGCCACGAGGTCATGTTATTTGGCATGGTGTTCGTAGACATGCAAAATTAAGCTTTGTTGTTGGATTTTGGGCTTAATTATGCCCAGTTTGGGGCTGTTAGCATCAGTTTAGGGGTGTTTTGAAGCTCTGAGCAGGTTATCTACATGCTCGTTATTGGTTTTTAGCTATATACCAGCCCTCTGATTGATGTTATTCAGGTAATTGATGGTTTTTAGCTATATAGCAGGCTCGAGTTTGATTTATTGCTTTCATTTCATGAGTTTTGCTCTGTGGATATGCTATATAGCCCTCTGATTGATGTTATTCAGGTAATTGATGGTTTTTAGCTAGTATATAGCAGGCTCGAGTTTGATTTATTGCTTTCATTTCATGAGTTTTGCTTTGTGGATATGCTATCTTCTTATGAATTGCTCATTTTTGAGCTCTGGGACTGAGAATTAATGCCAGGTTGTTTAGAGCTTTTACTGGTAAGTGTTGGCCCAATTTTTTTTCGGAGCTTTCATACTTCATACGGATGCAGCTTGGTATTATTCCTTGTGTATTCTTGCCATTCATTTTGGAGAAGACTTTAATTTGGGGGTGAACTTACCATGGTGAGCACATTCTACATTTCCTTCATGTTTCATCCCCAACCAAACAAAGATAATGTGTGAAATTGAGTATTTGTTAATTTCTTTTTCAAATTATAACTCCCCAACCAAACATGGGAAATTGAGGAAATGTAAGAGGGTATATTTCTACACCCATGTTTTCTATGTGAAACAAACAAAAAACAACTACTTTGTGGAAATCTATAGAAAACAATGAAATGTGATTTCCATGATTTCTAAATTTTCAATTTTTTTGGGGTAGGCGAAACAAACAGCCCCTAAGAATAATTACTTCAAAATATGGGCTGTGTTCTAAAATATCAATCATGATAGACACAAGTCACACAACCTATACATAGCCAATCCACTTCACAAATAGATTGGGTACCGGCTTAAAAAAAATAACACAGAGCTAATTAGAGGCGGATATGGTCAACCGAAACCCACCTGGACCCGATCCCCACTTGCATCCCAACTTCTTGTCCATGTTCATCTGATGTTTCTTGTGAATCAAAGATGGTTGCTTGGATTATCAAACCAAAGGAGATTTCCACGTTTAATAATGCATAGGAAAACAATTATAAACACTTCATAGTTAAAAAAAATTATTGATTATTTAAGGTTCCAACAAAGTAGGCTCGCTACATTATACTGCAGTAGGATCATATCACAATAAAATAAGAAAAGGGAACAATATGCATAACATGGATGTGATCATGTAACTAAATGGTTCAGTTCAGGATTTGTACTCACACAGATACAATGACCTTGGTTGTTCCAAACTCAACATATGCAGATCCTGCTGCAGCACTTGCAGCACCTGTTCTCAGAACTGCAAGGTATCGATAGATAAACACAGTTATTATAAAGTTATGGACAGAAACACCATTATAATATTTTAATAATTGAAAGGTCATAATAGAATAATATAAACATAACTAAAAAAGACCATCTTCTACATTTAAATTCTTAGCACAAGTACTTCAATTGGAAAATATTGCAAAATTACACTTCAGTTAATTCAATTGGGATAAGAAACAGGTGTGACTTATCAACCACATTGATTTTGGGACAAACTAACTGTCAGTGACTGAGAAAATTTGACTTTGTAGCCTTTATAGTAGGCTTTACAAAGTTATGCAGCTCTAACAGTTTGAAAGACAAATGGATGTGAAACATGCAAAATTATGCACATGAAGACATGTTGGTAGTTGCAACACATATGTATGTGAAGAATTTCCCTAAAATAATATCATGAGGATGTCACCTATGTTTTATGCTCAACTTCTGGAGTGTGAGAAACATGTACACGTATGCCAAGTTGAATGTAGTTAAACAAAGTGTAGAGAAAATGCATATTGAGAGTGGGAAGAAAAATTTAGAACAGAAAGATTAGAAAACAATAAGAAAAGCCATACAGTTCGGAGTATACATTATGATGATCTGGTCATCCACAACAATTTTAGCATTTACTTGATTCTAAAATTGTCTAGAACCAGTGAGCCAGATACACAAAAGAAGCTAATAAAAGGATTAGAATGATGACCTTCAATAAAGATCAAATGTTTAAGGTAAACCTGCTTACCAAGCATCCAATATCTATAGGTGGATCATCTTGATTCACTCAAGCGAAGATGAGGACAATCCACTATTTCTGCTAGTGCTATGTCCATACAAGTAGCCCCAAAACCCACCTCCCAAAGTATCTCATTGCAGAAAAACATCAAGCACTAGTAGCACGTGAACTAAGAACACAACACTCAGTACTCCAAATCATCATAAGCAATCAATCAAACACTTAATCTACTCCCCAGCATTCTAAATCAAAGATGGGTCATCCCGGTTTCTTCAAATGAAGCGAAGAATCACCCATTAGTTTCTGCTGTAAGCCACAGAATAGCTCATTGAAGCAAAACGTCAAACAGCACTAGCACATCAACTAAGAATACCACACCCATTACTCGAAAGTCAAAACCCATCAGAATTTTTCTTAAAAAAGTAATAAATATATAATTTATTTCACACGCAATTAATCAAACACATACATGCGGGTCTGCCCTGATGGAATTCTCGACCGTCGGATCGTTTCCAGTTCGAAGCATGCATTATGATGCTCTGGTCATCAACCACAATTTAATCATTTAATGATTCTAGAATAATCTATAACCAGTGAGCCAGATAACAGAAAAGAAGCTAATAGAAGGATTAGAACGATGAAATTCAACGAAGAAAATCACAAAATTTAACTAAAACCTCCTCATCCAATATCTATAGGTGGATCATCCATTATTTCTGCTATGAGCCATACAAGTGGCCTGGAAAACTGAAGAGAGATGACTGGTTCCCCTTAACTGAAAAAATTGAAAAAAGATTAGCACTATGGAAAGGCAGAACATTGTCTAGGGGAGGAAGATTGGTTTTAGTTAATTCAGTTCTCTCATCTATGCCAATTTTTTGGTTTTCTTTTTTTCTTGCTCCTCTATGGTTAATTGAAAAAATTGATAAGATGAGGAGAAGATTTCTGTGGACAGGCTCATTAGATCATAAAGGTCATACAAACTTGGTAAATTGGGATGAAATATGTAGACCAAAAAACTGTGGAGGTTTAGGGGTCCTTAATTTGAAAATTATGAATAAAGCACTTTTTGGTAAGTGGCTTTGGAAATGGTTTGATGGATCATCTACTTTATGGAGACAAATCAGTTTTCATAAGTACTTTGAGGAAAAACCTTGGGAAGAATATTTACATTCAGGTAGATTACATTTGTCACACTTCTGGAGAAACATATTTGTTAACATGGATAGCTTTTTATGCAGTACACAAGTTGAAATTGGAGATGGCTGTCATACCTTATTTTGGCTTCACAAATGGACAGGTTTTTCTACCCTTGCTTCATTATTTCCAACACTTTATGCACTTACTCCTTTCCCTTATGCTACTATCAGTAATTTGAGGAAGAAGGAGCAGAATTTTTGGATTTGGAATGTTCAGTTTAGAATTCAACTGACTGGTAGCTTGGTTTCCCATTATTTTGAGCTGATGAAGTTTCTTAACACAGTGAACTTGGTGCAGCAGACAGATAAGAGAAAATGGTTGTGGGACTCAAACAAAATGTTCTCAGTTAAATCCTACTATCATTTTCTTAGTAATGGAGGATTGAGGTATGATTGTGATAATATTTGGGGACTACATATTCCTTTAAAAATCAGATTTTTGGTCTGGTTGGCTCTTAGAAATAGATTGAATACAAAAGACATTTTGGAAAAAAAAGGAATTCAGTTTGATAAAATTTGCTGTTTATGTTCAAAACTGGAAGAGAATCATACACATATATTCCTTGAATGTGAGTTTGTTTTTTCAATTTGGAAATCATTACAATATAAGCTAAACACCAATGATGATTTTAGACTGATGTCAGTGAAAGATGTATGGCTAAACTGGGGATTAAGCAGTGACCCGAAAACTAATTTGAGAAGAGATATTTTTATCTGCTCTCTGATTTGGTGCGTGTGGCAAGAACGCAATGATAGATTATTCTCAGACAAGAGGAAGAGATCACTTGATATTTTAATCAAAATGGTTACTTACTCAAACTTTTGGCTAGGTTTTAATGGATTGTCTGCTCGAGCTTCCAGGCTGCAGGAACGAAGAAGGAGAAAAAGAAGTGGACAGGAAAATGTTCAGATTGATGCTGGTGCTGCAGACACTAATGGGGAGAACATGATTATGCTGGAATGAAGATTAGTTGCAGAAATTGCTTATCTTTAGTATTTCTTTTGGACTTGTTTACAGTGTTATCTTTCAGTACTTTGTTTCTTCTAATGTCTCCTATATGTAGTGTTATGATCAGGGGATGTGATTGTATTTTCTTGGTATGTAGAACTCAGAACTATTAGAACGTACCCTTGGAGTTGGGGGTATGCTCTAACTTTGTATCAACCATTTTGCTAATATTTAGCTGGCTGGAATACCTTTATGGTATTCCATCCTTTTTCTCAAAAAAAAAAAAAAAAAAAGTGGCCACAAAACCCACGTCTCAAAATTGCTCACTCAAGCAATGCATCGAACACTAACAGTGCATGGAATGCGAGCAAAACATCAAATACTTAATCTCTTCACTACCATTCTAATCAATTCAAAGATGGGTCATCCTAATTTCTTCAAACAAAGATGAGCACCATCATTAGCTTCTGTTCCGAATCCCAAAACATCTAATTGCAGCAAATAATCAAAAACCCAACAAGCATTTCTCTCAACAAAGTAAAAAAGAACTGAATTTTCTATCACACAGGCAATTAATCAAACAGGTTGAGGGCATAGAGAGATCACGTACACGCAGGCCTGCACTGATGGAACTCTCGGCCGTCGGATCGCTTCCAGTCGATGTCTCTGAAGAGCCTCCTCCTCTGCTGCTGTTGCTGCCTCTTCTCCAAGCTTTGTGAAGGCGAGTATGTTGTGGTGGAGCTCGTCGCCATGGCGCTTCTCTCTTTGCTCTCGCTCTCGCCGTTAGCTGAGGAAGAGAAAATGCGCAGGTTAGGGTTTTTAACGGGTCGGATTCGGGCGCGAGCTACGGATTATCTTTAACAAACCACGGGGGTATGGGGTAAATCGCACTTTAGTACCGTAAATTACAGAAATTGCACTTGCACATCTTATTGAGAAAATACTGTATAGAAAATAAGGATAAATTTATAGGTAAACTTGAGGTTTTATTTAGTTTATGTATTGTTCGTAATAATTAACTATATTTTTTGACTAATTTTTTCTCTCATCACTAATTTCAATGAGAATAACTTATATCATATGATAGATGAGGGATTCTCTAATATGCACTGCTACGGCTAAATCCCACCCAGGTGTTGTGAGCCTGAGTTATAAATATGCGTCTAAAATATCAAGCGGTTGTATTATTAATGTTGTGTCTCATTAATACATATATAATAAAATACATATGAAAACCCGAGTGGGTGGCTCAGTGGGTTGGTACCCTAAACCCTGAAAGGGGACGATCCATAGCGGGAGTCCCGCGTTCGAATTCCCCCTCAGGTAATTAAACTCCCCACGGGGCAGCACCTGCCGCTCAGCACAAGCGAGGCGAGGATCAGTCTCATCCAATAGGGTTGGGACACCTCGTGGCTCAAACCCCAAAAAAAAATACATATGATTAGTATGGGCTAAATTACCAAATTGGTATTTAAAGTGCACTCACTTAACCAATAAGGTATTTAAAAAACCTCCGGCGTCTTTATGGTATTTAAAGTGAACTCACTTAACCAACTAGGTCCTTCTTTACGCCGGAGATCAAATTCCGACGCGAGTCTCTCCACGTGTCTGCACACGTCAGTTTAATTCAGCTTATGTGGCACGGTCTTGATGACCTGGCGAAGTTAGTTGAGCCTAATAAATGGGTTTTCTTGTCCGAAATTAGGGCAAAAATTAGGGCAAAAAATTTACGGCTGAATCTTTGGAGAGGAAGAAGAAAGTGAGTTGATTTGGGGATCTGCTCAAGCTCAAGCTGATAAACAAGCTCTAAGGGTAGAATTTCTACGACAATGCCATCTTCAAGCTCAAGCGCGCGCTCAAGAAGAAGCTGCAACAGTAGAATTGTTGCTTGCGGTTTGAACAAGGTCAGCTCCATTCAAAGGTGGAACGATGCAGCAAAGAATCAGGGGGTAAAAGTATGTGAATGTGGATTGCAGTGCCTATACTTTACATCATTCACTGATGAAAACCCCGGCAGAAGGTTTTATAGATGCCAAAATTATAATGTAAGTTTGATTTTAATCTCTAATTTCCCTTAATTTGTGTATGTAAATGTGGGTTGCTGATTTTTAATGGTCTAATTTTACAGAAAGGAGGATGTAGTGTGTGGGAATGGTTTGATTATCCGTTGTGCAATGTTGCCTCTGGAATAATCCCTCTTCTAAGAGATGAAATCAGTAAGTCTCATATGAGAGAGAATGAGCTTAATGACTTGGTTAAGCAGGAGATAATTATCTTAATGAATACCATGAAGAAATTGCAAATTTGAAGAGGGAGAATCAGAGGTGGCAAGAAGAGGAAGTCCGCCTCGCTAGAAATTCAAGAGTTACGTGATGAAAAAGCTAAACATGAGGTTCACTAGATTTAGAGAGAAAGAATGTGAAATTCTACAAGGGAGCTTGTATGATGTTAGGAGTACTTTCAATGTTGTTAATTGCTTATTTTTTCTTTTAAAGGATGTAACTGCAATTTGTATATGTAATCTTTCAATTTGAATGTATGATAATGTTGGAATGTAATGCAATTTGGGATCTTCTTTTATGCTTGTACATAGATAATGTGAATACTTATGGGATATACTCAATTTGCATTGAAATTTTGGCATCATGTACCTAATTGCATATATTAACCATAACATATGTGATCTGTTCAAACCATGAATAGATATATACTATATAAGATCTGAGATCTGCTCAAGCTATGAATACATATACCATAACATCCACAAGGTACACTACAACAATTCATATCAGTTACAACTTCAAGCTTAAATCCAAAACAAGGGTGCATAATCAGTTTGATTCTATTACAATTATACTACATATCATTCAATGTTGCATTTGAGTTCTGCGTGGGATGCAAAACTTCTGCAATCTGGGAAGCTGGCTGAGATTGATTTTGGATGATGGTAGCTTGATTGTCTGATGGGCCTCTAAATGCAATCTCTCCATGATCTCCTTGCCATAATCCATATCCCTCAGGCATATTAACTCCTCCTCCTCTTGTGATCCTCCTTCTGCCTCTGCCATCTCCTCTTCTACTAACTCCTCCTCCTCTTGTGGTTGAACCAGTATTAGTATTTGTTGCATCTTGAGATTGAGTTACACCTTCATGAGAAGAAAAATGCACATATAAATTACACATTCATGAGAAAGAAATACACATATGAGTTACAACTCAAAATAATGCACACATGTATTAAATTATGAATAAGCATGAGTGCTCACCTCTTCCCATTGATCTTTTCTGCCTAAGAATCTCTCTGGTGTAGGTCCTTGACATCTCTCCATGTCAACTTCATTTTTACTAATCCTGGACTTACTCCCTTTAGGTCTGCCTCTCTTCCTCCTTTCACTTGTCCCTTCTTCATTCACTTGAGATTGTGATGCCTGAAAGAGTAAATTTGAATGGCAAGTTTGATTCTTTAAATGAATGTGATATTTTAATTTATTAAAAGAAATGTATAACTTACTTGTTCGAGTTTGATCTAGTAGGGGTGGTGCTGGTGTAGGGCAATTTCTTTTACTTGTTCAGAGAACCACAATGTCCACACTTCGTGGACACCCTAGCCTTGATGCCTTAAAAGGATTCTTTTGTCCTTCATTAGGGTCCTTCCTCCTAGCAGTTTTAGGTCTCCCTAGCTTTCTTCTCACTATGTTGGGAGGCAATATCATCCCTTCCCCCTCTTTGTCCCAATACATGCTACCTTGTAAAGGATTGATCATCCCGCTATAAGCAACCATGTAGTTCTCTATTTTGTACCAATCGATATATAATATTCGTGTTTTCTTCTTTTGAATAAGATAGCACTTATAGCATGTGCACAAGGAACCCCAGTTAGATCCCATACCCTACAAGAACATGTTTGGTTGCCCAAGTGAACAGCATGACTCATTCCCCTATGAAGTACCTCAAAACCACTTTCATCATCCTCTCCATTCCAATGTGTTTCACAATGTGTTTGTTCTTCATATGCCTCTTGCATCTTCTTATGAACTCTAGGGCTCACATCATCAATAAATTTTGCCATGAGATTTTTCTTCTTTGCATCCTATCCATGATAGACAACCTAATGTCCTCTAACATAGAGATAATTGGTTTATATCTTGCAAGTAGAATGAATGAGTTGAAAGTTTCCGACATGTTGTTATCAACACTATCACATTTACTATGGCACTTAAAATGGGACTTACAAAATGTTTTAGGGTCTCTATCCATGAAATCCATATATGCTTGTTGTGACATCCTCCTTAACTTGGCAAATTTGCAAATACTCCCATACTTGTAGCTTTAACACAAGACCAAAATTATCTTTGAAGAACCCTGCCACTGTGAGATTTTCTCCAATTAGAATAGATATGTCTTGCACATTGCCTGTGTTCTACTGCTGGCCATACTTCATGAATGGCAGGAACCAATCCTCAGAAAAAATCAAAGATAATTGATTAGTAATATGAATTAAAGGAATAGATTTCAAAATTGATTAAATATGAGATCATATTACCTTCTGTTGATCAGAAATCACTGTCCAATTGTCACCATCTCTCATGTTGAGATCCTCACTCAAGATCCTTAGAAACCATAGCCATGAATTTTTATTTTCTCCTTCTACCACTGCCCAAGCTATTGGCCACATTTGGTTGTTGGCATCTCTCCCAACTGCAGTTAGTAGTTGACCCCCACATGCATGTTTTAAGAAACACCCATCTAATCCAAAAATATGCCTACATTCAAGAGAGAAACCCATCTTCAATGCTTCAAAACATACATAAAATCTCAAAAAAGTAGCTGGTTGATCTGGTTCACCCTCTATTGTCTTTAATATACATGTAGACCTTGGATTGGATCTGTATATTTCTCTAATATAAGGCTTGAGCAACCCATATTGTCTTTTCATTAGTCCTTATACAGCATTTAAAGCTTTTTTCCTTTGCCCTCTGACATTTCCTTAAATTCACATTAATCTCATAGTCCTTTTTCATTTGCAAACATATTTCCCTTGGTCTCATCTTTGGATTTCTTAATATCTGATCTAGGAACTCATGAGCCAACCAATTCTCAGAGATTAGACCATTTTGAAATGTTCTGCTACAAGTATGAAATGGATACATACCTTTAATTTGCCAAGCATCTTTTTCTTTGAGATCTGGACTGCACTTAACTCCCAATGGCAATGTGAACAACCAACATTAAGTCTTATCTTATCATTCTTTAGGTAGGACAGATCATAATGTTGTTGTATAGAGTAGTTGAGAATGGCTTCCTTTAAGACCTTTCTTGATGTGAATCTAAGCCCGATTCAAATTGGACTGATTTCATATCGCTTACTTCATTGAAAAATTTGTAGTCTACACTTCTCTTCATCTTCTTCTTTTTAATTCTAACTGGTTCACTTGCTCACTCTCATCCTCTTGTTCTTCATCCTCACTCAATTAAAGGTTCTTCATCACCACTCTCTCTTTGGTCACTTACATATCCACCCTCATAAGTGGTCCAATAAGAAGGCCATGTAGACTGAGATGGTAATGTACCTCTTGCATTTGGACCTCCTATATTCAAACCCTCAAAATCAGCATATGAATTTTCATCCTCATCATCTTGTTGTTGTGGTTGACTTGTGTCACTTCATCTGTGATTGGTACTTGTTCACTAGTGCCAGATCTTGAGTATCGGTTTGGGGTGCAACTGGGTCGTTGGGGTGCGGTTGGCTCGGTTTGGGGTGTAGCACTTTCGGTTTGGCGTGTAATTGGTTCACTTCATGTAGGCTAGCTGGCGGCGACAACACATTTCGTAATGGGGTCCATCATTGTCACCATCCAATAAAGCTCCTGAATTGAAAGCAACTCTCCCCTTCTCCATATTTAATAAATTTTGTTCCTCTGTTTTATCTCATACAACTCTTCGTCGAATCCAATGCTTTTTAGCTACACCGTCCACACTGCCAATCGAGTCACCACTCACATACCCTTCTATATCACCTCTTGCAACTCCCTCATCATCGGTGTCTTCCTCTCCTACACTTGGTTTTACCCTCTGCTTCCCTTTTCTTTTTAGATCACTCAATTCTTTCACAACCTCAAGATCTTCTCCTTCATCTTCGCAGCCTAACTCCGCAGGTCAATCTTGTAAGTCTCATCTTCCATCAATCATCATCATCACTAGAGGATGAATTTTGAGTTGTATGTGTCATAGGCATAGTATGCATAGGAGCCGGAGACTGCCTTAACATTAGGGTTATCAAGACTACATTGGCCATCTCCTGCTAGAGTCCCTCTTTTTGGGAGTAAACTTTTCCTAGGCTTCTTAGATTTGACTTCAACTTCTAATGGTTCATCAATTTCATGATGTGCATACACTTCTATCACTCTATGCCGGTGAGCATGTTCAAGCATTTCACCAAGTCTTCATCCTAATTTAAACCTTTCAATCCACCATTATCCAAACCTACACTAGGAATTGAGTAATACAAACACCCAACATTATTATAGCCAAACCCCAATATCCTTTCTTTTAAATAATCTATGCATAGATCCTCTCAGAATCGCTAATTCAACATTAAAGCTACCCCCAATGTAATCAACATTGTCACCAAACTCAAACTGCCCACCATGTCTATACTTAATCATAATATGTTGAGACATCTGCATGTAATGAACAAATATCACTTACAAACATATAGCACAAAACCCCTAATTTAATTTTAGAAAAAAACCTATTTTGTAGAACGCATAGTAAATTACTTCTAAACTCTGGTTTTCCCTTTATAATTTAACCAAGTATAACAATTTTACATTTAAAACTTTTAAAAAAATTAATTCTTGACTGATTCTCACCTTTTATTCCTTCAATTTGTCGAGTGTGCCAACTCCACCATCAACGCAAGACCTTTTGCTTCCAGTCAAGCTTTCGCCTCCATGTTCTCCTCCTCTTTTCTACGTTCTGAAAGAGACCTAAATCACCAACTTCTCCTCCTTCGTAACTCCTTTCCACGTTCTCCTCCTTTCTAACGCTCAATTTTTCAAAAAAGGGACGAATTTGGACATTTAGATCTCGGCCATTTTTAGGGTTAGTTAACTCCCGCCCTACCAAAGCCACCTAAGCAATATGATGCCATCTTAGCACTAAAAACTGAATTAAACTGACGTGTGCAGACACGTGGAGAGACTCACGTCGGAATTTGATCTCCGGCGTAAAGAAGGACCTAGTTGGTTAAGTGAGTTCACTTTAAATACCATAAAGACGCCGGAGGTTTTTTAAATACCTTATTGGTTAAGTGAGTTCACTTTAAATACCAATTTGGTAATTTAGCCGATTAGTATGTAGCCAAAGATTTATCCAATAGACACATTTACCGACGATAGGTTGTATGTGGTTCAACCGCTCTTCTGTTTTCCATGGAGTCTACTCTGTATAAAATTTTCCAGATTCCAAAGTCACCTACAGCCTTTATCTGAACTCAATATAAAAAACATATAAATAAAAACTAACTTAATAGTACAATTTTAATAGAACCGTTACTACATGCTATAATAGATCCGACCGTTACAAATTCAAATTCAAAAAAAGCCCCATTCTCTCCAACAAACTCAACAAAACCCCAAACAAAAGAAACAATCAAGCTTCAAGAACGAACACCCAAAATCAAACCCAAAATCTCAGAGCTCAACAATGACGTCTCAACTCGAAGAACAGCTCCATCATCTTCGATCCAAAGCGACCGAGCTCTTGTTCAAAGAAGACTGGCCTCAATACATCAATCTCTACACCCACTTCATCTCTCTCTGCACCCAAAACCCCCCAAATCTCCACAAATCCCTACCCTCAGCTTTCTCCAATCGCGCCGAGGCCCATTACAAGCTCAAAAATCTCTCTTCAGCCCTCGAGGACTGCAACCAGGCTCTCGAAATCGACCCATCTCATCTAAAATCCCTCATTTGCAAAGGCAAGATTTTACTCGATCTCAATCGCTACTCTCAAGCCTGCGATTGCTTTCAAAGGGCTTTGTCAGTGAACAAATCTGAAGAGCTTATTGGGCTTTTAGATCGGTGCAAGAAGCTCGAAGGGCAGTCGAGAACTGGGCAAATCGATGTCTCGGATTGGTTGGTTAATGGGTTTGATGGGAAAAGTCCAGAGCTTGCAGAGTTTATAGGGCCAGTTGATATCAAAAGATCAGATAATGGAAGAAGAGGGCTTTTTGCTACTAAAGGGATTGAAGCAGGTGCAGTATTGACCATAACAAAGGCTGTGGTTCTTGGGAGAGGTATCTTGCCCGAATCTGATAACGGGTCGGGTAATAATGCCCGAATGGTGATGTGGAAGGACTTCGTGGATCGGATCCTCAACATTACTGAGAAATGCAGCAGAACTTTATACTTGCTCTACTTGTTATCGACAGGAGATGAGACTGATGAAGAAGCTTTCAGAGTCCCTGATATGGGACTATTCAAGCCAGAAGCTGAAGATGACAGGTTCGTTTTAGAGAATCGAGAGCCTAATGTTGATAGAATTCTGAAGATTTTGGATGTAAATTGCCTCAATGAAGAAGCCGAGTCATCCAAAGTTTTCGGCAACAAGACTAATGGCTCTTGCAGCGTTGGCCTCTGGATGTTGCCGTCATTTGTGAATCATTCTTGCAATCCAAATGTGAGAAGATTGCATATTGGTGATTATTTAGTGTTACATGCATCAAGAGATATAAAAACAGGGGAGGAGCTCACAATGGGATATTTCGACATCCTACAACCAGTAAACAAGCGAAGAGAGTTATCGAAAAAATGGGGATTTCAATGTAATTGTGAAAGGTGTAGGTTTGAGGAGAAGGTGGAGATAGAGATTTTAGCGAACGGGTACGAATCTGAGGACATTGTGATGAGATTGGAAGAAGAAATGAAGAAGAAAATGATGAGCAAGAAGGAGAGAGGGTACTTAAGGGCTTCATATTGGGGGGATTACATGAATGTGTATGAGTCGGAGAAGTCGATGAGGAGGTTGGGGAGGAGGATTCCGGCAATTGTGGTGGTGGCGGAGGGGGTGATGGAGGCGGTCGGAGGGGACGAGAGAGTGTTGAGGGCAGCGGTTGGAGGATCGAAGAGAAATGGAGGAGGTGGTGGAAATAAATGGGTGGAGCTTGAGAGGTTGATGAAGATAGGGAGAGGGGTTTATGGGAGAGTTGTGAAGAAACAGGGGATGAGAGCTCTGTTTGAGGGGTTGAATTGATGAGCTGAGGATTATTTAGTAGTTCTTTTTTTTCCCCTTCTTTCTTTCTTTCTTTCCTAGTTTATATCTCAAATTCATTTTCCAATTTTATTTTGATGAATTTGTAAGGTTAAGGAATTCTTGACCACATATTTGATTTTTGTTAGGTGTAGGATGCATATGAATAAGATTTCAACTATGTCCTGTTTGCTATTGGATTTCTTTTAGATAAACTTAAAGCTATGCTCATTTGTTTCATTAATACTAGTTCTCCGGTGTGATGTGTGCTTTACATAGTACATTTGTGCTAAAAAATATTTGTAATTCTTTAATAAACAAACGTTAATATGAATAGATTTTTAGAAAATTATTTTTAAAAGTGATACAAAGTATCTTAATATTAAAAAATGCCGGGTGTGAGGAGGTTTACCAAGTTGTGGATGGTAGTTAGGGTATTTCTAGATACTTCTAATTTTGTCCTTCTAAATATTTTCAATGTACTATAAATCATTCAGAATGAATATTGAATTTTTAAATCTTAACACAGTTAAGTATAGAATCAAAAGTATGGTTTTTCTTACGTAATAGTAATAGTAGTAGATAAGTTGATAATGAAATATAAGAGGGGACGTGGTGATATACTTATCATTAACATCTCAAAGTTCACCATGATGCCGGGGTTATATGCTATAATGGCTTCTAAAACATGTCAGAGTAAGAGTTGTCAAGGTATGCGCTTAACATATAAAATACCAATATTTGATGAGTAATCATTTTAGCACTTTTCATGTTAAAAATATGTTTTTGAAATGATAAGATTGCATGTAGCATTTCAAAATTTTAGATGTATATTTATTTCCTTTAAAAATATGAAAGAAAGGATATAAATGCAAATCTTCAAATCTTGGAAAGGCAAAAATGAAAAGGGTGCCTGACCGTGACTGTACAAAAAATTAGCAAAGCACAAATCGGCCCATATAGGTCCCAAAAACGTGGGCCATATGTGTACAACTTGAATAATGCGCAACACGGAAAATTGGCCCATGCAGGTCTCGAACCTGCGACCTTCGCGTTATTAGCACGACGCTCTAACCAACTGAGCTAATAGGCCGGTCGAAAGTGTTACGTCAAAACAAATTAAATAGTGTTAATAAACCGTTAGATTTTCAGCTCTCATGAGTCCATGACATAAGTTAGCAACCTCAGAGTCATTTGTGTAAATACCCAAATCACGGGACCACCCATGCAGTTATATTATACTATAGGGTACCGGAATGTAATTAATCCTTGCAAGAACTCCCACTTACAAATAGTTCAAGTAACATCCAAAATAGCTAAAATTTCTCAAACATTTTTCCCCCCTAGAAATCACCTTAAAAATAGGGTAATTATATGAAAACCATTTTTCATTTCCAATTTATATATAAACCACTTTTAAAGTGAGTCTTTGTCGCATTCAATCAAGCCCTAGTTAATTTTTCACTAAAAAATAAAAAATAAGCTTAAAAAATTAAAGTTCAAATTACATGGGTTGTATACTAATAAGACGTAAACAATAAAAAATGGGTCACATGCCTTGAATGTGAGTTTTTAAAGACAATTTTGGGTTTATAGTGAAAATTTTAACTGTGAGGTGGTTGTTTGTAGGGTGGCGTGGGTCGCCTGCCGGACTCGGACCTACCGCCGAAGTTCAAGGCCGGGCGGGTCCGACTCCAGCCCGCCCGGTCGAGTGGTAGTGCCCATTTCTCTCGCCCCAGTGCAGGATTGGACCCGGCCCAACCCGGACTCGGCTTAGGTGGTGGTCTGACATTTCCACGCACCCACGAAGTCGGGTCTACCGTGATTTTTAATTTTTAAATTTTAATTTATAAACTATATTAACTTTGTATTTGTATCTATTAAATTATATTTAAATTATTTCTTTTCTATTTTACTCTTTGTTTAAAATAATATACACGCTGATGACGACATTATATAAAGATAAAACATCACAAACACAATGATATACGTGGTTCGGGCTTTGATGGAAGACCTACGTCCACGGGAAGCTAATAACTTTTCTTTAGTTTAAATTTAAATTACAAATATAAAAGGAAAAAGGAAAAAGGAAAAAAAATTAACCCTTAATATTTAAGGATCCTAATTCCTCCGAAGTTATATATATATATATATATATATATATATATATATATGAGAAAAATGGAAAATTGGTACCAAGTTCCTTTAAGGAACTTGGTAGTGATGTGACTAATTTGGTCCACAAGTCTAGCTTTTAAAAAACTTTCTCTCCTCTCTATTTCTCCCCTTGAGGTGTGGATTGATTTGTCCACCTCACTACCAAGTTCCTTTAAGGAACTTGGTACCAATTCTCCATATTCCTATATATATATATATATATATATATATATATATATATATATATATATATATATATATATATATGAGAAAAATGGAAAATTGGTACCAAGTTCCTTTAAGGAACTTGGTAGTGATGTGACTAATTTGGTCCACAAGTCTAGCTTTTAAAAAACTTTCTCTCTCTCTATTTCTCCCCTCGAGTGTGAATGATTTGTCCACCTCACTACCAAGTTCCTTTAAGGAACTTGGTACCAATTCTCCATATTCCTATATATATATATATATATATATATATATATATATATATATATATATATATATATATATATATATATAGAGCTCTATAAACTTAAGTTGATAGGGAGGAGTGTCCATGACTTTTTATCCATTGATCTTGCCTTGAGATCGTGAAATCAAGATGCACACAAATCTCAAAGTGGGCTTTATATCTTTCACGGATCCCAATGCAATATCAATGGATAGAAAAGTTGGTGGATCACTATTCCTATCAACTTAAGTTTATAGAGCCTTGCTATATATATATATATATATATATATATATATATATATATATATATATATATATATATATATATATATATATATATATATATATATATATATATATATATATATATATATATATATATATATAATTAAATACAGAATTAGGTGGTAAATTAAGTGGATTGGTGGTAGGGTTCACGGTGGGCTGGGTCAAGTTCTCTCGTCCCGGGTTTAGAGCTCGACCCGGCCCGACCCGTGACCCTTCGTATATCTCGGGCCGGGTCGGACCCAGCCCACTCCGGGTTGGAGCGGTTCATGACCCATGCCGGGGTGGGCCGGGTCGACCCAGCTCGTGCCCAACCCTAGTTGTTTGCAATAAAAATCCACTTTAAATGTTGTTTATATATAAATTGAAATTGAAAAGTGGTTTTCATATAATTACCTTATTTTGAGGGTGTTCTGATAGAACCTGTACTCAACCATTGATCTTAAGCTTTTTTTATTTGCTTATCCTTGTTCTAAATACAAATTATATCAGAACAACTTGCATGAGAGAAAACTGTTGCAATCAATACAATTGATAGTAAGAGGGTATGGTTCAGAAATTGCACGGCCTAAATGTATACAGGTTTTGTTTTGATCAAAGTTGTTCATAGACCGGTCACTTCATGTCCAAATTAGGCATGAGCATGGGTCGGGCTGGTTCAGGACCATCAACTGGCCCTCCAGGTTCAAGGCTAGACCGGGTTTGGCGGGCTGCATGGGTCGAATGGCCTGCCTCGCCTTCACCTCTACCAAGACCCGGCCAGGGCGAGCAGTCTGAACCCAAGACACCCCACTCCAATAGGGTCTACCATAGGGTTTTTTTCAATTTTTCTTTTAAATATATCAAACTTGTATTTATATTTATAAAATTATATTTAATTTTTATATTTCAAACTTTTATTTAAAATGAATATATATATATATATATATATATATATATATATATATATATATATATATATATATGAGAAAAATGGAGAAATTGACACTGTGTTAACGCTAGTATTGACAGTGATTGGTCTAATTAACATCTATCATTGAGTAGATGAAGAGGAGTTGAGGTAAATTTGCAAAAAAAAACCCACTTTTTTTTAAAAAACCTGCCAATCTCTCTCTCTCCCCCCTCATTCACTGCCAATCTCTCTCTCCCCCTCCCCCTTCTCAATCTCTTTGCCACATGTGCTCCTCCCCTTACAAACCGGCCGCCGCTGCCGTGACCCAGCAGCCGCCGTGACCCCGCCTCTGCGGCCGCAACCCCGTCGCCGCCTCTCCCTTCCAACCCCGCCGCCGCCGCCGCCGGCGGGGTTGGAAGGGAGAGACAGCGGTGGCGGCAGGTTTGGAAGGGAGAGGCGGCGGCAAGTTTCGAAGGGAGAGGCGGCGGCGGCGGGGTCGCGGCCGCGAAGGCGGTGTTGCGGAGGCGGCGAGGTCGCGGCGGCGGCGGCGGGTTTGGAAGGGGAGGAGCACAGAGAAGAGGGAGGGGAAGGGGGACGAGAGAGAGAGAGAGATTGGTAGCTTTTTTAAAAAAAAAAAGTGGGTTTTTTTTTACAAATTTACCTTAACTCCTCTTTATCTACTCAATGATAGATGTACGGACTAGATTAGTCCACATCACTACCAAGGCCCATTGAGAAACTTGGTACCAAGTTTCTCTATTTTTTTCTATATATATGTGTGTGTGTGTGTGTGTAAACATCACACAGAAAAATATCGCAAACGCACAGATATATATGGTTCGAACTTTGGAAGAAGACCTACATCCACAGGAAGTTAATAACTTTCCTTTAGTTTAAATTTAAATTACAAATACAAGATGAAAAAAAGAAAAAATATATATTAACCATTAAAAAATATATAAACATTAATAATTAACCGGGGGCCTAACCACTGGTTGGTCGGACCTATAGTAGTTTGGGCATGCTCTTTGGTCCAGGGTCTAGCTCAAAACCTAGCACAACCCGTGACCCACCTCCAATGTGGGTTGGGCCGGATTTTGACCCAAATCGGGCTGGACCGGTTCGACCCGCGGTTCGAACCGACCTATATGCCCAACCCTAGTCCAAATGAGTACAACCCCTTGGTGCCAATAATATTTTAGTATAGTCTAAATTGCTCGTAACTCCCTCATATGTACCTTGATTTGTACTAAACCTCCCTGAAGCCATGTACTAGCACTTAATTAGCACCCTTAAAACTATTTTTTTATTAATAAATTGCAAGTAACATTTCTCTTTCTTATGAATTGAGAGAGACTTATTGATTTGGTGGGGGTTTCAATAAGATGAGTCGAGAGACAAAATAACAAATCGCTATTAGTAGGAGGTTTCTAAAGAGGAAGGTGGAGTGAGGGAAGTGCAGGACAATGAAAAAAAGCACAGAATGCTCACAAATCCCCTGAAATCGGAGGGAAAGTGAACAGAGATTGAAAAGGGTGAGTCCACTTTCTATCAAAACCGCCCGCATGCAATTGAGAGAGGGTGAGCCTACTTTCTATCAGAAGCATGCGGGCGGTTCTGAGTCTTGAGTTGGACAAAATATAGGAGCAAAATGGGAATATAGGTGATTCTGATAAGATGAGCAGTCAAGAGGTGGGAAAAAACTGCCTTGTAACAACTTTTATACCCTTATATGTTTTTTTTTTCCAAATTGGACCTTTTCTTTTTTTTTTTTCCTTTTTTAATAATGTCTAAGCTAAGGATATGATCGTAGTCTAACCAACACACCATCTCACATTTCCCATCACAAAACAAGAGAAAGTGATACTCCTTCACTCACTCCTCCAATCAAAAAAACCTAATAAAAATATCCTTTCCTCAACTCATTTCGCTCTACTCCCCCTTCTCTACCCTCGTCAAACTCCCTACCAAACCATGTCAGCGCTAACAAATAAATTGAGAGAAATTTAGCAATTTTCAGAAAGATAAATTGCAAGCAACGCCCCTTTTCCTCACGAATGGAAAGAGGCTAAGTACTAATAAAATGAGCCAGAGAGGGGTTCTACGGCGTTCACGCTAACACTAATACTCCAAATGGTACTCCCAAATCCTTCTCTCACTAAAAAAGGGCATCTGAATTTTTCCAAGCTATACAATGTTGAAGCAGCCTCATGAGAAGAATCTTAGCATTCTTAACACCAAATAACTTTAATATCGCAATATCATCATCACAGAACAAAGGAGGAAACATACTCGAATCCAAGAATACAAGAGATGCAACACAGAGAAACAATCACCCAAAAAAAATTTCTCAAATATTCTTATCATATAGGCCACAAGGGCCTTCACCATTCCAACATGCAACTATCACCATGTCTACAATACATTAGATGATATTAACAATGTATCTATTTCAAACCATAGAAAGTAGGCAAAGTCAACCTGCAAGGTTAGTAAAAAGCTAAGGCATTGGCAATACATTCAGTGTGACGCCAACTTTATTAGCATGAATAAAGCTTGGGATCGTTGGCAACCACTGACTGGCGAAAAAAGAATGCCCAAGTCTTGCACCTGCAACTCCGAAAAAATGATGAAATTGCCAAAACAAACATTATAAGAAAATGAATAGGGATTAAGTGTGAGAATGTGATCCTCAGCTACCTGTAGTTATCATGCTACAGATCTAATGCTAAAATGTTTGTGTGACATTATTGCAACGTAAGAAGAGGAAACTCACGTAAGTTCATGATAAATGTGATGTAAAACCTATGCTACTTTTTCAAAACTATGCATAGGTTCATGATAAAAGTACATAAAGCAGTGGCTTCGAACTTCCTGATAGACCCTATCACATGTTTGTCATAAGAAAACAAAAGTTCTTGTAACATAATGTGATAATTTAAAACCATATGAATTATACACAACTAAATTAATTGTACTCTCAAAGTGGAAAAGCTTCAAAAACATACACTATTTTCTGACTCTTAACATTTTAAACCCAAACGGATCAAGAGCTGGTATAACTGTGAGATAATCAAACAGAACAAGAGCTGGTATAACTGTGAGATACTCAAACCGAACAAGAGCTGGTATAACTGTGAGATACAACCCCACAGTTGTGGGTACTTTGTAAAAACAGATTATTAACAAGAGATAAGACTTGCAAAGTGAGGAATGTGCACTGAAGTAAACTGTGAGATATGAAACAGGAGAGGAAAATTCATGCAAATTCCTATTTAGCATAAAAAATGGCCTCACATAATGTAAGGGTTTGACATTGGAAAAGGGGCAAGGCAGCAAACGATTCAAGGGCTAGCTTAGCAGCAACATTTTACAGTGTGTAGCGAGCCAGAAATCAACTTAGATCTGAGATGAAACAACCTCTGGTAGATAGCATACAGAAACAATACTTGTATGACCTGAAGCTTAAGGTTGGTTTCAGTACAGAAAGCAAAAAACACAAGAAAACAGATCCTGGTGTTCACAAGTTAGAAATCCTCTCTGTATAGGCCTCTATGTACATGAGTAGGAGATGAGGGTTTCTTGACTTTGTTCATCATGGATGGTGATAAAAGTTTCTAAACTTTTTACCAGCAAAAAACAAAAAGGGTGGTATAACCATGTCCAATACGAAGCCCTAACTAGTTATACACAATCAATTTAGTATTGCCAAAAAAGTTATATCCAATAAACAGATAGATTTCTTTGGTGCTCCTTGACCAGTCTATCACGCACCACAAAAGAGAATGCACATTAACTGGAGAAGGCTTAATTGCACTTAAATACCCTATAGTTTTAACTACGTTACACTTGTATACCCTCACTTGCTTTTGGCAGCACTTATACACCTAAAGTTTTTAGAACTTCCACTTCTATATCCTCACTTGTTTATGGTAGCACTTATATACCCTAAAGTTTTTAAAACTTGCACTTAAATACCCTAAATTTTTTAAAACTTGAAGTTAATAATCCTAAAGTTTTTAAAACTTGCACTTAAATACCCTAAATTTTTTAAAACTTGCAGTTAATAATCCTAAAGTTTTTAAAACTTGCACTTAAATGCCCTCAAGTTTGCATAACTGAGGGTATTTAAGTGGAAACTTTAATAACTTTATTAGGTATTTAGGTGCACGTTTTAAAACTTTAGGGTATATAAGTGTTGCCAAAACAAGTGAGGGTATATAAGTGCAAGTTTTAAGAACTTTAGGGTATATAAGGGCTGCCAAAAACAAGTGAGGGTATATATGTGTAAAGTAGAGGAAACTAAAGGGTATTTAATTGCAATTAAGCCAACAGGGGAAATACCAATATGCAATGTTCTTACCAAGCACAGAGAAAAACCTTCTTTGAAGGAACGGCAGAGACATATAATAGCCCAAACTGACAACACCTGGACAACTTAAGAAACTTACCAATTTCACGCCTCACGAAAGATAGTAAAACAACCGTTGAAGTGTTCTGAACTTTGGGCTGATAGAAAACATCACCAGTAACATGTGCTTATGCACTAACAGCATTAACTCAATATCCTCTAAGAGCCATCAAAACTTAACCTGAACACGACAAAATAAGCCAATACTTATTACAAAACTATTTGCAGCACTATGAGGTTCCAGGGATAGTCAATGGATCAATCTCTTGCGATGGAAGCTCTCAAAAAAGCAGATATGGGTCACGAAAAGTTTACACAGGACACAAGACCCTAATGTCGAAAAACCCACAAAATCACTCATAAAACCATTGGTACTGACAAAAACCTTACACACCATCGAAACCCTAAAGACAAGACAGAAGCTCTTTACTGCAAATGTAAAGTACAATTAGTCTTGGAATCCAACAGTTAATACAAATGTTTCAAAACACAAGGTAGCAAATGTTTCAAAACACAAGGTAGAGCTTGAAATACAGGCCCTTGGGATTATAGTTTGGTAAAGGTGAAGGCCAGGAGGATAGAATAGTTATTGCATGCTGGCCTCCTAAACATAGCTTCGAAGGTGGGGAATAGTATCTCGGGCAATCATCTGGTCTTCTGGTTTTAGGCTGAGGCTTCATTATGGGCTGTCTCCAGGCTTCGTAGACCTCAAGCTGTTTTATAGGAGGGCAAGGCAACAAAGGTCAAAAAACAGGTGCATTAGAGATGCTGATATCCGTGGGCTGCTTTGGTTAAAGATGGAAAAGCCGGCAAATGACCATGTCATTTATAAGCAGATCTAAAATAATTTGATGTATTCCAGAAGATAAATAAGGAAAGGGAATAATCTACCTGTCGGTCCTAATCATTAGGATACTAATAACCATGATGTTTTCCGTGGGAAGGGTTTGAACCAGATAACCTGGTGACATAAGCCATTGCTTGTCAGGGGAAGCTTGATAAGTAAATGGTACATTAGAAAGTGGATGTTGTTAATTGTAGAAAATAAGAAACAATAAATCAACAGTAACCAAAAGTAAAGCATATAATTAAGGCTTGACTTTTTGAGTTCATTTCCAGACTCTGTTGAATTTTATTAGAATGTGAAAAAACCCAACTGTAGAATAAAAAAGAAATAAGATGATTAATGCTAGTACGTAAAGTTGGTTTTGGATAGTATATTTTACTGAACAAACTCTTCTCTTTGCATCATATGAGTAAAGATCAGGAAAGCAAAACTAATAAAGAGAAGAGACAAACAAGAAATTCTTACCCAGCACTTCCAGACCGACCAGAGTACCCACCATATGAGCCATAACTACTACCACCGCCCTGTAGAAAAAGAAAAAGGCAAATGTTAATTAGTTTTCGTGAACAAGAAACAGATTGTAATACACAAGGAAACACATTTTACAGAGAGAGCAATAACTATCAAGGATAATTACTATTGACCAACTAACACAAACCACATTAACAGCCTGCTAAACAGTGTTATTTAAAATCTTACATGGGAACCACCATAACCTCCATAGGGTTCTGAAGGAAGAGCATCGGCGCTACCATATCCACCAGAATAAGAAGAATATCCACGGCTATGTGATTTACTATCATAACTGTCCCTACTTGAATACTTAGGCCTATCATCGCTCAAAATTGGGGGATAGGGTACAGGGGCTGAAGGTGTAGATAAGAGACCCTCCCTTTCAAAACAATTGGCTTTCAACCTAGTTGTTACTTGTATAAGAGCATTCCTGGCAACATCAGTATTTCCAATGATCTGGAGAACATAGACCAAATAATGCATTTTGATTTAGAAATCACATATACATTCAGGAAAAAGATGACAATAGTTGCCAAGTAATTTTCTTTCACCTGAACCATCTCGTCATCTTCAGCAGCAACTTTTGGAAGTTGCTCCTTTGCAAGTATGCGGATATTTGCATGTGTTGTCTTCCTCATTTCTGAGATGATACTCCCACCTTTACCAATCAGGCAACCAATCCTGGACGTTGGAACTAGCAGCCGCGTAGTGTATGTAGCTTCACCAGACTCTTTCTCCTCTTTCTCACTGCACCTAGGTTGCAAGCGTACAGCAGCATCTATGGTTTGGGAGATCGGATCTTCAAAAAACTGGAAGGAACATAAGTAATGTGGAAATTAGCAAGCCACAAAATATTCAGTTATCACAATAAAATAAAATCAATAGATGGTGTTCACCTCTTTAGCTGATATTGTGATTATGCAGGCATCTTCAGGAGAGGAACTGTCCACTTTAATATATGCCCCGGATTCCTGCCTGATTTGTTTGATGATACCTCCGCCCCTACCAATAACACCTCCAATGTTCACAGCAGGACAGAGCATACGCAAACTAAACTCCTTTGCAGAAGCTTCATCCCTAGGACCAGCGTAGAAAGGTGGCCAATCACTAGCAAAGTCACTCTTGTAACCTCCTCCATGTGAACTCATAAGCGGACCCACACTCATAATTGGTGGTGCTGCAGCAAGACCCGCATACTGACCACCTGAGGGGTGTGCACTGGGCACATTGGAAGTAAGCAAGTGATTTGACCGAGATGGATTGTCATGAAGCCGAGATGACACTTGAAAAAGAGCCTTCTTGACAACTGATGCTTCACCCGTGATCTAATACCGAATAAATTGGAAAGTCATACACAATGTTTACCATGCACATGAAGGATATACTCGAGAGTCGAGAAGAATATAAAATAGTCTTATAAGCGATGGCCAACCTCTCATGAAATAATAATAAAGGTTAATGGAAAGCAGGAAAGGTAAGGTCGAGTTGGCTTCATATAACGGCAACAGTTGGATACATTAAAATTGAATGATGTTACTAATCAGCATCTAAATTTTAAACCAAACACCACTGACAAACATTATCTTTCTATTTACAAAGATGCAATAGAAAATAAGAAAGAAAGTAAAAAATGAAAAGCGATACAGACCAACCATGAAGAAAATAATTGAGTAACTTGCTAAAGACATGAAGATTCAGAAATAACAGGCCATGTGTAATGTGTCATAAAATGACCAAACAGATGCAATAGAAAACAACAAAAATTTGTAAACAATGTAATCCAGGGGATTCAAACAAGATCAGCCACCAAAGATAAGCTTATCAAGGATATCATCGCCTGTGTTTGAATTATTGAATTACTTAAAGACTTTCAGGTTCTTATGTTGAAATGGTTTAGCGTGTTTGAGGTGTAGAAACTGAGTTGTCATGAAAAATTTGCCAAATGAGATCACAGAAGACATACATACAATAAACTAAAAAGGCATGAGAAACCCAAGCAAAAATAAAACAATACCCTCCTCTTTTTCGTAAGCTTACTATCCTCGACATGCACATAACAATCGTCATAAGTTATAAACAGAAGACTTGCCACTAGATATACACTCCAACTAACATGCTTATGAAAAATCCATGTTACCTGTAGAAGTTCATCACTGCTGATAGCACAAGCAGGGAGGTGGTCATTCTTCAGTATGCGAATTTGAGCACCAGTATCACTACGGATGCCTTGAATTATCTGCCCGCCTTTTCCAATAATGCACCCGATCTGATCGGATGGTACAAGCAGGCGAGCAGTAACCTGAGCAGCACCTTCATCATTGTCTTCATCCATTGCCTCCTCTGAAACAAGCCTCTCATGAACCTTAAATAGAGCTTCTTGTGCAGGGCAAACATCGGAATCCTCGAAGGAATTAGTTTCCCTGCCTGAGCTAAAGATGGATATTACTCTTTCATCACATCCCGGTACAGTTTCACCGATCCTGATTTTGGCTTGTGTATCGGCTCTCAACTGTTTCACAATCTCACCACCCCTTCCAATGATGCTTCCAATCTTTCTCCCCGGGCACAAATAACGGTAGACTGTATCTTCAGCGCCAGGAGCATAAGACTCCCTATCATCACCAGGATTCCTTCTCTTGTTGCCGCCATTGTCAGAATAATCCCCATGAGAGTGAGACCTCTTGCCATGGTTATTTCTCTGCCCAGCCATATGTAACTTCTCAAAGATATACCTGCTATATAAAAGCAAAATATAATATTAAATAACCAAATAATCCGTAACATGAGTAATTGATATTTTGTATTCCTTTCTTTCACTTATCTAAATGCACCAATATTACTCAAACAGCAAATAAGCTGAAGATAGCTAGGGTTTGAGTGCTACAAAGACACGAAGAATATCCATAACAGTCAAAATCACTGATGAAATAGTGCCGATTCAATCACAAAATAAAAAGACATAGTACAAGACAACCAAAAATAGTACAAAGTAAAAAAGACAGCATAATCAGCATATCCTGTTCTCCAAAGTTATGCTTAAATAAGTCCGAAAGGTGCAAGATAATCTAGCGGATAAACCCCAATGAGCTTCAACTAAATTGATGACTAATGGTTTATTTCTATAACCAAACCCCATTAAATGTTAAATTCAGGGGAAAATCATTCCACAGCACTAATTCTGAAAACCTCCAGGCTAGGAAAATTGATTTAATTGGCTACCAAAACTAAAATACCCCAAAACACTATCCAAATTTCCCCTTCTATATGTAGATAATAGGTCGCCACTAGCAGCTCAATGCAATGCTATCAACAATTAATAAACATTGATTACTGATCTTCAGCATCTAAAAAGGATAAACAATGATGCCCTTGACACTCTATAATTAACAAACATGAAACAGTTACATCCAAAATCATCACTTGATTCAGAAAAGGATAAGTTACAAGAAACCCCCAAAAGAAACTATCTTAAATACCACACCAAAATCTTAATCGCGTTCTTTAATTTAAAAAAAAATCCCTTTTTGCTAAATATTTACCCTAATTTCAATCAAGCCAAACCCTAGATCTAAACTAACAACGCAAAATTAACAGCCTTTCACCTACTATTAACATGAAATTGCAAGATCTGGGATTTACCTAGAGATCTTGAATGAAACCCTAGACCACACCAAAATCTTAATCGCATTCTTCAATAAAAAATATCCCTTTTCCTAAATATATTAACCCTAATTTCGATCAGGCCAAACCCTACATCTAAACTAACAACGCAAGAAATCAAAAAAAAAAAAAAAAAAAACACAATCAACATCCTTTCAACTAACATTACCATGAAATCGCAAGATCTGGGATTTACCTTGAGATCTTGGATGAAATCCTAAAAGAGAAGGGGAAATTATTTTCTTTTTTTTTCCCTCGATCGCGATAGAAGCGGGTGATCTGGGAATTAGATTCTCTATTTACGAACTGAAGCAAAATAAATAAAGAAAGTTTGGGGAGCCCGACGAAAATATCTTCGAGCCGCTTACGCCTTTAGGATTGGATCTAGGGTTTAGTTTACGGTCCTCACGTGTGCAATGACTAGAATGTCCTCGTATTAAAAACTAAAATTAATAGACAAAAATAAACCTACTAGGAGTTCAAATTTTAATATGAAAATTAGTAATTTTTTTAAGGCCACCATGGATGACCCGGATGATTGGGAGATTCTAATATGTCTCCTACAGTCTTGAGTTTGATTCTAGATTGGTTATAAAAAAAGATAGTAAATTTTCTTTTTACTGTTGTTTTCTATCATTCATAAAGGGGCTGTTTGGTTCACCTATTTTATAGAAAAGTTTTGGGAAAACACCTAACAATGGCATTATCGTGAATAATAGATTTCTGTAGATTTCTAAACTGTGTTTGGTTCCAAAAAAATTATAGAAATATTTTCTATAAAGTAGGGAAATGTGTACTATTTTATAAAAATCAACTTCTTCCCCAAATGAGGGGAAATTGCAAGGAAATCTGACATCTATGTTAAAATAGTAATAAAGTACACTCGTACCACTTTTCCATACAATTTGAAATTGCCTAGAAATTTAAACTTGCCTACATTCGTGTATGAGTTTCACTTTTCCATAAAATTTTCTTATCCAACCAAACAAAGAAAAAGAAAACAACATATTTTCTATAAAGTTATGAACTCATTTTCATGTTTTGAACCAAACAAAGAAATATCAACAAACAAGAAAAAGTTATACTTTTTGAGTTCTATAAACTTCTCCTACAAATTTTTATAGAAATACAATGAAATTAATTTCTTGGCACTTTTCATTTTCCTTTTTTTTTATAGAAATCGAACCAAACACCCCCAAAGTCTAAAAGCTAGTATGTTTACCAAGTATAAATAATTATGTATATAGTAAAGTCAATAAGGGCGTAATATTTCATTTACTATCGTTTGGATTTTGCAATTTTCCTATATATTGTAACTTTATGGTTGTTAATGGCATACATCTTGTATATTTATTGAGCCTTTGGTAGCCGGCGTTATACATGCACCTATATCATCGACCTGACAAATAAATTATAGTTTGAGAATAGTAGATGTACTTTTTCTAAACGTGAACTTTCAAAGTTTATTAATAAATTGTTTGCATCACCGCTTTGCTATTCCAGCGAAAAACATTGAGTCCCGTATCAATCGATCTCATCTAGTTCAAATCCTTCTTATGCAGTAGGCAATTTGAGAAGGGCTGTAAAAACTGTCACACCTATTATTATGAATCAAATCAATATAAAATTGTTATTTGTTCAAAAATAAATAAAAGAGAAACATTAAATTCGTTAGCTAATAAGTTATTGAAGAAATTGTGCTTTCCGAGTAAAGCTTTTCAATTTGTTCTAAAATTTGTAACAGAAGAACCACATTAACAGATAGATAGAATGAATATATATATATATATATATATATATATATATATATATAGCAAATCTCATATAAATTTAAGTTTATAGGGAATAGTCACACACTAACTTTTCTATCCATTGATGTTGCATTGGGATCTATGAAAGATATGAAGCCCATTTGAGATTTGTGCATTTCTTGATGGCACAAATCTAAAGGCAACATCAATGGATAAAAAAATTGGTGTATACTATTCCCTATAAACTTAAGTTTATAGGAGATTTGCTATATATATATAAAATTTTATACTAAAGTTAAAATAAATCAATTATCATATCCACTGTCATTTTTGAGGATGGGAAAAGAATAAACATTACTTTTACATTTCTTTTATTAATTTTTATAAGGGATAATTGCCTTCACCCCCACCTTTGAAAAGCTAAGCTTTACCACCATTTTCTTAAGTCGAAATGTCTTTAACACCCGACGTTTAATTCCCTTTGTGCGAGCCCCTTGTCCCCACTACTATTTTGTATTAGCCCTGACATGCCCCTCCTTTATTAGCTAACCCCTAACGATCACTCACTCTAATTCTGTCATAAATAACGATATCACTTGTTGCCCTGCTGGTTTCAAGAACAAGCCCAAGCCTCCCATCACAATCAATCACGGCAACGCCATGGCCAAGCTTCAAGATCCTCTCCTTCTCCTTTTCATTCCTTGCGTAGTATACACTGTCAGTCGCTACCGGGCTAGCGGTCAGGGGCAAGTCTTTGGTGGAATTATGGTCAACGTGCAGCAGGAGGTGGCGATCAATGGACATATCAGATCGCTGACGGGAATGACAGGGCATTGAACCTGTAACTTGAACTTAATCCTCAAACTTCAATCTGAGCAATACTACATGTGTTGATATTCCGTTTGTCAATGCTCGTCTTTATCTCAGAGGTCGAGCTAGGACCACAACAAGAAGGGCGGAGCCATGAATACCCTGATTCGAACCAGTACCATAATGTTGAATGCTCCATTCATTCTCAATTTAGATTGAGATCACTACCTATACAACTCCATAACATTTAGAGAAAGAATGTGCTTCATGCTCAATGGAGGTAGATGATGGATTCAACGATGTTTAGGAGGCAGCCAACAAAAGGAGAGGAATGTCATATTAGGATTAATAAAACGTAGTGTAGGGACGAGGGGCTATCTCGCAAAGGGATGAAAATTCTACGGGGCTAAAAACATTTATTTCTTTCCTGTGGGGGAAATGTTGGTTTTTCAAAGAAAGCTTGGGTTTTCAAAGGTACGGGGGCTTAGAGATAAATTTTCCTTGTTATGATTATAATTATATATAGAAAATAATATATATGAAATGGCAGCTTATTTTGCTAAATAAACTACTAAGAAATAGAGTGATGAGGTCCACACTTTTTGATATAATTAGCAAGATGAGTCTTACCACATGACTATCTATTAGTAGCTCATTTAGCAAAATGAGTAACCAACTCATATACATTATTTCCTATTATATATACACGATGATGATAAAATAAATAATTCGGCAGAAATTAATACAAATATTAATCTTTTACCCCGTCCATAAAATAGCCTTTGGGAGGTCCCAAGTAAGAAACCATTCCACATCGTCTACTTCCCCAAAACCACGAACCGGAAAAAAAGAAAAAGAAAAAGAGAAGAACCCAATTTGCCCCTCTTTATCCAAACCCTAACCATCAGAATCCAACCCAAACCCTAACCCTAGCCCCTCAATTCGATCTCCTCATCGCACTTGGGCGTAACCCTAACCCTAGATCGACGCTACGATGTCGTCCACGTCAGGGCAGCAGCAGTTTCGCTACACGCAGACGCCATCGAAGGTGCTTCACCTGAGGAATCTACCATGGGAGTGCACCGATGAGGAGCTCGTCGAGCTCTGCAAGCCATTCGGAAAGATCGTCAACACCAAGTGCAATGTTGGGGCCAATCGCAACCAGGCCTTCGTTGAGTTTGTAAGGGATTACTTGATTTTTATTTTGTAGATTGTATTTTTGTTTTCTCGGCTGAATTTAATTAAAAAGTAGGTGTCTTTGTTGCGTTGCAAAATTTCGAAGAATTGTTATTATTATTGATACTGCTGCTTGTTTGAATTAATTGTCGATGATTCTTGGGCCTGGAGAAGTTTTATGCTTCTTGATTTTTGGTAGTAATCCCATCTTGTAATAACCCTGGGTAATAAAAAATTTAGTTTATTATTATATTATTGAAAGTGTAGTTTGATGTTAAGCAAATAGATATAACAACATTGCCCCAGTCCTTACTTTTCTAGTCTTAAGATTTTTTCCCCCAACCAAACACCATATTTCGCGCACTTGTAAAAAAAAGGTACTTTTACTCTTCCAGATCCACTTTCAGTTTTCCAAACACCCTATTAACCAAGTAATCTGAGTGGTTTTGTATTATTCTTCAGTACCGGTTGGTATGAAAAAAGAAAATTTGATGATTGGGTCTAACTATGTCTGTTTTATGTTTGTGCATAGGTTGCATTTTTAGCAATGATGTTATAATTTTGATAGCTAAATTGATTCCCTCAAATTCTTTTGTGTCCTAAAATGAAATTCCCAATCACCAATTTTATTTGGTAATGTGTGACTGATGTCTTGCTTTTAGGTACGTCAAATCGATAATAAGCGCAGCTTAGAAATTAGTTAATGGAGGCTAAAATCTACATTTAATAAGGAAAAACTTAGATGTGATGATAGATTATTAGTTTTAGTTATTTGATTTTGTTTCATTTGTTCCAGTCTGACCTTAACCAAGCAATCTCAATGGTTTCATACTATGCTTCATCATCTGAGCCTGCGCAAGTCCGTGGCAAAACCGTGTATATACAATACTCAAATCGACAAGAGATAGTGAACAATAAGAGTACTGGTGATATTGCTGGGAATGTTTTGCTTGTTACTATTGAGGGTGTTGAAGCTGGTGATGTCAGCATAGATGTCATTCATCTGGTAAGCTTGTTCCTTAGTAAATTTGTTTTACCTCATAGTGCTCTATACACATTTCATATCGAGTAACTGTATTTATTGAGGTCAAATGGCCTTCACAGCTAAACTGAATAGCATGACGAGATTTTTTGCCGACACAATATTTCTAGATCAGAGCTCATCTTACTTTATACTTCAACATCTTGTAACATGCTCTGCATGGATCAGCAGGTCCATGTTAACTCGGAGAAATTCTCGTTGTCAGCATTCTGCATTCGGAGAGATACCATGTGTGTTTTGCTATCTCATACTTTTGATTGTTCAACTTTGAGCTTTTGAACTTTAATCGTGAATAATGGTACCTTCTAACCGTTCTTGACCATCTTACTTAATTTAAGTTGTAGGATACCATCCTTGTGTGGGAGCTATTTTTGAGGTTAAACTTCTAATCTTTAGGTTATAGAAGCTTTCTTGATTCAATTTTTGTTTCTGATGCAACTATTTTTTAAAAAAATCAGTGTAGGATCTTTTTTCGTGTTTCATTATATTTACTTTTTTCTTCTCCAAAATCAAAATGCATTCTTTCAATTGTTATTTTGGTCTTCAGATACCATTTTTTGTTTTTGTTTTTAGCAATGAATCTTGTATACTTGTTCTGTTCTTTTACTTCTCAATGTTCTCATTAAAATCTGCTCCGTTGAAGGCAGTGGGAAATATGCTCCCGTGAATCATGTCATCTTTTTAACTATATATTGCACCATCTGTCATGGTGCTACCGGAGTTTAGATGATTGCAATGCTCTTACCTTCAGGTGCCATCTTGCACTTATAGAGAAATCTGTTAAAGTTCCAGGAGTTTGATATCTGCTACGGGTTACCGCACTATTTAGTTTCATTAATTATTTCATGAATACCTAACTCCCAACTTTCTTTCAGGTTTTCTCTGCATTTGGATTTGTTCACAAAATTGCAACCTTCGAAAAGGCTGCGGGATTTCAGGTTATTCACATTTATATGTTCTAAGAAAATTTATTGTAGCAATTGTAAAAGGCTAACTCATCTTAACCTATGTAAATGTACAGGCATTAATCCAGTTCACTGACGCAGCGACTGCGCAATCGGCCAGAGATGCCCTAGACGGACGAAGTATACCGAGGTTACTTTTTCCCCTGTAGAAAGCATAAATCTTAATGTTTTTATTGAAATTTTTTCACTCATTTTGTTGTTTTTTTTTATAAAAAATTTCCAGATACTTGCTTCCTGAGCATGTTACCTCGTGCCATTTGCGAATTTCATACTCTGCTCACACTGATTTAAACATAAAGTTTCAGTCGCATCGCAGCAGGTATATATCCAATGATTCTACTAGCATCTATGAAAGTCTGAATTTCTTTTTCGCTTTTCACCTCAATTTTCTGTTTAGCCTATCAAAACACAATTTTAACCTAGATGTCATATCTTTAGCTAATTATTTTCGCGCTTTCTCATATAGGAATTAGAGAGCAAGCTGCAAAGATTACCGATGTCTTTTACGTAGTGTGACTTCCCTCATCTCATGATACTGATTGGTCATATTTGTTGAGTGCATTGTTAGATGAAAAGTAGACCTTTTTATATAATTAGAGAACATTAATGTTGAAAGATACTTCTGCGTTTACAATAGCTTGTTTAATCTACTTGAGGTGATGATATGCAGTTAATGACTAAATAATTCCAAAGTGTGCAATTGTATCTATTTTTTAATAAGAGTATATTTTTCAAGTCTGAAACACTGAAATATTGAGTTTTATTGGCTGCGTGGTTTTTTTTCTTTCTTGTCTGTACTTGACACTCTCTGGACTTCTGCCTCTGGTTGCATGATAACTCAATTTAAATTATATATTCTTAGTGCAGTTTCTGGTGTATGTACTCCTGAAATGAGACTCATTATTGTCTTTTATGTAGTGTTACTTTTATTTGCTCAAATTCTATGACTCTATGACTTGGGTGGTGTTGAAGGACCTGATGTACCTGATTTTTTTTATTTTAATATTTTTAGATTTTTCTATTTTTGCCGAGCATGCCCACTGCTATGCCATGGAGGATTGTGCTTATATACACTTTGCATGTTATCCACTTTCCACTTGTCTCCCTTATCATTGCATCGTTCGTGCTTATTAACGTGGATGGGGACAAGGGTATACTGAGAATTTGGATTGTGTATAACCTAAAAGATATCATGTCATCGAAGAAGACTCTGTTCTTTTTTTTTTTCCGTCATCATGTTAGTTGAAGGCATTAAGCATCGGTTTGCCAAATTAAATGGGTCATTTATGGAGCACAGGACTCCATGAAAAACCAAACCAAATTTATTAACCATACTGACCAGAAGACTATGAAAGATCAACCAAATCTACGAACCACTCTCAACCTATCATCAATCTTCTAAATTAGCGCGTAGGCATGGAAATTGTTAACCCATGTTTCCCGCCCACTTCATCTAGGCTCCGGTATCCAGTCTGACATTTCCCGTATCCGTGTCCCGTGTTCAACACTCCTTGGACATTCAAGCTTGGACATTTCTTGAATATATGCATACATTTATCCAGACGTGTACTCAATCATATGACCTTTTAGTTTAAAAAACTTGTGACGCACTTCTTCGACATATATCATACACTTCACCTCAAATTTATGCAACTCGTTGAGTCGTTGGACTCGAGAGGCGTTTGTTTTAGCACATACCTAGTTCATAAGTATTAAAGGGTTGTTTGAGTATCTAGTTAAAAAAAAAACAAGCGGTTTTTCAATTTATAAATTATAATCTACTCAATAAGAGAAATATGAAAATGGTAGGGATTTTAGTTCTCATAACATGTGAACGAAAAATATTATCGATCTCATATAGATTATTAATTTATTATGTATCTATATAGCCATCTCCCTGTATCCTACCTTCTACAATTTTCCGTGTCCCGTATTCGCACTCGCATCCCTGTCTGCACCCTCACCCGTATCCGTGCAACATAGTTGTGAACAAAGATGGGGTTTTATATTATTCTTTTAAATTTTTAGTGGCTGTTGGCCTGTAGGAGAAGCTACACGCACACATGCTACTAATAAGAAGCAATGCTTTGAATTTCTGCCATGTTTTACGTCTATTGCTCTAAAAATTTGTGAATAATAGGACTAGTACTGCACTTCCCTCCGTTTATGGTTTAATTTACTCAAGCATTCCTTTATGTTTGTTTTTCTCTGAACTCTGAAGTCTTTATTACCGTATGACGGGGTTCTGATTGTCATGGACACAGTTTCTAAGGAACCTCCAGTAAAATGTGTTCTAACAACAAATTGGTGGTTGCCTGCAATTATGTAAAAACTGCTATCTGTTAAGCTGATATAGGGGGGAGGTGATGAATTAGGTTTTTTTGCTAAGTTTTTATGCCTTGTGAAATCCTGATCCTCTTTATTTTTATTCTTCTGCATCTTCTATGCAGGATTAAGATCTATGTTATTACTGAAAGACATGATTTCTGCTGACCGTTTTATTATACATCTTATTAAAGGATTCCATCACTCAACATGTTCATAACTTGTTTAATTGAGTTATAGTTCCTTTTCTTGAGAGGATTAAAGTTCCTTATTAAACTTTATTTACTTCAAAGACTCTAATATGGAATACTCTATTATATTATTGGTTTTGTTTTAATGAGTTCTGTTATTTAACTTTTCTTCTATCCCTGTGAAATGGTTTCTAAGTAGAATTGATATTACATCATACTTGCACAAGTATTTGTAAATGGAAATTGTTATGTTTGCAATTGAATGTTTTTTCCTCCTTATGCAGGGATTACACGAACCCTTACCTTCCTGTAAACCCTTCTGCAATTGAGGGGACCTTGCAGGTTTGATTTTGGATAACTGAATCATCTTCTCCCTGTTATTTCATCATGGCTTAAATTTCTCTTTTTGCTCCCAGCCTACTCTAGGTCCTGATGGAAAGAAAAAAGAGCCTGAGAGTAATGTGCTTCTTGCTTCGATAGAAAATATGCAATATGCTGTAACTGTAGATGTCATCCACACTGTAAGAGTTTTTCTTCTTTTCTTGGTTCTAGTTTTATCTCTCAAAGCATAGTTGAATAACTATCATGGCACTTTGATTCCAGGTTTTTTCAGCATTTGGTACTGTCCAGAAAATTGCAATATTTGAGAAGAATGGAGGAATGCAGGCATTGATTCAATATCCTGGTGAGCAAACATTTCTCTTTCACAAATATTTTTCGTTTTGTTCTTCTCCTTTTTTTCCTTTCAGATTCACATTGTAAGTAACCATACTTAGTAGGTTTCTCTCTTTTCTTCTTATGCCTGGAATTGAGTCATATTTCACATTCATTTCATTTGTTATTGTTTTAGTGTCATTTAATATCGACAGCAGCTGCATGTTGTCCTTGACTGAGAGCATCTCTTCCTTTCTCTCCTCTCTTCTTTATACTTGTCTCTGCATATTTTTTCCCTTTTAATCGATTTCTATTTCTTTTGTGTTTAATATGTTTCCGGCTTATATAAAACCATCCCTATTGTATGGGCTAGCCAGCAATTAGATTTATATATAAAATATAATTACAGATCTACTTCCTATTCTGTCTCAACATAATGTATATATTTTATATACAATGTATAGGTAGGCACATATGTACATATATGTGTATAGTTAGGTATTTATTATGCATGGCCTTCTCCATTCTTGTGTATGTGCAACTCCAAATTTCCTCTAACTAAGATCTAGTTACATTTTTTGTTTATTTAAAGCTATCAAAAATAATTTATTGTGTTTCTTAGTGGTTGGTTTTGTATCTTGTACACTCTATTAGAGCATGTGAATGTATAGCCAGTTTTGGTGATGATTAAAGGTTATACATATGTAGGAATTACAATGTGCTGGAATTCTTCTGAGACGGATTTTAACTTTCATTTTAGCTGAATATGTGTCGGTGCCTTTGTTTGGGTCGAAAGTTGTTTCCATTGTAAAACTTGAGAAAATTACACTTTTGATTCTCAGTTACAAAGAAATTTAAATAACTCTCTCACAAACTTGAACAGAAGACGCTACACGCGTAGATCTCCGCTGCTGGTCTTTGCCTCGGCCGGGACGCGAATCCGTGGACCACCGAGCAACGATCGTCGAATCGACGGTTTAGTTGATGCTTCGCAAAGGAAACAAGAACTTAAGCAAATATCTTAGCAAAGTAAGATATCTACTCTTCTCAAGAATAAGTCAAAGCTTAAACTCGAGGAATCTCCGTATGGATCGTGTTCTTGAACTCCTGAAGCTTGGATTCTCTCTCTCTTTGCAATAGCTCGCTTATCGATCTCGATTGTCCCCACCGCCAAGTGGATGTAGGGGTATTTATAGACTTTGGGGCGTGCCTCTGAAGAAACACAAGTGTCATAAGTGCTCAACATTTGTAGTTAGCGCAGCTCGAATTGCTGGCCGCTTCGCCGGCCGGGCGAGGTATGCCGGCCGCTTTCTCACGGGCTGGTAAGTACGTCCTTCGCTAATCGGCGAGGCAAAGGTCGCCCCTCCACCGTTGTAACGGTTTCCTTGCTTTTTAGGCGCGATTAAATGCCCTAAAATCACGCCTAGTGGGCGATTTTCGCGGTAACCGCCCATTAAAGTATCTAAATGTCTCTTTGCGTTGATAAAGTCAAGTGGGCCCCACCAGCATTGATTTAGACCCTTCAAGAGCTCATTTCAAATATTCTAGGTCTCGCCTTTGGTGAGGCACAAGTAAGTGCCTCGCCTATAGCGAGACACATCAAGGATGGCGAGACACAATCTTCCCATGTGTTGACTTCTTGAGATTTTGACGACGTTGTCCTTCGATTTTCTCATAATTTAGTCATATTTGAGGTTCTTCAGCAATTTTTGATGCCTACAGATATCCCCTCCAAAGTTTTCAGACTTCACTGTATTTTATTGAGGAGTCTGGAATACTTTGGATAAGATGAGTCCTGCTTCTGCCCAACGTTGGACTTCGTTGAATGGACTCATGAATTGCTTCTTAATTTGGCTCTGGCGTCGTGACCATCTTTTGAAATCAAGACATTACGGTTGTATCGAATTGGTTGAAATGATGAAGTCGAATTTGAATTGATCATCTTCATCTTGATGGTCACCACTGGTCATAATTGAGTGTTTTGAGAACCATGTTGTCTCAAGTTATTGCTTGTACGATAGCTATAGAATTTTGGCAAACCCTCACCATCAACGGATTTGATGAGCCTTTACCAACTACCGCTTGAGTTGGGCTAGCATGTAGTTTGTCTAAGTCCGTTCTACATGTTACGTTGTGCTAAAAGAATGAACTCTCTTAGACTTTATGCTACGATATTGAATCGTAGACTTGATCAATTATCACGGAATTGACTACCCTAAGAAGATGTGTTAGACGCACTTATCTCCGGTAAGGGACGAGATAACATCCCATGCATGAAGGCATAGTTTAGGTGTCATTAGGTAATAACATCTATGCTACGATATTGAATACGAGACTTGATCAATTATCACGAATTGACTACCCTAAGAAGATGTGTTAGACGCACTTATCTCCGGTAAGGGACGAGATAACATCCCATGCATGAAGGCATAGTTTAGGTGTCATTAGGTAATAACATCTATGCTACGATATTGAATACGTAGACTTGATCAATTATCACGAATTGACTACCGTGTGTGTTAGACGCACTTATCTCCGGTAAGGGACGAGATAACATCCCTATGCATGAAGGCATAGTTTAGGTGTCATTAGGTAATAACATCTATGCTACGATATTGAATACGTAGACTTGATCAATTATCACGGGAATTGACTACCCGATTTAAGGACAGGAATAACACCTACTACGCATAAATAGGCGTAGATTTAACAGATCATTAAGTCAGTAATGAGACTGGCTATATATTGAATACATAGACTTTGTTTGTTATTTTTTTTGTCTTCTCTTGGGGCGAAAACGAACCCTGTTGTGTCTTCTCTTGGGGCGAAAACGAACCCTGTTGTGTCTTCTCTTGGGGCGAAAACGAACCCGTTGTGTTGAAGAAGAAGAATGTATTTTCTTATCTTCCGCTTCAATTGACAACTCCTTGTTCACGCGAACTGAGAGCCAAAAGATTCCTGATGCACGTGCACTAAGAAATCTATAGAGAAACTCAAAGTGGGATCTCCACTTCGAGAATCAAGTCGAGTCGCCACGTGGCATTGACTTCAAGATACCTTTTAACTCATGTGAGTAAAAGGTGGAATTTGGATAACCCTAACTGCATGAAAGTCTGATTACCCAATTTACATGGTTTGGCCCTAACTATTGAAAGTTTTGACCAAGTGGGAGTGAAAATTTAAAATGACCCTAACTGTTCAAAGGTTTGGTCAAATGAAGAATGACCCTAACTGTTTAAAGGTTTGGTCGTACTGGACCCAGTGGGAGTAGATTTGATTTCTAAGCTAAGAATTAACTATCAGAGGTAATAGTTAACATGATAGTTATTTTCTTTGTGGTCCTGCCATTGAAGAGGATTGGTGGGAGAGTTTAGTGGAGTTATCAGAGATAACTTTCTTGTAGGCCTACCATCCTGTTGAATAGGAATTGTAGGGGATTTTGGAAGAGTTGGCAGAAGATGAAGGAAAGAAGGTATTTTCTTCTCTTTCGCTTTACAGTGGGAGTTTGGAGACCGTGACTATTCAAAAGTTTGATCATCCAAAATAGTGGGGGTAAAATTGGTGAATAGTATTCCTAGGCTATCGGAATATGATAAACCTGGATCCTTCATCATAAGACGGGTTATCCTGAGGTTAGTATCTCTTCAGGAACTTCCCATTAATTGGCATTGTGATCTTATCACTGTCCTGCTATCACGTTTAGCGAACAAGCCGGATCACGCCTCACGTACCAGGGTTGCTCTTGTAGGTATCCGCCATAGATGCGATTGGCGAAGAGCTTCACCAAGTTCGTCACTTTGACGTTATAACCCCGGCGTCAATTAGAGCCTGGATACCGTCTTTAAGGACAAAATAACTTTTGGTAGGATGATGGACCCTCCGTGTACGACAAGATTTAGGATTTGAAGTCTTGTCGGCCTCTCGATTTGTAATAGGTGGCAACTTAATTTTGTTCTTTGTCAAGGAGGTGCTTAAAATAATCGAACTTCTTCATCTCGAAGAGTATGTCCCGTGAAATTCGATTTAGAAGCTTTTTGTTGCTCCCGATGTTGTTGGCGTGGTCGTAATTGCGATGTTTGATTTACGTCAACAGCAGCCACAGATGCCTTTCCTCTATTGCGAGAGGCAAAATTTACTTTTGAAGGGTCACCATCTTTTCGCCTCTTCGGCTTTCTTCCTTTTGAGGAAACGTCATTGTTCTCCTCGTATTTTCGTGATCTTTCCATGTAGTTGGTGGGACTACCCCATGACTTCCAACGATCAATGGAGAGATTATTGTGCACGCCCGCAATATGAATTCCTCGGTGATTGGATCTTTGCGGCTTATGGCCTTATTGCGGAAGCGTTTAACAAAATAATCAATCGTCTCTCCACTCTTCTGCTTTTCATCCAAGAGGGTTCCATTGAGACTTCTGTCGTCATCGAAGAAGTTGCCGAGGAATAAACTTTCCATGTCATCCCGGTTAATGCTCCGGCCTTGAGTCTTGATACTCGAAGGCGGCCCGCGAAAGTGCAAACCGAATGACCGAACCATCAAAGGCTCGCTTCCGAGATCACCCCAAATGTGATTTGAAGTAAATCGTGTTGTGTAGTGACCCTCTCCGTCAAATGGCGTGAAGTTGATCAAATTGAATTTCTACGTAAGGAATTGAATCCTACTCTCTAGGATACGGACACGGGATGCCGTCCTTTTGACTTCTGTCGCGGACATCAAAGCATTGATTTTATCTTCAAGCTCTTTCATTTTTCGCCATCATCCTCCCCTTGTTTTGGATTACTTCCAATAGGAAGAATTGGACCATTTCCACCTTGAACACCGGATCGGCTTTCTTTGGAGGTTGATCGGCGTAAATGTGTTCATCTATTTAGGATTTGAAGTCTTGTCAGCCTCTCCTGATTTGTAATAGGTGGCAACTTAATTTTGTTGCTGTCAAGGAGGTGCTTAAAAATAATCGGAACTTCTTCATCTCTGAAAGAGTATGTCCCGTGAAATTCTGATTTAGAAGCTTTTTGTTGCTCCCGATGTTGTTGGCGTGGTCGTAATTGCGATGTTTGATTTACGTCAACAGCAGCCACAGATGCCTTTCCTCTATTGCGAGAGGCAAAATTTACTTTTGAAGGGTCAGCCATCTTTTCGCCTCTTTCAGCTTTCTTCCTTTTGAGGAAACGTTCGGCTTGTTCTCCTCGTATTTTCAGATCTTTCCATGTAGTTGGTGGGACTACCCCCATGACTTCCAACAGATCAATGGAGAGATTATTGTGGCACGTCTGCAATATGAATTCCTCGGTGATTGGATCTTTGCAGCTTATGGCCTTATTGCGGAAGCGTTTAACAAAATAATCAATCGTCTCTCCACTCTTCTGCTTTTCATCCAAGAGGGTTCCAATTGAGACTTCGGTGTCGTCATCGAAGAAGTTGCTGAGGAATAAACTTTCCATGTCATCCCAGCAGTTAATGCTCCCGGCCTTGAGTCTTCGATACCAATCGGCGTACCGCTGAAGGTACCGACGAATGACCGAACCATCAAAGGCTCGTTTCCCGAGATCACCCCCAAATGTGATTTGAAGTAAATCAGGTGTTGTGTAGGTGACCCTCTCCCGTCAAATGGCGTGAAGTTGATCAAATTGAATTTCGGCGGGTAAGGAATTGAATCCTACTCTCTAGGATACGGACACGGGATGCCAGTCCTTTTGACTTCCTGTGCGGACATCAAAGCATTGATTTTATCTTCAAGCTCTTTCATTTTTTCGCCATCATCCTCCCCTTGTTTTGGATTACTTCCAATAGGAAGAATTGGACCATTTCCACCTTGAACACCAGATGCAGCTTTCTTTGGAGGTTGATCAGCGTAAATGTGTTCATCTATTTCTGGATCACTATCATCTGCATGATGGGTAACATGACGACTGGATCCACCTGGCTGATTAAATTCGGGTTGGTCAACTTTTTGACTTTGCAATTCCCTCATCTGTTGCATGGCTAGCTCCATTTCTGTTTTCATTTCGGCATTAAGCTCTTCTCTTTGCTTGGCTAAGGCTTCTTGTAACATTTGAGCCAAGACATCGGGGGTAATGGTAAAAGCCTCCCTATGGTGACGACTCATACTTGAAACAGTATCGTCTGAAGCTATTGCTGAGCAGGCGTCGGAAATTTCATCTTCGGATGACTCTCCTTCATGCATTCTTCTATAGTCAATGCGTTGCGTAGCTCGCAATTGCAATCGGGACATTCTCTGGGAAATCCGAGAGCTAACTCTTCCTCCAGGGGTAAAGTCAGGATCTTCATCATTTGCCGGTCCTTTCTCTTTGTTTACCATGTTAATAGTAACTTCAGGAAGTTCATCGGTTCGGATGGTAGATCTTCTCTTTCTTCGGGGTCGTCTTGACTCGGCCGAATCTTCATTTGGCGGGAAAGCCTCTCGAATACTGAAGCTCTTTGTGGTTGAGCGTTTGATTCGGAACAGGCACATCCTGACAATGTCTTGATTAGTTGTGCACACGAGCAAGAGCAATTTATTTCGTCAATCGTTCTCTTTCGTGTGTTGCTACCCCCAGCCTGATAACACAGTTGATGTGATTTGTCACTGGTTGTACTTTCACCCCCAAGTGTAACGTTGTCCTTAACTGGAGGACACGTCTTCTTTTGGGGGCGTCGATCATTCGACTTGGGAGGCACCTTTGACGTTTTAACTTCATCTGCTGAAGTTGTCTTGACATGGATCATAAGTGTTTTATCATCTCTCGTGACTTCACGAATCACATGCCTCAAGTTCTTCCCTTTAGTAGACTCGCGGACCCCTTGCGGGATGCTCAAACAAGATGCAATTGGAATTCGAAACCCGAGATATTTCACTTGCTCGTGACTCTTCGATCGGGTAACTCAAACGCCCTTTATCGGTGCCTTGCCTTTATTTCCGAAGCCGTGGACCAAGGCGATTAAACACCGGTTGACGGATTTCGGACTTAACGGCTGATACCTCACCGGAGAAGTGGAAGAAAAGGGCGAAAAGTCCATTTTTGCTAAGGCATGGAGGATGCCTCTCTCATTGGCGGCGGTTCGGAGCATCTGGCTGGCGTTGAGGCGGTTTACTACCTATTGTTGGCGGCGGCTTAAGCTGTCTTCTTGCGGCGACTCAGCTATCTCGGTGAAGGCGTTGGCATGAACCCTCGAGCCGATTTTGATGTCGACTTCGGGACCCAAATTTTGTGATTTTGGGTCGATTCCTTGGTTGATTTCGCGCCTTGCGAACAATAGCACGTGCATGAGCAACACGTGCACGGCGCTTTTGAGCGCGCTCCTTCCTTGTCAATCGGGTCCTTTTGACGAGAACCCATTCTTCCTTGGGAAGAGTGTTGACGGATTGAGATTGAGGCATTGTAGGTTGCTGACGCCTCTGATCATGTGAGTTCGTGTTGTAGTGAACTCCGTCTGTTGATTCTATGGCCTTGGCAAATTGTCGGGCCATCTTTTGACGCCGTCTTTGACGAGCCCTCTTCGTCAGAGCGGTTGAGATCTTGTTGAATGACTCCTTCTTCTGAAAGGAGTCAACTTGAGCAGAGCTCCCGGCTTTGAGATCCACCGGGGTGTTGTTGAGAGGGGAAATCACCTCCGTCGCAAGCGAACGAGAATCGTTGCGCATCACAACAGAACGAACCTCCCTTTTAGGAGATGATATCCTCCGATGTTTGCGGGGTGAGGAGGACTTCGATGAGGAAGAGGAGAGATATTCTTCGAACTTGGCTTGATCGAAGAAGTAATCCAGTCCATCGACCATGAGGTCGGCTTGATCGCCGCAGGTCGCGACACAACGATCTCGGGCTCGAGACCGCTGGCTCCCACCGTGGTCGCCATCGTGTTTGGGTCGAAAGTTGTTTCCATTGTAAAACTTGAGAAAATTACACTTTTGATTCTCGTTACAAAGAAATTTAAATAACTCTCACAAACTTGAATGTAAGACGCTACACGCGTAGATCTCCTTTTCGTGGGTCTTTGCTGTCTTTGAGGGGCGTAATCCGTGGACCACCGAAGCAACGATCGCCGAATCGACGGGTTTAGTTGATGCTTCGCAAAGGAAACAAGAACTTAAGCAAATATCTTAGCAAAGTAAGATATCTACTCTTCTCAAGAATAAGTCAAAGCTTAAACTCGAGGAATCTCCGTGTGGATCGTGTTCTTGAACTCCTAAGCTTGGATTCTCTCTCTCTTTGCAATAGCTCGCTTATCGATCTCGATTGTCCCCACCAAGTGGATGTAGGGGTATTTATAGACTTTGGGAGGCGTGTTCTCAAGAAACACAAGTGTCATAAGTGCTCAACATTTGTAGTTAGCGGCGGCTCGGTACCTCAGCGCCATTTACCTTTCGCTGGCGGGCGATGTCGGCTACCTCCATGTGGCGGCGGTATGGGCATACCGCTAGCGGCGGCGATTAATAAATCCCTCCGGTATTTATGGGTTTCCTTGCTTTTTAGGCACGATTAAATGCCCTAAAATCACGCCTAGTGGTATTTTCGCGGTAACCGCCCATTAAAGTATCTCAACGCCTCTTTGCGTTGATAAAGTCAAGTGGGCCCCACCAAAGATTGATTTAGACCCTTCAAGAGCTCATTTCAAATATTACGGGTGTCTCGCCTTTGGCGGCACAAATGCCTCGTCTATAGCGAGACACAGCGAAGTGTCTCGCTAGTAGCGAGGCACAACAAGTGTCTCGCTAGTAGCGAGGCACAAACAAGTGTCTCGCTAGTAGCGAGGCACAACAAGTGTCTCGCTAGTAGCGAGGCACAAACAAGTGTCTCGCTAGTAGCGAGGCACAACAAGTGTCTCGCTAGTAGCGAGGCACAAACAAGTGTCTCGCTAGTAGCGAGGCACAAACAAGTGTCTCGCTAGTAGCGAGGCACAAACAAGTGTCTCGCTAGTAGCGAGGCACAACAAGTGTCTCGCTAGTAGCGAGGCACAACAAGTGTCTCGCTAGTAGCGAGGCACAACAAGTGTCTCGCTAGTAGCGAGGCACAAACAAGTGTCTCGCTAGTAGCGAGGCACAACAAGTGTCTCGCTAGTAGCGAGGCACAACAAGTGTCTCGCTAGTAGCGAGGCACAACAAGTGTCTCGCTAGTAGCGAGGCACAAACAAGTGTCTCGCTAGTAGCGAGGCACAAACAAGTGTCTCGCTAGTAGCGAGGCACAAACAAGTGTCTCGCTAGTAGCGAGGCACAACAAGTGTCTCGCTAGTAGCGAGGCACAAACAAGTGTCTCGCTAGTAGCGAGGCACAACAAGTGTCTCGCTAGTAGCGAGGCACAACAAGTGTCTCGCTAGTAGCGAGGCACAACAAGTGTCTCGCTAGTAGCGAGGCACAACAAGTGTCTCGCTAGTAGCGAGGCACAACAAGTGTCTCGCTAGTAGCGAGGCACAACAAGTGTCTCGCTAGTAGCGAGGCACAACAAGTGTCTCGCTAGTAGCGAGGCACAACAAGTGTCTCGCTAGTAGCGAGGCACAAACAAGTGTCTCGCTAGTAGCGAGGCACAACAAGTGTCTCGCTAGTAGCGAGGCACAACAAGTGTCTCGCTAGTAGCGAGGCACAAACAAGTGTCTCGCTAGTAGCGAGGCACAACAAGTGTCTCGCTAGTAGCGAGGCACAACAAGTGTCTCGCTAGTAGCGAGGCACAACAAGTGTCTCGCTAGTAGCGAGGCACAAACAAGTGTCTCGCTAGTAGCGAGGCACAACAAGTGTCTCGCTAGTAGCGAGGCACAACAAGTGTCTCGCTAGTAGCGAGGCACAAACAAGTGTCTCGCTAGTAGCGAGGCACAACAAGTGTCTCGCTAGTAGCGAGGCACAACAAGTGTCTCGCTAGTAGCGAGGCACAACAAGTGTCTCGCTAGTAGCGAGGCACAACAAGTGTCTCGCTAGTAGCGAGGCACAACAAGTGTCTCGCTAGTAGCGAGGCACAACAAGTGTCTCGCTAGTAGCGAGGCACAAACAAGTGTCTCGCTAGTAGCGAGGCACAACAAGTGTCTCGCTAGTAGCGAGGCACAAACAAGTGTCTCGCTAGTAGCGAGGCACAACAAGTGTCTCGCTTGTAGCGAGCACAAACAAGTGTCTCGCTAGTAGCGAGGCACAACAAGTGTCTCGCTAGTAGCGAGGCACAACAAGTGTCTCGCTAGTAGCGAGGCACAACAAGTGTCTCGCTTGTAGCGAGCACAAACAAGTGTCTCGCTAGTAGCGAGGCACAACAAGTGTCTCGCTAGTAGCGAGGCACAACAAGTGTCTCGCTAGTAGCGAGGCACAACAAGTGTCTCGCTTGTAGCGAGCACAAACAAGTGTCTCGCTAGTAGCGAGGCACAAACAAGTGTCTCGCTAGTAGCGAGACACAGCGAAGTGTCTCGCTTGTAGCGAGGCACAACAAGTGTCTCGCTAGTAGCGAGACACAGCGAAGTGTCTCGCTTGTAGCGAGCACAAACAAGTGTCTCGCTAGTAGCGAGGCACAAACAAGTGTCTCGCTAGTAGCGAGACACAGCGAAGTGTCTCGCTTGTAGCGAGCACAAACAAGTGTCTCGCTAGTAGCGAGACACAGCGAAGTGTCTCGCTTGTAGCGAGGCACAACAAGTGTCTCGCTAGTAGCGAGACACAGCGAAGTGTCTCGCTTGTAGCGAGGCACAACAAGTGTCTCGCTAGTAGCGAGACACAGCGAAGTGTCTCGCTTGTAGCGAGCACAAACAAGTGTCTCGCTAGTAGCGAGGCACAACAAGTGTCTCGCTAGTAGCGAGACACAGCGAAGTGTCTCGCTTGTAGCGAGGCACAACAAGTGTCTCGCTAGTAGCGAGACACAGCGAAGTGTCTCGCTTGTAGCGAGCACAAACAAGTGTCTCGCTAGTAGCGAGACACAGCGAAGTGTCTCGCTTGTAGCGAGCACAAACAAGTGTCTCGCTAGTAGCGAGGCACAAACAAGTGTCTCGCTAGTAGCGAGACACAGCGAAGTGTCTCGCTTGTAGCGAGGCACAACAAGTGTCTCGCTAGTAGCGAGACACAGCGAAGTGTCTCGCTTGTAGCGAGGCACAACAAGTGTCTCGCTAGTAGCGAGACACAGCGAAGTGTCTCGCTTGTAGCGAGGCACAACAAGTGTCTCGCTAGTAGCGAGGCACAAACAAGTGTCTCGCTAGTAGCGAGGCACAAACAAGTGTCTCGCTAGTAGCGAGACACAGCGAAGTGTCTCGCTTGTAGCGAGGCACAACAAGTGTCTCGCTAGTAGCGAGACACAGCGAAGTGTCTCGCTTGTAGCGAGCACAAACAAGTGTCTCGCTAGTAGCGAGACACAGCGAAGTGTCTCGCTTGTAGCGAGGCACAACAAGTGTCTCGCTAGTAGCGAGACACAGCGAAGTGTCTCGCTTGTAGCGAGCACAAACAAGTGTCTCGCTAGTAGCGAGACACAGCGAAGTGTCTCGCTTGTAGCGAGGCACAACAAGTGTCTCGCTAGTAGCGAGGCACAAACAAGTGTCTCGCTAGTAGCGAGACACAGCGAAGTGTCTCGCTTGTAGCGAGGCACAACAAGTGTCTCGCTAGTAGCGAGGCACAAACAAGTGTCTCGCTAGTAGCGAGACACAGCGAAGTGTCTCGCTTGTAGCGAGCACAAACAAGTGTCTCGCTAGTAGCGAGGCACAAACAAGTGTCTCGCTAGTAGCGAGACACAGCGAAGTGTCTCGCTTGTAGCGAGGCACAACAAGTGTCTCGCTAGTAGCGAGACACAGCGAAGTGTCTCGCTTGTAGCGAGGCACAACAAGTGTCTCGCTAGTAGCGAGGCACAAACAAGTGTCTCGCTAGTAGCGAGACACAGCGAAGTGTCTCGCTTGTAGCGAGCACAAACAAGTGTCTCGCTAGTAGCGAGGCACAAACAAGTGTCTCGCTAGTAGCGAGGCACAAACAAGTGTCTCGCTAGTAGCGAGACACAGCGAAGTGTCTCGCTTGTAGCGAGGCACAACAAGTGTCTCGCTAGTAGCGAGGCACAAACAAGTGTCTCGCTAGTAGCGAGGCACAAACAAGTGTCTCGCTAGTAGCGAGACACAGCGAAGTGTCTCGCTTGTGGCGAGGCACAAACAAGTGTCTCGCTAGTAGCGAGACACAAGCGAGTGTCTCGCTTGTAGCGAGGCACAAACAAGTGTCTCGCTAGTAGCGAGGCACAAACAAGTGTCTCGCACTATGGCGAGACACAATCTTCCCATGTGTTGACTTCTTGAGATTTTAACGACGTTGTCCTTCGATCTTCTCATAATTTAGTCATATTTGAGGTTCTTCAGCAATTTTTGATGCCTACAGCCTTCTTTCTGCTATAATTCATTATCAACATACCTATTATGGTTTTTTAGTGTTCTAATTTGTGGAAGCACCTTTTGTCGGCTTTATTGTTTCGCTTTATGCCTGTAGAATAAAGATTATATTTTCTGGTCAACAAGTTAATGCTTCCCATGAGCTGACATTTGAAACCTTATGCAATTTCCAGATGTGACTACTGCAGCAGTTGCTAAAGAAGCTCTAGAGGGACACTGCATATATGATGGTGGCTACTGTAAGCTTCATCTGTCATACTCTCGTCATACTGATCTCAATGTAAAGGTACAAAAATTAATTTAAATTACCATGAAATAAATACAAGCATAAAAATTCTTAAGCCGGAGATACACCTGTAATAAAAGGGAAAACAATAAAGTTAGGGCACTACTCTTCCATAAATGTAACGGTTGACCATCATCATAGATTTCCTCAGATCAATGTATGTTTCGTAACACTGTATTTTCACTCTGCATACTACTCTTTCTTGATACATGCGATACGTCTGTTTTCAGGCACATAGCGATAAAAGCAGAGACTATACAATCCCTGATGTGGGTCTTCTCTCAATGCCTCAAGCTCCTGTCATGCCAACAGCTGCCCCTAATTGGCAGGCGAATCCACAATCTTCATCAATGTTCACCGGTAATTTAGGGCAACAATCTCATCCCAACAGCCAAATGCCGGCGTGGGACCCGGGCATGCAAGGTGTTAGGCCCGGGTATCCTCCAGCATCAGGTCCATATCCAGGCCAAGCTTATGTGCCGCCATCATCATCTATGCCTATGTACCCGGTTTCTGGTGCTCCTCCCTCCGCTTTATCTGATCCCCATCAAGCTTCTTCCCAATTTAATGCACGCCCTGCTGGTGGTTCTCCACCGGTTATAGGGCAGCCACCGATGTATTATCAGCAGTGAGCTGAGCGTTCAGATTTTGTTTTGATACTCTTGCTGCTTGCAGCTGTTAAGAGAGAAATTTTTTACCTTTAATTGTGGATTTGTGTAAGTTGGTTTCTTTATGGCTATTTTCATGGGGGCATGCTCAAACAACGCTGCCTTAGTTTCACTTATTTTTTGTGTCAAGTGTTAGCTATCATCATCTCTCAGTGTTTTCTAGTATACTGTTTGTGGTTAAGAGATTTGTATCAGAGGTGGTTTAATTAGGAAATACTGTTTCCTCTTCTCTTGTAGTACTATTGTTGGAGTATTTTTCTTTTGTGGTTATTATGAAGTTTCTTGATTTTGTTCTTTTTCCCCCCTTAACTCTTGATTTTGTCTCTGAGTTGCTCAGGTGCAGCTGCTCAAAAAGCTAGTGAAATTGCTTGTAAATTGTAATTCTACTTCGGCCTTGTTAATATTCATAGTGAAGAATGACAGAGCTTCACAATGCTTGAAATTCTATGTTTGAAATGCTAGCATTTATACGGCTATACTCAGAAAATTGAGGTTGAATTTTCATATGTAGGATATTGGGAAATAATTATCATATGAATTGTGCCAACTACCAAAGTGGAGGTCACATTAGTCCGTGTATATTACTTAAGGGGCTACCGCATATTACCATACAACTTAGTGTTTGATTATGGGAAAGAGAACTACTTTTGATTATAATCCAGTTGGAGAGACCACTATTTTCTATTGCAATTGGCTTCACTTTTTATTTATTTATTACAACCATCTCTTAAATTAATTGATTGTTGTGATTTATCGCAAAGGGAAAAATACGAACTGAGTATCGGGCATGTGGTGAACATTAAAATTTAGAATGAATCGTAACCATTAATTGAAGGATAGATTATTAGAATCAAAGTAAAGCTCTCCCTACTGCTTTAACTTCATTGGTAGTATCTAGCGTCCAAATCCTTAACGTAAATGCTTTCCCGTAATAAAAAGAAACCTATAAAAGAAGCAACTCCTTAAAAGGAACAAAACTGTTGGTTTGCTTTTTTCTTGAAAAGCTGTTGATTTTACGCAATTCTAGCCCATTACCGTAGCCGATCAAGAAAAAGGCCTACTTTCTTAACCCAAACCCAATAAATATGTCAGATTTGTATTCGGATCTTATCAAGATCCGACCCATTATCAGCTAAAACTGGGTCGTTAAGACCGTTACATTTGCGAGCTGTGAGGTCTCCCCTTGTTCCCGCCATTTCTTAAGGATCTCTAACCGTCCGATCCTGACCACTATATAGCTTGTCAACTGAGAGCAAATTCAATAATCTTTAACACCGAAGAAAAAGACAGAAGCTCCTCCTTCTAAAGGTAAAAAAGAATTAAAAAAAAAAAAAAACTCATTTGGTTCAGTTGAACTTGTTCATTCTTTTATGAATCTAATTTTCCATAGTTTTGGCATTATTTGTGTCGATTATCTTTATGTTTATTCAATATAATTCGATAGCTTGCATCACTATATGATATTGTAACTTTATGGATTTTCAAGATTTTATTTAGTAATTTACTGAATTATAGTCAAGTTATTAGTATTTATGTAAGACAAAACTATTTCTCAAAAATCCTTCAACAATTTTTGATTTACATGCCCAAAGTTATTCATACTTTGATTTGCTTCTGATATTTGGACTAAGACTTTGAAAGAGAGAACCTTCAAAAGTTTTCTTAGAGTATGAGTTTCTATATTTGTTTTCCTCTATTAAGTAACTTTTTATCATGCGTTCCGCAGAAAAAATGAGTGAAGAAACTGAAGCTAATTCATCTGGGCAGCGATCAGCTCCGCGTCTGAACCAGAGGATTCTCTCATCGTTATCGAGGAGATCCGTAGCTGCTCATCCTTGGCATGATCTTGAGATAGGTGACTTCATCAATACACTTGAAGCAATTTCTCGTTGAGTTTTCGATCTTAAAACAATGTATTGAAAATGTTTTCACATGTACCTCCTTTCGCAGGTCCAGATGCTCCTGCAATTTTTAATGTTGTAAGTATCTTGGGTATATAAGACTGAATTTAAAATGAAGTAGTTTTAGGTTGTATATAATGTTACAGTAAGAATATCAGATTCATTATCTCTGCCTTCAATTTTTTTTTTCTTTTGATTTATATTTTCTATATCCATTTGGTGTAGGTTGTGGAAATAACAAAAGGGAGTAAGGTTAAATATGAACTTGACAAGAAAACAGGATTGATCAAGGTTTGTGAAAATTATTTCTAACCGGTTTGTTTTAATTTAGACATTATAACTAAGGATTGATTGCTTCAGGTTATTATGAGTTTCTTGATGATTATTTATTTTCTAAGTCCTAATTTTACAATACTTTGTAGGTTGATCGAGTTTTATATTCATCTGTTGTGTATCCTCATAATTATGGTTTCATTCCTCGTACACTTTGAAGACAATGACCCCATAGATGTGTTGGTCCTCATGCAGGTATACATAGTTTTGATTCTTTACTAATAATTTTTTTTATGGTAATATATTTCCATTATACTCATGAATTTTCGAGTAGTTTGGTTGATAATTGAAAAGTATTGATTGTTTTGAAATTAATCTTATATCAGGAACCGTTCTTCCAGGCTGCTTCCTTCGAGCAAGAGCCATAGGGCTTATGCCTATGATTGATCAGGTATTTCCTTATTACCCCAATAGTTTCATTTTGGCAGATAAGATCTTCCGGGTGAAACTTTTTTGACTCAATAATTTCACTCAAGGGCAATACCTGCCGAAATTTCACCAAGGGTAAAAGAGTCAAACAACGATGTTATAGGGGGAGTATTTGCAATTAACCCTATTTGAAACGTACAAATAAATGTATATCAAGATATAAGTAAAGTCTCCAATTTTTGTTCTCGCTTTTTTTAGAATAATTTGATAGATAATGTTGCTGATTTTGTTAATAGGGGGAAGGAGATGACAAGATTATTGCTGTGTGTGCTGATGATCCTGAGTATCGTCACTTCAACGATATAAAAGAGCTTTCTCCTCATCGTCTTGCTGAGATCAAACGCTTCTTTGAAGACTGTATCCTTTTTCATTTATTTTTATATAAGCTTTTTATATTATTAGATGTTGTGCATATCGATTATTGGTAAATGTCAGTCCTTAATTTAAATATACAGACAAGAAGAATGAACACAAAGAAGTTGTGTGCAATGACTTCTTGCCTGCACCTAAAGCTGTTGATGCCATTCAGTACTCAATGTAAGTTGGTTCTGATTAAAGTCAAAATTTCTCTAAATTTTCCAATATTTCTTTTGCATTATAACTAAGGATTGATTGCTTCAGGTTATTATGAGTTTCTTGATGATTATTTATTTTCTAAGTCCTAATTTTACAATACTTTGTAGGTTGATCGAGTTTTATATTCATCTGTTGTGTATCCTCATAATTATGGTTTCATTCCTCGTACACTTTGCGAAGACAATGACCCCATAGATGTGTTGGTCCTCATGCAGGTATACATAGTTTTGATTCTTTACTAATAATTTTTTTTATGGTAATATATTTCCATTATACTCATGAATTTTCGAGTAGTTTGGTTGATAATTGAAAAGTATTGATTGTTTTTGAAATTAATCTTATATCAGGAACCGGTTCTTCCAGGCTGCTTCCTTCGAGCAAGAGCCATAGGGCTTATGCCTATGATTGATCAGGTATTTCCTTATTACCCCAATAGTTTCATTTTGGCAGATAAGATCTTCCGGGTGAAACTTTTTTGACTCAATAATTTCACTCAAGGGCAATACCTGCCGAAATTTCACCAAGGGTAAAAGAGTCAAACAACGATGTTATAGGGGGAGTATTTGCAATTAACCCTATTTGAAACGTACAAATAAATGTATATCAAGATATAAGTAAAGTCTCCAATTTTGTTCTCGCTTTTTAGAATAATTTGATAGATAATGTTGCTGATTTTGTTAATAGGGGAAGGAGATGACAAGATTATTGCTGTGTGTGCTGATGATCCTGAGTATCGCCACTTCAACGATATAAAAGAGCTTTCTCCTCATCGTCTTGCTGAGATCAAACGCTTCTTTGAAGACTGTATCCTTTTTCATTTATTTTTATATAAGCTTTTTATATTATTAGATGTTGTGCATATCGATTATTGGTAAATGTCAGTCCTTAATTTAAATATACAGACAAGAAGAATGAACACAAAGAAGTTGTGTGCAATGACTTCTTGCCTGCACCTAAAGCTGTTGATGCCATTCAGTACTCAATGTAAGTTGGTTCTGATTAAAGTCAAAATTTCTCTAAATTTTCCAATATTTCTTTTGCATTATCACCAAATCATCAAGTTATGCATGAAACAGTCTCATGTTTATTTCTCTAATGTATACATCCGTGGAATATTTATGCATCCAAATGATTTCTGATATTGGTCTAAATCTGCATATCTATTGCTGATCCGTTATGGATACATACACAAATACATACAATTACAAATTTGCACCGTCACCACATTGAAAATAGTAAAATCTCTAGTTATTTCTTTTACTATTCTCTCTTCATATGAACATGATATGCACACAATCTTTGTTATATTCTGAATATGTTTCTATTTTCCATGGAATTGCAGGGATCTTTATGCTGAATATATCATGCATACCTTGAGGCGATAGACGAGTTCAGGCTGTTTTCTTTCCCAATAATTTGCTCGATAACCTGCTGGCCAATGCACAGAAACTCATCTATCGCTATGTATTTTCTTTTTTATTTTTAATCAAATTGTTAACTATATTAACCTGCGATATCAGAGCGCAGAGCTGAATGCTTTAGTGCATATCTGAGTAGTTTGGAAATTTTGTAACTTGTATCGATCCTTTATTTACTAAGATGATATTTAAGTGAGCAATTTCAGAAGTGGCACAGGTATATTTGACGGTATCTCACTCTCTGCATCTATATCTGTATTTTACATTTAAGAAAAGTCCCCTTCTGGTGATTTCCCCATATGTGTCATTGAAATAGCCTCACACTAGCAAAAATCAACAAAATCCCCCTTCCTCTTGGAAAAATCAACAGAAATGTCTTAACACTTTAAATCAACGAAAATGCCCCCACCTTGGAAAAATCAACGGAAATGCCCTCACCCTTGGAAAGTCCACGGATATGCCATCACGCTTGAGAAAACAAAAAACAAAACATCCGTTCCCTCAACAATTCAACTACTCCACTCCTCCCAGTGTTAAATGATGCGCACATCGTGTACACCGGAATACTAAGTCTAATAAATCTGAGGCATATCTCAAACTTTGTGAGTTGTGACCACCATTATAAACAACCTTGGCCAGCTCTTCTAGTTTCCCATCCCTGCTTCTATAAATTGTTGCTTATTAGAGTACACATTCATTGGTCAAGGCCCAAATGCTGATTGGCAGGCAGAATATACGAATAAAGAAACAGGAGGGCTACATAGTTACAGAAGAGAAAAGGTCTGGGTCATCCCAAAATGACATGAAGAAAGAAAACAGTCTCATTCCTGGAGCACAAACCTTAAGGTAAATGATTAAATTTAATAAATGGAAACATGTGATACATTAAGAGTACACAAACAAATAGTTGATAAACCATCTGTGCTGAACTTTATTCGAAAAATAATCTCGGTCCTGAATGATAAGATGCATTAGGGTATTTAGAAAAATCATCTTGAGACAGCTGATTGACATCTGAAACTTTCAGACTGAGACGAGCATGCATCTTCCAGCTCCTGCTCTGTCAACAGCTTGGCTGTAGGAGAAAATGATGTATCAGATGGATCAAAGATCTTGTCTGCTGAGATTTGTCTAACTGAGAAGTATCTTTCAAGAGAAGCAATGGTTCTTTCGATAAAAGTTGATCGGGATGGAAGATATTCCTTCATCCGGCATAAGAATTCAACATGGTCTCTTGCCTGGAAAAATTAGTAGCATGTGGGGAAATTAATTCTTCTCTTCAATATAGATCTTAAGAAGAATCATGGATAAAAAATATGACAAAAAATTCATCTATGCTGCATTTTGTTGAACACTGCAGCAACTAATGACATATATTTATATGATAAGATGATACCCGATAAAGCAAATTTATTAGTGTCACTTGGGTCAAAGACAAGTTCGGGATTAGATAATGCAGAGTACATTTAGGCACTAAATTGGCTTGGTTTAATTTTTATGGTTTAAGTTGAAAGAAGGTTCATCCACCAAGAAGTGACTGACTGTTCACCTTGGACCACCGGCATTTTGATCTCTCTATTTAAGTGGCTCATAACTACACCCAGCATGGTCAATTTCTACAGCCTCTTATTTTTACTCAGTAGCACAACCATTTCGTGTACCGTGAATAGCTACAAAAGGATTTTCTATTTATCTTCTAGAGTTGCACAGTAATTATAACCCAAATTGTTGCTTCCTAAACTTTCTGCAAAATTAAGAATAAAGTTTTCTTCCCTCTCATAAAATTAATGTTTTTATCCGAATTTCTTAGCTGCCAACAAACCATATAGCATTCATGCTAGCCTCATTTTACTGTTCACACCCAAACACAAAAAAAGGACGAGACTCTCTGCAATTAACCCAAAATAATATGATATCTCTAGTGAATGTGTGTTTAACTGAAACTTAATTGTTAAACTAACTATATAACTCTGCTTATTCAGACTCACTGAGAATTGAGATAACAATATCAAGGATATAGTTAAGATGGTGTATGTGCATGTTTCAGAATATTCTAAACTATTCTTTAACAAAACAACTACTGAAGAAGACAGAAAATCGTACCGATCTATATTCTGGTGCCCGCATGGGTAATTTGAGATAACCCATATTCTTGATATCATAATCCCATAAAAATGACGTATGATGGTCCCATCGATCCTTTGTAATAGATTGGGCGTTCCCACCGAACTTGCGAGTATCAAACACGTAATCTAAAAATGACAGTATTGAAGTGTTTCAATTATCAAATGTTATGATTATGACAAAAATAAAGTTTGATAAGTAAAGATAACTAGTATCCACTGGAAGAAGGAAATAGTAAAACACAGCAAATTAAGTTTACACATGCAGATAGACAATTTAAGCTTTACACAAACAAATATTAAAGTTTGACATATAGAAACGGAAAGGTTATCTACAAAGTACATCGATGAGTATGGTATGAAAAAATTGCGGTTATATTTCATATGAAAGTCGTGAATGAAACTACTGTGCAGAAGAACACTGCTTTCGATTACTCTCAGATGTAGCATTTCTGCTCTTACAGAATTCTGTCAAGTATAAATTCACTTCCTATTAAAAAAAATCACACCGAAACATGTAGCACATCACATATACAGTATATGTTCACTCTATATTAGTTTAACATATTGACAACATAAGTTTAAGCATATAATGGAAATACTTAGCAACTGAAACTATAATCTTTACAAAGAAACAAAATTTTGTATCTTAGAGAAAAATCTATTTCACATACCGTTTTCACGAAGATGGAAATCACCAAATCCACGAAAAACATCACCATACAACTGGCCTGTCCAAGACATAATAGGGCGAGGATATGGCTGTGCCGCAGGAACATCATTCTTATTGCAGATAAGAGCAGTAAAAATCGTTCCACTATCGACAATCACAGTTCCACCTCCAGTGAACCTTCTAATCACGGGAATTCCATCACGAAGCACAGGCTTAAGTTCAACCAGTTCCGTGAGCCTCCTGATATTACAGATACCTGCCAACTGTCAATACTTTCTTACTATTCGGGTTGCAGTTAGAAAAGAAATAAACAAATGCTGAAATAAAAGATGGAGATGTACCCAGATATGCCCATGACTATAGTAGGAAGAATCATTCCATCATTCACGATAAACCAATTATCTGAAGAAGTTCTGAGCAGCCTTTCTTCCAGATGAAGAAGTTTTAGAATAGGAGTTGATTTCATGCGCACCACATTCATCAAGGGCAAACCCATATCTTTAACATGTGATATACTCATTGTTAGAATATAAAACAACAACCCTCAACCCTCACCACATTCATCAAGGGCAAACCCATATCACTTGTTGCACTTAAGGGATTTAGTAAGAGTCATACAGAGATAATGACGAGATGAAAAATTTTCCATATTTCCAATGTCCTAAACAAACTCCCTCAAACTTCTTTTTTTGAGGAAAACAAATTGCCTAAAACCTGTTCTTAAAATTTACCTCTAAGATAAAGGTAGTGACATGTGTGTTTGATGTGAGATTAAAGCTACTAAAAATCCAACCTTTTTAGCATTTAATTCTAAAATATCACGATCATGTAGGTAACTGACGAGGAATTTAACAAGTTGATATATTTAGAATAACTGATTTATATGTACACTATAACAAAGTGGGATCAAATTAATAATGAAATATATTCCACTTACACTGAATTAATTTAAGATGTCCCCAAAGGATTTTTTTTTTTTTTTTTTGGGTTTGTAAACATTGATTGCTCCTTATCAAGACGATGCTTTTAGCAACAAATTCAAGAGGCTTTTCCATTTGACTCGAATTATAATGCCACGTAACCTAATTTTCTTCAAGTAGACATTACACAGGAAATGAATGACTAAAGCTAATTTATTTCATACAAAGCTAGCCCTAATTTTGCTCAAAGTAAACCCTAAGCCCCAAGTAAACAGTTGCTAAAGTGTTCAATTAAATAATCGATTTCTGGAACTGTAAATATAAAACCAGAATCAGAATATGAAATTAAATTAGAAACAAAGCTGACCTTTTTTTTTTCTTCTTCTTTGCGATTCTCTGCGATTTTGTTTACGCCGGCGTCTTCATCGTCTCGCTCGAGCCACTGCCGATTGTGGGTGGGGGTTTAAATGCCCAAACCCGCTAAAAGTTCAATAGCACGCGTATTTTTCTCAACCCGCGAACCCGATACGCTCCTAATTCGAACCCGACCCGGAAGTATACGGCATTCATTAGGCATAAATAAAAATCCAATACTTGAATTGAAAATCACATTATTCTTTTGGGGTTTTTCAATATTAGTTCCTTACATCTTTGACATTTCAGCATTAGTCCCTCAAATCACTGTAGTTTCATATTTGGCCCTCAAATCAAATATATATGTTGATATTAGTCCCTGTAGTTGGGATTTGTTAGAATGAGAGTAGAATATTTCATTAACTTTAACAAAATTAGTAGTTGGACTATTGTCCCCTTTTCATTATAAACCCAAACCCATTAACCGTATAATTTCAAACCTTTTGCCTCCATAACCCATTTTACTTAAAATACAAACCCAAACCCATCTAGAACATCTTCGTCTCTAACATTCTCATAACAGAGAGAGAGAGAGAGAGAGAGAGAGAGAGAGAGAGAGAGAGAGAGAGAGAGAGGGACTGATATCTAAGGATTTGTACTTAGAGAGAAGAAAAGGGACTAATATCAACATATACAGGTGATTTGGGGGACTAATATCAAATTACAATAATTTGAGGGAGAGCCACTCGCGGATGTGGCTAGCACCGCTCATAGGTGTATAGCTATATTCTATAGGATGTATAGCTATATATATACTATGGGGTGTATAGCTACATACTTTGGATGTAGAGCTACATATCATAGGATGTATAGCTACATAACCCATTCTATACAGCAATACAACCTGTGTCTCATATTTTAGGTTTAAAGGTAAACAAATTTTATATTTTTAGGTTTTGCTAAACATATAGAAGTAGTTGGGTTTTTTTGGTAAATGGAAGTAAAACTTTGGGTTTATAAGCAAAACCCCTTCTTTTAAGAATGACTCTTATAAGTAAAAAGAAGGACCCTTATAAGTAATCAAAAGTTGATTTAATGAGTGTTAAAAATAAAATGCATGTTTTATGGATTTAATTTTTTACCATGATTTTAAACATATTTGGATAAGACCCAAGTTGACTCAACCTCAACTTGCTCTATGTGACTTGATCAACACAACAAACCGGCAGTCAACTCAACAATATTTTCCCTATTCAAGAAGTATATATATTTTTTAAGTCTGCTTTAAAGTAGTGACCGTAAAGATCTGAATCTAGTATGTTATGATACCGCATTAAAGATCTTTGCTGGCGCAGAAAACTCCAAAAGTCATTGTGAAGATTATATTATAATTCTATCTTATAACAAGAGCAAGGCTCCTATGAACTTAAGTTCATAATAAATAATGGTGCACCAATTTTTCTAACTATTCATCTTGTTTTGGAATCCGTAAAAGATATAAAGGCCATTTTGAGATTTGTGCATCACAAATCTCAATGCAAGATGAATGGATAAAAAAATTGGTGCACCACTATTCATTATGAACTTAAGTTCATAAGAGCCTTGCTCCTTATAACAAATTGTTTCAACATGTTACATATAATTTTACATTTATCTCTCTCTTAAGAGTGACAAAAAATATCAAGAAAATATGTACTTGTAGTATGCAAACAAGGCTTTATACAAAAACTACTATAACAACAGACTCCATAAATAAGTGAAAAGAGAGAAGGGAAAAGAAAAGAAAAAATCAGCAAAAGCTGCTCTCTAAAAGCTTGACAAATTCATTAAAATCAATCAACCCATCTCCATTCTCATCATAACCTCTAATAACCCCTTCACATTCTTCTAACCCCAATCCTTGATTAAACCCCATCAACACCAAAACCCTCTGCAACTCCCCTGCATCGATGAACCCATCACAGTTCTCATCAAACACAGAGAAAGCCTCTCTAATTTCCTCCAAACTTGGCTCTTTGTCTTCAAACATTGAGCAAAATTCATCAGAACCCATCTCCTCCTTTAACTGATCCTCATCTTCACTGCAGAGCAATCCGAGACTCTCAACAACCAACTCAGCTTCTTCTCTGCTTACTCTGATGCCTCCTCTGTTTTGATGCAGTTTAGGGTAAGTGCTGACGACTGATGGTTTCTTGAGGAAGGAGAGGAAGTGGAGGTAAAAAGATTGGATTTTGATGGTGACCCAGTTGAAGATTGTGAAGAAGAAGAGGAACCCAACTGGCTCTGCCTCCATTGTTAGAGTCTGGAGATCTGGGCAATGGTGATTTTGTGAGGACAGGAAGAGAGTGAGTTGGTCTTTATATTAGAGGAAGTAGAGGAGTTGCCTGGACTTTGTAGAGTCCCAATAGGAGAAGAAGTCTTCAATGAAAGTGATAGAGGAAGAAGCTGAGCTCTTGCAGCCCCCTGCTCGTCTTTATGCTAACAAATTCTTTGATAACTTAATCATCAATTATAAAGTAGAAAAAGGAAGGGTAAATATCAGAAAAACCCCCTTAACTTTGGATGATCATGGGAAAACCCCCTTAACTTTCAAAATATAAAAAAAACCCCTTAAGTACAGGGAGTATCACAAAACCCTCCTTTAACTTTTAGATTTTATCAGAAAACCCCCTTTAACTTTGAGATTTTATGAGAGACCCACCCCCTAAGTTAGGGGGGTTTTCTAATAAAATCTCAAAATTAAAAGGGTTTGTTTTTTTACAACTCCTAAACTTAAGGGGATTTTCTAATAAAATTGAAAGTTAAAGGGGGTTTTCTGATAACCCCTAAACATAAGGGGGGTTTTCAGAATGAAAGTTAATGGGGGTTTTCTGATAATCATCCAAAGCTAAGGGGGTTTTATGATATATTGCCTAGAAGAATAGAAAGTCAGTTCACGCGATTAGAAAAATATGCATGATGATCTTTTCATACATCAATTTCTAGTCACAAGTCAGGTCAAATTCTACTTTCAAGCCAACTTTAGATTCCGCCAGGACTCCAACATAAAACATATGGTTGATCTATTGAGTATCAACTTGTTTTAACCCCTAAGCAACTCTAGCGTCGACCTTTATTGACTCCTAATCTAATTAGAATTCCACTATTTGTACTATATTTATTAGCAGATTAAACAAGAACTATGTGATATATATCCTATCTTCTGCAAAATCTTAGTTGCAACTGCAAGGCAAGGAGAATAGAGTGCACATATTTTATTCTTGACTCTAGGTCCAGTCTACCATATCTTTTTAGCACTTTTGATTTCAGAAAACCCCCCTTAACATTAGTTACAAAAAAAACATTAGGGTTTCATCAAAGAGGTGCAAAATTCATAACTAAACTTACTGATTGTTTTCAGGTTTCTTTAAAAATGTCTGTTGGATAATGATAATATACATTCCTCTCGTCGAGAACAAAAATAGAACTTTAACCCTCATTTTACTATTGTGTCGAACATTGCGAGCAATAATAATACACAAATATGACAGTAGAAGTTAGCAGCAACTTAAAAAAGGAAATTATTAGAGGGTAACTAAAGGTGATTGTGCTAAAGCTAGTGAAATTACCTTTTAATCTTTTTTTTCCCCGGTTCTTTTCTGTTTTCATACTGGATATTTACTTCTTTTTTTTTCCTTTAATAAAATTGTGGCATTAATGACATTTATTATGCATGCTCTTCTTCCACCCCGATATACAAATCATCAATCATTTATAGACACAGCTTTCTATGAACTGGTACATTCAGTACATGAATAAATAAATAAGCACCGATCATTTATTTGCATAGTTAATGATAGTTAATGATAGTAATCAATTAATTGATGTAGCTCTCCGCGCATTCGCTATTTTATTTCATATTATATTCTCTAATTTTGTCGAGAGGAGTTGACCCAATGACTCATACTTCTTGCTCCCTATTGAGAGGAAGGCCGCTACGTAAGTAATTCATGCTTTCCACTGATATATATTATTTAATTCTTCTTAGTTTGTTCTTAGAAAAGGGCAATTGACCACCATAGAAACTTTATTCTTTAAATCACTCTGAACTTCTATGAAGTTTCCATTTTGCCTAACAAAATCCTTTTTCTTTTTAGAGTTCCGACTAAAAGTATTCCTTTCTCCTCCCCTCCTCTCCTTTACTTTCTTTGGTCTCTCTGATTGTTGGCGGAGAATTCAAACTGAATGCGACTGCTTAAGTCAGGTCCATATGATTCATGTTGTTGTGAAAATTCCCCATGCATTACTACAGTTGGTAATTGGTGGCTCTTGAAGAATTTTTTTGAAATTGTGTCAGTTCAGCATAATCCAAGATTGGGTAAGTGTTGTGCATACAACCTAGCTCAATTTGCTATGGATATAAACGTACCTTTCTTTTGGATCTCCCTGAGGGTCCAGAATGTATCTGTAACTAGATTATCTATGCTGCAATAAATTGAGTCCAACTTTGGATTCACCAATTAAAAAAAGACAATGAAGATTGCCAAGAAGATAAAGCACAAAGAAAAAGCAAGAGTTAGAGGATGCATAGACAGAAGAAGAAATAAGACAAGTGTGAGAGAGTTAGAGCAAAAGGAAAAATCAAGACAGAGAATATGAACTTTCCTAAAATGCTTGTTGTCAAAAACTGATTTGAGTCGATGTGCGTCCTGAACCACTGAACTTAAAGCAAGATTCGGCCTACTCCGGTGCGAGAATCCCCAAGCCGAAATGCTTCCAGGAACAATAACTTGAGTGTACTAGCGTGTACCAACCAGATCCTCCACGATCACCTTGATCAAGTTCAGACACTAGATGACCTCCCTGGTCTGACTTTGGACTATGACCTCCTCGGTTTGGCACAAATTTGGACTCAAACAGGCATTGTAGTTTTCTAGACGATACTTCAAAAAGAGAAAATCACTGTTGTTGTTCAGAAAGCTTTATATAGGTCTCTGATCCAGCCCAAGACTTGCTAGCTCATTAATGAGAGCAACCCAAAGGTCAAATCAGTCACACCCACTCAGCTCACTAACTATATTAACCGGTGTATTTAATGAGCCCATTAAATAGACCATTAAATAGATCAGTTCAGAAGCTCAGCATTCACCCTCTAGCTATTTTCTAAGCCGACTCCCCTAACAAGTCCAAGTCCGAGTCGAAATGTGTTTTTAAGTCGGACTCCATCAAAAAAAGCCTAAGTCCAAGTCGAAAGGCGTCTTTAGGTCAGACTCAACCACTCTGTGTGTTGCGACACAGCTTCCGTGGTGACCGGAGTTGCAGCCGATGGTGCGCCGTGCTAAGTGCAAGGTGCACCTACAAAGCACCCATTGCACCGTCATAGCACCTCAGCCCGATTAGCCCCGATCCACGACTCGACCCGAGTCTGGGTCTGAGTTTAAACTTATGGAGAATTGTTAGTTAAATGAGTTGAGGCTTGCCTTGAACCTGTGACATTTGGTTTGTTCAAAAATATTTTTACCACTAGGCTACAGTGTATGTTTATTATTAAAAGACATACTATAATATATATGTAGTTTGAAACTTAGCCCAGTTTTTTTTGAAAACTTTTACAAAAAACTCTAACAATCCCCCACAAGTTTCAAACTATCATTGGTTTACAAATGTGCATAAAGAAGATGTCATATAGACTTGAACCCTCTTTTAGATCAACTAAAAGGTAGTTGAGTGCATGGTGAACTCTATCTTGAACTAGCACTTTAATACAATTTAGTAATCACACATAGATAAAATTAAATAGTCTTGGATAACACCTTGAATTACTTATCTTTGCCTGAAGATTAGCATATTTTAGGCTATGTGCTCTTTCTTGATTTTAATTAGGATTTTGATATCTTACCTTAAGACTTCATGGAAACGGCCAAACTTCCATCCTAATATAGGTGAGGGGATGTTCCAACTTACAACCCACAGCTGAAATATCTTGGACTCATCAAGGTTTTTAAAACCAACCTCCACATAGTAGGATAAACACAAGTTTGTTATTATTATTTTTGAATCAATATCTAATTATTAGTAGCTAAGCTTTGAACTAATAACTTGATTACATAGAAAATGAAATTTACATAGCTTTAAGACCCATTTTATCAGACATTTTCTTCATCAATTCCTTTTTTAGACCTTTCGTCATAGGATCAGTGATATTCTCTAGAGAACGAACGTTGATCACTGAAATGACTCCGTGATTGATTAATTCATTAAGGTAACCATGGTTCAGATGAATTATTTGCTTCTTTTCATTGAAAAATGAGTTTGCTACCACAACACTCGTTGCTTGATTATGACAATAGATAGTAATCACTGCTCCTTGCAGTTCTTTCAACAGAAAATCTTTGATGAGGTTTCTGAGCTACTCAATCTCATCTCATGTTATAGACAGAGCATAAAACTCAGACTCCATGGATGACTATGCAATGACTGTCTTCTTCTTATATTTCCATGAGACTGCTGCACCTCCTACAATAAATACAAGTCCTCCTGTAGATCTGCACTCATCTGGTTCTAAGTACTAACTGGCATATGTGAAGCCTTCTATTGTTGTAGGATATCCAGAGAAGAATAAGCCTAGATTCATAGCTCCTTTCAAGTACCTCATTATTCTTTCAATAGCATACCAATGAGACTTTCCAGGATTGCTTGTAAATCTGCTTAGCATCCCAACAGTGAAAGCTATATCTGGTCTTGTGTAGCTCATAGTGTACATAGGACTATCGATGATCCTTGAGTACTCTTGCTATTTCACTAGTCTTCCTGAGTTAGCTGGAAGCTTCTTGTTGTAGTCATATGGTATCGATATCTCTGAAAGATCAAAACACCCATATTTCTTCAATATATTCTCAATGTAATGAGACTGAGTTAGGCCAATCTCATTCTTTGACTGATTTATCTTGATCCCAAGAATTACATCAGCATCTCCAAGATCTTTCATACAAATTTGAGTTGATAAAAACTTCTTTGTAGATGTGACTATCTGCAAATCAGTAACAATGGTAAGTATATCATCTACATATAGATAAATAACAATTGCCTTCTCTCCAATATTTTTGATGTAGAGGTATTTGTCAGACTCACTGATTTGAAACCCATCTTTACAAATGATTATGTCGAGCTTCTCATGCCAAAGTTTAGGAGCTTGCTTCAGTGCATAAAGAGACTTGATCAATTTGCATACTTTGTTGTTCATGACATCAACAATATAGCCTTCCAGTTGCTCCGTATAGATTTCTTTAGTAAGATCTTCATTTAAGAATGTCGTCTCCACGTGCATCTAGTGCACAACAAGCTTCTGAATGGTAGTCCACGAGAGAAGCACTCTAATGGTTGTGATGTGATAAAACTCTAACAGAGAGATACGCGAGAAGAGAGGGAGAGAAGAGAAGAGAGATACACTAGAATAACATTAGATTTAGAATGAATCATAACCGTCTGCTGAATAAATGAAGCGGCTGTTAATAAGATAGCGCAGATGATCTTAATTCAGGGAAAGGAGAATTCTAAGTAAGGTTTTAATTATTATCTAAAAAGAATTTTCAATTGTGATTAGTAACAAAAAAGGGATTGATTGATCTTGCTAATATTTACAATTAAATTAAAATTGCAAAATGTAACGAATAATTTTAAAATATCAAAATTTAGACTAGAAATGTAATAATGAGAAAATAGAAAATATTAGTTAAATAAGCGATACGCCAAGAGAACTAATATACATGTAATACATCAGTGCAATTTTTTTAATGGATTTTTTTGGTTAGCTGCGGCAAATGTTGCATATAACAACTATTGTGGGATTTGTGAAAAATACATTTCTTTTTTGCAAAAGATATTATATTTAGAGCTCAAAAGATTTTTTTTAAATGAAATGACATGTTGTTTTACTAGTACAGTGCACATGCGTCTCACGTGTATGCATTTTCATGTTTAATTTACTTACCATATTTGGAGTTATTTGTTATGAGTATAGGCAGATCTAGGTTCCGCCATAGGGTGCAGTTACCATGGGAATTCTATAGTTACCTTCTAAGTCTTGTAAAATTTCAATCTGCCCCCATTGTTTTCTGCAAATTCGTACCCTAATAACACAAATTGTGTTTATCAAATTAACAATGAGAAGCCCATTTTAGCCCATTGGCAGTCACCAGCTCATTCCATTTAAGTTTGGCCCATTATCAAAAACGCACCAAAGCCTAAAAATCAAAAACCAAAAACCCAATAGCTATATATTTCCTATAGGGTGTTTTAATTTTATAATATTATATTTTTATTTTTGGGTTAGTAGATATTTATCATCCGCCCCCTTAAGAAATTTTTTCTGGACCTGCCACTGGTTATGAGTTTGAAGTTTATAAAAGTTTGTTTAAAAGTAAAGTAATTTAAATATTAAATTTTCTTTATTTAAGAGTAAATTGGACTAAAGATTAAATTGTTCTAAAAATATATGGTTTAAAAGATAAACTTTTCAAAAATTATTATTTTATAAATCTCTAGGTTTTGAACTTCAAAATAAGTTTTGGGGAACTTAAGAGGTAAACTAAATTTTCTTAAATCTTAATCCCAGGTGCAATTTTTATTTAAAAATTTGGTCTTCAAAGTAAAATTTTCTTGAATTTATAATATTTTTGACTGAAAATAAAATTCATGGAGATAGGAGTTAGAGGGAAATTGTCTGATTATAAATATTTTTAAATTTTTGTTTGACATACATATAGTTTTTGAAAAATTACGGTAGCAGATCAATTTCTCAATAACTATTTTTATTAAACTTCAAATTTAGACTTCAAAATAACTTTTATGGGATTTAGGGAGCCTAAATTTTCTTGAAACTAAAACACAAGAAAAATTTCTGTATGGAAATGTTTTGTACTTCAAAGTAAAGTTTTTCTTGAGTTTTTAATTATGCAAATTGTTTTGGACATAAAACTGATATTTATTATATAAGGGGCTTGATGTAAATTTTAGAATTGGAAATAGTGAACCTGCTTTTGGTGCAAGTTAAGCCCTGGTCTAATTATAATTTTCTATGAGATTCATTTTTAACTTTTAGAGGGAGTAATCTGTAATTTTATCAATTTTCGTGCTTCAGATATAAATTATGAAGTTTCAGTGTCCTTTCTATAAATTTCATGGATTATTCTATAAGTTTGTCAAAA